>JAWWEU010000081.1:29854036-29933017 GCA_035583155.1 Acropternis orthonyx
CCCCCCCCCCCCCCTAAATATTGTCAGTGGAATATTGTAGGCCTCTGCTGTTTTCTTTCAGCGAATTCGAGGTCGAAAAGCCAGTCTGGAGGAAATACAGCTGGTTCACTCTGAACATCATTCACTGCTGTATGGCACCAGCCCCCTGAACAGACAGAAGCTGGACCCCAGGAAACTCCTAGGTCTGTACAGGCCTCTATTCTACTGAGAACAGCACATTCCAGCACTGTCATTAGTCATAGCTGGTGTCAGTTTAAAACACTTGGCAAGCAGTGTGACAAAAATTCACTTTTTCCAAATGCATTGCTATGTGGAAGGAGAATGTTACAATGGAAGCCAAATATAGTTTAGCAAAACGCATGGGTTGAAAAGCAGTGATAGAAGTTTATCCTCATTTGCTTCAAAAATTATCAGTGTTAACCCTTTACTGTCATTTGTTCTCCATCAGAGGTCAATGGCAATTTTGAACACAGTTGGTTTTCTATGTCCTTGTGTTTTTTGATTTGAAAACAGGAATTTAAGATACACTTGCTTGTCAAAATTGCTTGTTTGCTGTTCTCATTTGCTTTATTTCAAGTATTTCAGCCATGCTGACTGCGATAGCCTTGCTAATAAGTTAACTTTATTTTAATGCCTTCCCATTATGCAGGATATGATATTGTTCTGAATAACGGAGGGGGAAATACATTGAAATAGTAATTGCCACTATGGGTGTACAGATTAGCAGAAAACTAACAGGTTTTTCAGGTCAAATATCTTCATGCACAGCCAGTGCTCAGTGTATGCCTTTTATAATATAAAAGTAGGATTAAATTGAGCTCTGCCATGAGTGTAGCATGAAGGAGATCTACTTGTTAGAAACACACAAAAAATTAGTGCATTTTGGAAATAATCTGTGAGTGAAATCCTTCCCTTTATGTCTCAGCACACTGAGTGCAACATCCTAATTCGCAGTTATTTTTATAACTCTTTTTCTAAGATCTGGAGCTTTTCCTAAATGTAATGAAATCCAACCCAAACAAAAATAACACTAACCAACAAAAGAAATTGCTGCCGCAATTCTAGTAACACGTAGCAATTATCTTGCTTTGGAAACTAACACTAAGTGTTTCTTCTGTAAGGCAGACTTGCTTCAGTAAGTCATGAGTAGATAAGAAAATGTATTGATCACAATGTTATATAAGTACATCTTCTTAGCCAAGGCAACTTCAAAACTGAAAAATACTTACAGTATAATAGATTCTTAGGAGCTTGAATTTCTAAGGCTGGAAATCCTCATTTAAAAGAAAAAAATAAAAAGATGTTTCCAAGAAGTACTCCAAATTCCTGCAAAATTAAAATTTGGAAACATTTCAATTTGATTTCATCAACATTGTCAAAATGTTCCCTTTTTATACACTCAAGCATTTAATTAAAATTTTGTTGGGTTTGATTGATTTATTTTTCACATTATTTAATATAACATGCATTATATAAAATACTGTTCCAATTTTGGATCTCAGTGGTTGACCAGCATCTGGGATGCAGTGTGCAGTTGCAGATACAAGGTGTAAAAAGGAATGGAACCAGGTATCCTGTGTTTCTGTTGCAGTACAGAGAATCCAGAAAGCCTTGTTTAACCTACCTCAGAAAATCACTTCTTTGCCCACAGTTCTTTCCTTGACACTCTTTGCCTTTTTTATTAGACACTTAGTTCAAAATATTTACTAAGTTTACATCAAGATCACAGAATGTATTCTGAGTGTATCCTTGGCTCAATGCCCTTTTCTGTCTCTGTTTCTAGGATGTTTTCTTGCTGCATCTTACATGGCCTTTTACCAAGACAACAGTCAATAAAACACCCTTCCCACATGCTTTTGCATGTGCCTGTTATTTGGCTGGAAGCTCTAACCATGTAGGCTTTCAGACTCTTGGATAAAGGAACTTGTCTCTTATATTTTTCCAAAATGCAGTGTGACTGTTCCACCTTTTGCTGTCCCCAGTTCAGTGTAGCTGAATCTAGCAAATTCTGACCTTAAAATTAACATCTTGTTGTAGTACAGATGAAAGGAGAAAAATCTAAAGAAAATGTTTCTCTTAAAAAATGTCATCAATAACAACATCACCTCAGAAAATACTTCTATTTCAATTAAAGTGCATTTTGTTTTCTACAGAAATAATTCCATCAAATGATGGCTTTGAATCATAAGGAAAAGAAGGACCTCACCCTTCTTTTCCTTATTCCTCTACCCATTCAACAAGACAGAGGCACCATTTGTTCTCCACTCAGGCTCCAGAAAAGAGTTTGCTCCGTATTCAAAAGAGTGCATCTGCTTTGTCTGAAGCTCTTTTCCCCCCTTTTTTTCCTAACAAGCATCCTCTCTACATTTCAAATAGAAAAGAAACACTTGAAGGAATGAAATTTAAGTATGGCTATGGCTAGGAATGTGCCGCTTGTCAATAAATGTCTATTTCAGTGTTTCCCTGTTCAAGAAAAAAAGAAACTGTTCTGGAAGATTGCAAAACAACATGACTGTAAACTACTGTTATAACTGAGAATTACACACACAGTTATTGTTCACCTATTCCTATTCCTAAAGGTTTACAAGTATAAACTTGCTTAAATGCTTGGTTTTCTTTTCCCTGCATCAGGGCCTAAAAATGCAGCTGTTCCAACTGATCACTTCAACTTCTACACTATTGTGTAGTTAAGCTTTTGACTGATGTATTTTAGTGTGTTGTGTTAAGCAACATGTTATGTTGCACTACCATTGTCTTGACATGAAGGAAACTAATATGCAGACTATGTGTCACATCACATTACGGTTTCATGTGACAGAATACAATCTCACAAATCTCTTTGAATAAGTTCAAGGGCAGAACAGTAAGCAGTTCTTACAAATTTGTTTCCTTTTTCCCTTTCCAACTGTCATTAAGAAAGCGTTACTAAAGGTCAAGTTTACAATTATTAAAATTTTGTAAGTGAGAAATATACTGTCAACACATGCCTGACAGTGAGTCAGTACCTAGACCACGACTAAAAGATGCATTCAGAAAGCATCCATGCAACTGAGGGATGATACTGAGAATAAGCAGGCTAACAAGTGAACACACTGTTTAATTTTTAGTTTTTTTTGAAAGTGAGGTTTTGCCCATAATTTTTCCTATTCATCAGACTCTCCGTCCCCAGTTGTCAACATCCTGAGCAGCTTCATGACTTCCGTAGGGGCCCAACCTCATTCAGTTATGGATGCCTCAGCACCTAATTTAATGAACCAGCTTCTACTGCTTTTGTGCATTGATATTTAGGAATAAAAGTCTTAGATAATTTCTAGCTCTATCAGTAAATTGTTGTACTGAACCTCACGTGGTTTGCTGGTGATTACAAACTCTGCCCTAGTGCAAAGCCAAAAATGTTTGATTATTTAAAATTTCTACCTTGCTCGAAGTATTCCAATATCTTCAGTATTTTCTGGGACATCAACCTCAAACATCATGGGAAATGATCTTCAATTCATTTTCAGCGTAGCTTTTTGCTATTGATTTTAATTTCTGGCAGAGTGTTGTGAGTTCTTCCCTTTTTGTGAGGCTAGCTAAATGATGGTCTCACTGTCTCTTAGTACAACCCTTTCCCACTGTTATTTTTGTGAAATATCAATGTTTTTCTTGTTCTGCAGTCTGTTAATTGCCTTTTTTTTTTTTTTTAAACTATCATGCAATATGAAGCAAATATCCAGGCAAGTTTCTTGATATACTGAAAAGGCTTATGTGCTTGTTTCGCCCTATTTTAGTACTACCTTTGATTGATTTTAGTGTTCCTCTTAACCATCTGCTTTTCTGTTTTTACTTTGTGTTTGTTGTTTGTAATAGTGTTTACTATGCACAATGTGCCCATCTGCAGGGAGATAAATGAGAATTCATCTGTTCTCTTCTATGTCCCAACTCTGCAATGGAATTTAAGAAAAAAAAGTCTAGTCATTTGATAATCTAAAAATGCCTTGTGTTATCTCAAGTTACAGCTTATGTTTCCATTAATGTCTCCTGGCACTTTTAACAGCACTAATTTTTTAGTTATCTGCTCAAGACTTTTTCACCTTCCCCACAGTAAAAAGTGAAAAACTGGTCCCTGGACCTCCTTAGCAAGAGAGCTGCAAACTCCAGCCTATACCTCTACTCTGACAATCTCCTGCAGCCAACATTTTCTTCCTTGTCTGGGGCCATTAGGACTCACAGTATGAGAATACTCTGCATAGCTGCTGCACCTGCATTTCCTCTGGTAGCTCCACAGGAGGTTTTGTTTGTCTTCTCTTGCACACTGTGCAAACTGATCAAAGGCCTCTAGCTGGTTAAAAATGCATCTTGGATTTTACTCAAAGTGTAAAGCACTTTCTTAGTCTCAGACCTTGCAGTCTGGTCTCTTGTACTTCAAAGACGATGGCTTATAATTGTCTTTATGCATTTCATTGGCACCTGCTAAACATGAGTAACTGCAGAATTTGTCCCTGCCATAACAAGGGGTGGCTCCTCTAGGTTAACTCGAGTGATTCACTATCTAATGTTTCCTCCAGATGGCAAAGTTACAAAGCCCGTTCTGTGATATGGCAGGCAAAAAGCTTATGTTCTCTTCCACAGCTGCCTTAGGATCAGATTTCATACTGGGATAGGAACTGCATCAAATCCTGAGATCCTTACCTGGTTTTCACGTTGTCCTTATCAAGATAAACAGCGAATTTAGTAGTACAAAATAAAAAACATAAAAAGCCCCACCCACAAACA
Organism: Acropternis orthonyx; assembly: GCA_035583155.1. Classification (NCBI taxonomy): domain Eukaryota; kingdom Metazoa; phylum Chordata; class Aves; order Passeriformes; family Rhinocryptidae; genus Acropternis; species Acropternis orthonyx. Next base: position 29,858,792 of record JAWWEU010000081.1, read on the forward strand.
AACAAACAAAACCCCCCCCACCCCCCCAAAAAAAACCATGAATGAATAAAAAGTGAGTGTAAATATTAAGATAAACCCTATATGAGCTAATGTACAGAGTAGAATTAGCTACAATATTAATATATTCATTGATGGCATGTAAATGAAGAAAACTATTTTTACACAGATAGGAAGACTAAGGCTGCTATTTTCAAAGGAGAAACTCTTTTGGAGAGACAAAGTTAAGAAATTATTTATCAGTTTCATGTAAGCTTAATGAGGTTCCCTCTGTTGTCAGTGAAAAGAAACAGGTACTTCTCAAGTATAATTCATCCCATCAGTCATCTAGGGTGGGTGGAGGTGTCAGCCTCACCCCACTGGCTAGAGAAGGATTGAGACGACTAGTTTAGACAAGCTTCTTATCAGCTACGATATCGGGATGATTAGTCACCCTAGTTCAGAGTGACTTTCTGTGGAGATTTGATCATTATATTCCTTTGAACCTACTACTTACTAATCTTAAGATTTGTCACTGTTGCGTAACAGTACCTTAAATTTCCCATGTCTGATTTGATTTCTAAGTACTATGATTATTTTTTATACTAATACATGGAATTTTCATAGTGTAATACTGAAATCTGAATACCCATAAAGAGTAAGGAAATACTGTTCCAGTATTTAAATGTCTTTTTGATAAATGTTGCTTATTGTTTCTTTTTTTCTTTAATATATAGGAAATGTGTCTCAAAAACTCTTTTCCTTGTTGCCTTGTGGGGGACTTGGGGTAAGTAGATGCTTGTTTTTTTCACAAGAGGGACAGCACACAACATAAGTGTTCATTTATTAATTCTGTAGCACTACTGCATTATCAGTTCAAAGTCTTCAGAAGCTGATAAAAATGTTGAGATGAAACCTGGGCTGTTATCGCACTGTGTTTTCAAAGACAGAAGACAGTACATTACAATAAGCACACTGAACAGTTAGACAGGAACACATTTTGTGTAAAGGTACCCATTTCTTCATTGTCCCACTTTGAGTTTTTTACATGAGCTCTGTTCTTAAGGAAAGTAACATGGGCGCAAGTGTTACAGCACAATGAGCTTTGGAGAAGCTGTTTTGTGTACTGTTGAAAAGTAAATATGGTTCCACATTTCTCTGAAAGAACAAAAAAATTACTGAAACTAACATCTAGCATGAAAACAGCTCACTAACTGCTAACTAATGACTTAAATATTGTTAAAATAATAAATTATGTGAACATTTTTATGTCCTGTTTTGAAACGGATTCATCCTGAAATATAAGCTTGTGAGTATTAGGACACAGTAGACAAAATATGTTGCAGCACTAAGTAAAAGAATGAACCTAAATTGTTGAAAAACATCTAGAATTTCTATTGATGTGGCTATCATGGTCCTATTAAATTATAGTGAAGATAATGCCAGGGAGAAATAATTTTTCATGTACATGGATTTTTCACAAAAAAAGTATTCCATTACTGATGTCATCAATATTAAAGTGAAACAATCCTAATTCTAGATATCAATGGACTGGCTGGATGATATACCTTTTCACTGTTTCTGAGTGAATTCTCTGAGTATCTCTCTGAATATTCTGAGCAGAGATAAAGCCATAATCTCTGGAGGTCAAATTTCAATGCAGCTTTCTACAGTTTTATTTATTTTATTCTTCACAAAGGATATATTTCATTCCATAATAGTATGTTTATACAGGGGGTTTTTATTATGAGATATCTAAAAGGAAAAATACTCATTTTATAAGGTTTTTAACACATAAGAAGAAGGAAAAAATGCATTTTAGCTTTCAGTATTTAGTAATTTTTGAGGATTTATGCACTAAGAGGTAAGAAAAAAGAATTAGGAACTGGTAATTGTTCCAGCTCCTCCATTGTGGGCTTAGCTTGCTGAAGATTCTGCCTAAAATTTAGAAGGTGGTGACTAGTAACTCACTAATTTGGAAACTTGGGCATCATTTCTATATGTGATTTAGCTAACATTACACATTGACACATATACATGTGTATCCACATGCACCTCTGTAAACTACTGTGTGCACATACTCATGCATTCATATATGCACACATTGGTGTATAAAAAAGGTAATTTTTGACACTGTTGTTGCAGAAAAAAATTAAACAATAAATAAATAAAGTTGAGAAAGAATGTTCAGCCTTCTGAGTAAAAGAATGTCTTGAAAAAAATCTGTTTGAGGGCCTTGGATAGTAAACAGGACTATGGCATTCTTTGAAAATTAAAGGATAAGATTTTTCTATGAAACAAGTTATTGTGGTATTAAAAAATTGTGAATAGAGATGTACTTTGAAATCCTTCTACTAATAACAGTATGTTGTTCATTCTAAAGCTAACACAAGTAAGAATTGCTCAGTATAACTTCATTTTTTTAGTATTTAAGTTCATCTTCACTTTTTTTTTTCAGTCTGAATGCTTTATTTCTTATTCAAATTCACGGAAATTGGATTAAAGAACATGTTGTAGAAATGGATCTTTTATTTATTTTTTTCTAGTTGGTTTGCCTTTCTACATATTATTACTGTCAGGCTTGCTGTAGGGCTCTTTTAAAGGAATGGGTTATGACCTTTTTCAAGGTAAATAATCAGATTAGGAGCTCTCTTTCAGTGATATTTAGCTGTTGATTGGTTAAGATGAGCTCTGGGAAAGCAAACTGCTTCAAACTAGGTGGAAAGCAATTCTGAAGTTTACTTTCAGAAATGATGGTAGAAAGAAGAAATATTGCTACTTAGTAACTTTGAACTTAAATTGAGGGTTACTAAGCTCAATCAATGTAAAGCAGGAAGAATAGTTCATGCTAAGATTTTAAGGAGGGGTGGAACAATTTTTGTTTTATGTTTGTTGTAATTTTTTTCTTGCTTGCATGATTACTTGTTTGCTACAGAACACAATGAGAAAATACTAAGAACAAAAATTCTATTCTTGCAGGAGAATTTATGACTGCCTTTTGAACAAGGGTTTTCAGAGCTCTTTGATCCTCTTGTCCTCTAGCCATGCAGGGACCTTGCTGGCTGTTATGCAGGTCTATTATGAAATAGTTTAGCGGTTAGACTACTCACAAAGGAGATGAGAAGCCTAGGCTCAGTTCTCTCCGCTCCCGGGCTGGATTTAATATCAGAGATCCCATCTCTTAGTGGATGTTGTTACCACACAAGAGGTCAAATATCTTTGTTGTTGGAAACCCTGACACTGTGCACTGAGAAGCTGTGTCACTGTTGGAATGAACACTGAACAAGTAAGGCAGAGCGTAGGTAGGATACAGCCCATGTACCTAAGGCTATGATCTACCTATTATATATTTATAAATACTGTGAAGTCCTAGCTCTGAGGTCCTGCTCCACAAACAGCCTCTAAATTTGATGTGAAAGAATCACTGAACAGAATGAAAACTGTTGTTGGATCAAGGACTGGAACCCAGGACTGCCCAGACACTGATCAGCTGATGGGCTTTACAGATTGTATTGGCATGAGTTTAGGATGGCTCACATTGTTCACAAACAAAAGTCCAATTAACCTTTGTAACCCTGAATTCAACTCTATTACTGATTTTCTTATCTCTGTTCTTAAATTCCAGTCAACATCAGAGATGCCTTGCTTTGGACAGTACTTACGGTTACAGTGAAAGAAAGTTTTTTTCAAGAATTTTGAAAAGAACAAGTCTGTGTCCCTGACTAATATTTTCTAATGGTTTTCCACCACAGCACTAAATCTTTTGTAGCAGTGCAAAATGCATGTAAAGCTACTACTTACTCATTTTGTAAACACTTTTCATCCATATTAATTTTGTTTCAAGTAGTGGTAGGGACTGATTATGTCAGAATCCTTGGCAAATATGGCTTGGTATAAGTTAGGCTTTCTGAAGAAATCAAGCAATAAATGTTATTGTTTTATAAGAAATTAAGTAAGTAATAATTAGCTCTCTTATCTAAGAGCATAAAGCTGTTTCATCCTTACAGGAAAACTGAATAGTTCTCACAAAGAGAGAAAAAAATTGTCTAAATTAACCTCCCAAATTTGCAAATAACAGGTTTTCATTCAATGATGGTTAATTTTGTATCAGAGGACTATCCAGGGTCAGCAGTATAACATCCATTGAAAAGCAACATCTTGCAAAAATCCTTTTTACTTTTTTCTCTTCCCCTCACCCCCAAACTTAGGCTTGTTTCAGAACCAACTGTTATTAAAGAATTCTAATACCAGGGGGATGAAATTCTTTATGTTGGAGAAAGACTAGCAGCTCTACGACCAGCAGTTTTAATAACAAGAGATGGTTTCTTGCAGCTGGTCAGATGTTTGGAATGTGAAAAGTTTTCCAGGAAATGTCAGTAGATTGCAGGTGAAGTGGCCAAATGGGGAGAATAATCACAAGTTATATCTTGGTTCTGTGGATTGTCAGATCATTCCACAATTTTTCATCTGTAAACAGCCACTAGAGCGATAACTGATCATTTGATCAATGCATCCATCTATTGCAATTCCTCTCCTGTTGTGCTGTGAAAATAACAATAAGAGAAGCAGAAATCTACTTTTAATGGAAGTAAGTTTCATCTCCTTGTCTCAGTCTGTCACTAAAAATAGTGATTGTTTTCCTGCATGTTTGACCTGCTGCTGTGTGAAGAAATCTTGAAGTCATTTCTCAGCCATATTTTTTTGTGTAGTTGATAGGCAAAAAAACCCACAAAAGCAAAGAAGAGCAGGCTTTTATGATAATGTCATCATCGGCTCCCAGCTTCAAACACTTCTGCGGCTTTTGAATTGTCATTTATAACTTGGAACTGAACCGACCCATAATTCCCTTGATGCATTTAGAGAAATTGATAACAGACTGCTTCTTTTATGGCTCAGAGGAGGCAACTCCAATCACATCACTATTGGCAGTCAATATTATTTTCTGACATGGTTGTAAAAGTATAAAGGGGCTTATGGCATTTGTTTAGATGAGGAATGGGCTCTCAAGCTGTGCTGGGGTTTATGGGTCCAGATTACTGAGAAGCAAAGGGAATATGATGTTTGCAAACAGGATATGATTTTATTTAAGTTTGGGTTTCATACGTTGTTCCCTGGGGATTTTCCTGCAGACAGAAGAGAATTTCACTTTTATCATATGAAATTGGGCAGTTATCCAATCCCCCCTGCTCTCCTCCCCCACCAAAGACACCGCTCCAAACCTGTAATGTGTAAAGTCAGACCTTTAAATTGCATGAGGAGGAGCTGGGGAAGAACACCATCCTGCAAGAAATCAGACTTCAGATGAATTAATGTTTAGTGAGCTGAACAGAGCAGGCTAAACATTGAACCATCTGAATGGCTAAGAATGGCTTGTACATATTACAGAATGTTCATTGCATTTCCTCTAATTTTGCTGTTACAGCAGTAAAACAGAGAAGAGATTTTCTGCTGGGATAAGCTGGTCTTGTTTCATTAATTGAAGTGCAGCTTTGATCCTTCATATCAGAAAACAATTTGGTCTGTAAGTACCAAGAAAAGAAATGTATAGCTATAAAATTGCTCTACATTTTCACAAAACTTACAAAATATTCATGCTTTATGAATGTTAAATTTCTTCCCGGCATTCCTTGCTGTGACAGCTGCACAGTACTACTTTTTGTTCTGACCACACAGGAAGAAATGCAGTAAGAAAGGCAAGATTTCACTATTACAGAAGTTTAGTAGCTCATCCAGGAAAAAAAATTGTTTCTTGCTACTTCTCATTCCTCCCTTGATCTTCTCAGTCTGTGCCCAGGAAGAATTTTCAGCCTTTACACTTTATTACTCTTCATTCCTCTTATTTCTATAATATCTAATGGTACCAAACTGGTTCCATTACTGTAGTACAATAGTGTAAAAATTAAGAAAATATTGGCAATGACATTGCCTCCTTACAGCAAATTTTAGGCTCCAGGCTGCTTAGGTGTCTCTCGCCTTATTCCTGCACAAAAATCTGTCTGCCTATGGTCTGGGCACTCAAATTAACCATCACCTCGAAAGACATATTAGAATTAACTTGTGTCTTTCCCTTATATCCCAGACTTTACCAAAATATGTATAGTCCTTTCAACAACAACAAAAAAAAGTATGTTGGTTTCCTGGTTTAGGGGAAGCAATCTGTAATTCCTAGAAGCTCATCTACTCAATATTAAGTCTTCCATTGTGAAATCCTTAGTATATCATGCCGCCAATATATTCACTATTAATTTAAATGACTTAGTTTATTATTAACCCACTGAAATTTGCCAGTTATAGCATTTTGGAGCACATTGTGGAAGGTTTCTGGGAATGAAGGACTTGTTTACCTCCTAAGACTCTGTCAGCTACACCATCCCTACAGAAATTCCAAGATTTAATCAAAACAGCCTCACAGGCACATTACACTTTAATGGATATATTTTGCAGACTATTTAGGATGCACAGTTGCACAGTGTTGACTGTGTGATATTTTATGCAGAGGTCAACAAAATATATGATCAAAAAGACCATCATGGTACCACCTCAAGGCACAACTTAAGGTCAATGGGGATGAAACCAGACCAAGAGCTGGACATTTGTCATTCCAGAGACTTGGTGCTCCATCACTTGGTGCAGTTCCAGATAAACCTATTTAGGCTATGCACAGGATGAGGGAATGAGGGTATATAATGTACTCCCAGCTATGCTGGTGAATGCACATTTTAGGTGGTATACCCTGTCAGTTCTGGCAATTCATAGCAGTCAGCCATTTCAATGGTTTATGCTTTGTAGTAATGCATCAATTAATATTACAGTTTAGTCAAGCTCTCTTATGCATAGAGGATTGTAGACTTTCTAGCCAACAAGCTCACAGTTTCCTAGAGTAGGCAAACTAATGAAGAAATAAGGAAGTAAGACAAAACCTGCACATTTAATTAACTTGCAGTTCACTTGTCCAGCTTTATGAAACTGATTGAAGACAAATTACTGAAACAGCCAAAGCAGGACCCTGATCACCCTTCCTTGCCTATATAACCATTACAGAGTCAGATGCATCACTAGAGCAGGAGTAAGTCCACCTAAGATCAGAAGAACTGACTGAAGGTGCTTGATTTCCTTCATTGACAGGAACTTGAAACAACTAAGTTCCAAATTTTAGGCACATTGATTTTAGGGGAAAAAATTAGCAAGTGTGATAACGTGAATCTTTATGATTGCAGCGGGAAAGAGCCTTCCCTTTACTGAGGTACAGAGACTTCATCTCTGGTTCTGGAAATTGCAGCAGTTTCTCATCTCCAGGCAGGAAGGGGATGCTGCACTTAGCACATCAACACCATGGCCACAAAAAAAAAAAAAAAAAGTCTTCACATTACAGGGCAGATATTTTGTCCCATTCTTGTCCTTTCATGGCACTGAGGTGGCCCTTTGACATCCACCACAGAGCTTGATTTCCTTGATATTGATGCAGGTGCAATGGAATGTTTTAGAACAGTCCCAGACTGCTTTTACTTGCATCAGGTGAGGATAGAAACCTCAGGAGTGGTAATCTGCCAACTCGCCAAATACAGAATGTGGTCCCTCAGACAATTTCTTTTCCCCTTTTTAAAAAAGGACCATTTTTCCTTGCTACTTGATCAGGTTAAAATTGTAAAGAAAGATACAGCGCATGGAATACAGAAAATTATTGGCAAGTTAATGAACTACAGTAAAGTTAATATTTAAGGTCTTACCTGATTTTCTACATTTCCTAAAAACTGTTCTGTTGCCAAAGGCCAGCATTACGCAAAGAAGCCTTCTCATTTGCCAGAATAGGAAACATTGTCTACATATAAGTATGCATATATATATGTTAAATGTAATTCATGGAATAGTACCATATACAATCTACTACTGCTAATCTCTCTCCCCAACTTAGTCACACACACATACTGATTTGATGGGAATTCTGTAATTAATGCAGAATTCACATTTGCACTTTAAAAACACACCATGTGTTTATTGACAGAATTTAACTTCAGAAAAGCGCTCTGAAGAGGAAATGTTCATATGTTTCTTATCTGAACAAACACCCACTTCTAGCATAGTTCCATGGTGGCCTCTAAATATCATCTACATCCAAGAAGAAAGCTGAAATGCCGTTCAGCAGTAAATGACAAAACTTTTTAAAAATAAGGCTTGAATTTTGCACAAAGAAGTTGCATTTTCTGTAACTGTATGCATTACAATCAGCTATACATTGTTGTATCTACTTGCCCATCAACTCCTAGAAACTGCATGATCAAATACAAGAAGGCAGTTGCACAAGCATTTTCACACACTAACCCATTAAATACTAAAACAAATGTCAAGTTAAATTAATAGACTACTCAGGGCTAGGTCTGAAAGTGTGGTAACATTTTTTACAAGCATCTGGTCATATATGCCACATATCTGAGACTTGAATCTGGGCCTAAGTGCTTTATTTATGAGTTTTTTCTAAAAACAAATTCTAATCCCCATCTAATCCATGCTATCCTCCCTCCATTCCCCCTACCAGTGAACCACACATCACTGTTTCACTGAAGTTTTCAGTTCCTTTACAGTATGCTTTATGAGACCCAGAGATTCTGGATGCCTGTCATATAGGTTTAAGCAAGAAACCAAATAAAACTATTTCTTCTTAAGATATTAGTCTATTCAGGCTTCAGCTTGACTTAGCATGATTTTTTTCCCATTCTCATTTTGAATACAAAGCTATTTATTTTTTAATACAGATCTCAGATATTTACCTGGTTTTTTACAAACCTTAAGATGACATCAATTTTTACAGAACCAGGAATACTGCATTTTTATCAGTGGCTGACTACAAACATCAGTAACTCTGCTAGCCATTCAATTATTAATCTTTACTTAGCACTTTTTTGTGGAGTATTTGCCAAAAATTGGTTTTGATTTTTAATAGCTTTTCAAGTTAGATCACTCTTCGCAGATAAAACTTAAAGATGTTAAACAGTCTACATACAGTGGGTACGTGTATTGTCCACATTCCTTTTTCATGCCTGGAAAGAGACTTTTGGGGTCAGAATTAATAGCCTCTAACATTATTTTCAGAAGTCCTTCTCAATGAATATTATTACTGATAAATTCTCCAACTGGAATTATTCAAACACAGAAGAGAAGTCGATGCAAGACCAAGGGAATTCCATGGGTTTTGTTTAAGTGATGATTTGTGATGATCCTCTGAACTATTCATCCCATTGGAGCATAAAGATCTCATCTTCTTCACAATTTATTTGTAACCCACACTGGTAGGCAAGGAAATATGAAAAGCTGATATTCTGGATACTGTTCATGGCAGGCAGTTTAGATTAAAACAGCTGGAAATGCCTTTGACAGAACAAATCTTTGATACAGCTGTAACAGCAGTAAAAATAAAGGAAGCCCACTGTACATATTTTTCCTAAAGTAGTCCACTTTTACACACTTCCTGTATGTGGGATTTATGGAAGAGACATCAGCCATGCAAACCTTTTCTCCTTTGTTCCTTGATGAGAGACATGGCTGACAGGCCATTCATTAGAAGTTGTTCTTTGGAAATGGTGTGCACACCTTCGCTTCTTTAGTCATGGTGAGATGAAACAGCATCTGAGAAGCATCTTGAGGACCTTTTGCTTCTTAGTGAAAATCACAGAGGTGATGAATGATCAGCAGGACATCTGTAAGAGTGGGAGGTGAGAGCTATGAGCGTGACACCTGCGAAGCTGCACTGCTCGTGGTCAGGAGCAAAGTATTACAAACTTATGTGGTAGCGTTTGCTGGCACCAACCGTCTCCAAGAATGACAGACTGCTTGCTGGAAGTGATACCAAAATGCCACATACAATTTCTAGACGTTGCAACACTTCAGAAAATATTTAATTTCTACTTTCATGCCAGGGAACTGAAAAACCCCAGTGACGGAAACATGTTTGCTCTGGCTAAGTGGAAGAGTGTGAGACTCAGTATGCTTTTAAAGCTAAAGCACAGAAATTCACTCTGCACAACACAAATTTTAGTAAATTTAAGTTTTACTGTGGAGGTCTGTACTTTCCAATATTATTTGTCACAGATTTCTTAATCACTTTGTTGACTTCATATAGGTACACTGTTGTTAGCTGACCAAGATTTTATTTACTTATCAGTATTACAACCATTTACATCAAAGGACAGATTTTTTTCCAATGTTGTTGTTTTTCCAGATTTGTGCTAAAATGTAACCATCTGAAATGCATACTGAATTAACTTCCATGCAAGAACAGTTGAACCCAACTTCTGCTCTTTAAAGAAAGGGCAAAGAATCCTTTTAAACTACTGTAAAGAACTGTTACTTGTCAGTTTATTGTCCAGTATATTTGACATATAGAATAGAATGACTGCTATCAAAGGAGCATCACAGGTGAAAGTTTTCATGAACAAGTAGATGACAGATTGCATTTTTGACCAGTTCCTGAAGAGTAAGTAGAATATCTCTTGCAGGGGCATGTGGTAACTCTAAGACTGGCTTTGATTTTGACGATGGCAATAATTGTGCAGAGAACCCAGAGCAGGATGAGCAATTCATTACGTTTTTAATTCCTTTTAGGAGTAAAATCAAAATCCCACTGCAGAAGCTGGATTTACATTAAAATCACAAGTTTTGTGTGTGTGTATGGCGGGGGTGGGGAAAGAAAGTTCTAGGATGCTCTGAATCCATCCCAAAGCAGGAACTTGGGCTCTCTTTTGTATTTTTATAACATTAATGTTACATGTGTATTTAAGGCAACTTCAGAGTTTATAGTTATTTAAGAAAGATAAATAACTCACACAGATGAATAAATAATTCAGGGTGTGAAAAATGGAAAGGTTTGTCAGACTGTGAGCAGCAGAAGCGTGATCCAGTGACCATTAGGCAGATGTCTGGAGGTTTCTGGAGAAAAGAGGACTGAGAGAGAGGATGAGTTAAGAGGTTTTGTAGCAGGGAAAGGGACAGGTAAAACAAAAAAAGCAGTTAAAATATATCTTTAAAATACTTTATAAGTATTATTCACACTACTTTTTTGCCCCTCTGAGGTACATTCCAGATAAATGTAAAGAGCAGGACAAGTAACATTTCCAGTTTCATCAACTGCAGTGATTTCAGAAAGGTCTTTAAGCAATCTCTCTCTCACGTGTAGTCCCATATCCTTCCTCTCCACTTTCAGATACACATGCCATAGCCTGAGCATGGTATAAAGAGCCTATATAATAATATAACTTTCAAACTTTAGAGTCAGTCTTCCTTAACATGAAATTTTCCAGCCAAGAGGGGTTACAGTAAAAGCTTACTAGCTGCTGAAACACTTCTTCTGTAAGGCTTCTTGTTTCTTAGCTTGTTTTGAGTATGCTTAAAGTCTTCATTGTGAAAGTCAAGTTATCACACAGGTACTTCTTTCTGGAAACATTCATATCAAGTTCTTTTTGTAGTGCAAAGCAGATAATTTCTGGACACAGGGCTTGAAACATTAGTTGCATTCAGTCAGGAGAAGTTACCTACATTTCTTTTCACTTAAGGCATTCCCTTCCTCTTTAATGCCTCCACATCCACTTCAGGGACAGGTAGCTTAATTTCTATCATCTGTAGCTTTTCAAAGTATTAGCTTTGCTACACATGCCAATGACTGAGCGATGCTAGACGTGCTTGAAAAAGCCTGCAACCTACAGTGCTCATTCAGGAAACTCGGAGTGAAGTAAATCCATATGTGTGTTAGAAAGCCAGTGTTCAGACAGGGCTCGTGCTCTCTGGCTCTTGGGGCTATCACACACAATCCTGCTTTGAAGAGCGGCAGCAGTGATAGGATATTTGATAACAAAATGTGTAGTATGCTTATAGTCAACACTGATATTTTGATGCTTAAAAAAAATTCTTTTTCATTTCTTAGACATTCAGAACATTTTCCTACCCTGACTATTTTTTTTTAAGGACTCTTAAATACAAATAATATAAACAATTAAACAGAAAAAAGGGCTAAGATTCTGTGTTAGAATTCAGTTGCAGATTATGTATTTTCTGTAAATTTTGTTTAACATTGTCTGAAAAACAATCCTAATCAAGATAGGTTTTTCACTGAATTCTTTGACTGCTCCAGAGCATTTGAAGAATAAAAATAACCTCTTATAAAATTCCATCTGACTTTTTCCCAGTCTGTGATTCAGAAACCATCACATTTGTCACAAATTCATGCACAGTCAGCATCTAGATAGGCTGTCAGATATATGTGATATATACATGAACTAGAACCAGAAACCACAGTGTCTAATCCTATTCCCCTTACTTGTATAAAATCTAACCATTTCATCTCACAGGAATAAAGAAAAGCATATAAAGTAGGATTTTACATAGCTTCATTTCACATACAGCCTGACAACTGGGCCAGCTAGTAGCTGTAATTATAATGAGTTTGCCATTTATACAACTGTGCTTCAACAGCAATTTACAAAGTAAATGTTGAGTAACACTAAAATAAAATACCTCTTTAAACACCCGAGATATTTAAGGCAATACATAGAACTAACAGAGATATAAAATGGAGTGATATGGCATCTTCTAGTTACAGCTAAAGCATTGGCTGTGTGATGCAAGTTCTCAGTTGTTCTTCATGAGATAAACCTCAGAAATCCAGTCTTAATTTTGCAATAATATGAAATAGGATTTGACATCTAAGTTTGTAATACTGTGCCTTTTCAGGGTAAATATTCATATACTTGTGTTAGTTTTCTTGTATAACTGTGCATTAAAGTATGCAGCTTCAGTTGCCTACCTCTGGCTTTGAGACTTTATCATTCATTTCATGTACCATGCCCAAGAGATTAGCTAAAGTATTCTGAATTTCCTGTGTTCATTTAGGTGGTCATTTTTGAAAATTTCTCAGGAAACATTGTTTTGTTCCCTGATTGCCCATGTTTTCTACCAGTCCAGGTAAATTTAGGTAGCAGTCATTCAAGTGGTCTGAGAGAAATTTTTCAGTGGAAGATACTTGGTCTTATTGTCGCAGTTCAGTCTCCTCACAGTCAGTTGAAAGCAGAGAATGATAAATGCTGTACCCTGGCCAATACTCAGTGTTCAGAGGATGGAGAGACTGCATCTCACGTGTCAGAGCAGACAACTGTCTTGAAGGGTGGGTACTCTCAGGCTGTGGCTACAATTTTAACTTAATCAGCCTTCCTGGAAATGAATCATAGTCCCTTTGAGGATGCAGGTTCCTGCTCATGCCCTGGTGTACTGAGCAGCTGCCACTGAATCATTTTCATCAGCCACTCCTTCATGTTAACCTTAATTTGCTAGCCATAAAAATGGTAAGAAGGTACACCCTCCCAGCCCTCTTGTTGATACTTCTTTATTTAAAATACTGCACAGTATTTTTCAAACTTTATTATGATTTGATTTTATTGATTTAACCGATGACCTCTACTTATTTATCTCCTTATTTGTGTAAAAAATGAAATTTGATTCACAGTTGCTTTAAAGCAATAGAGAGACAATCTGAAGGTCTGCCTAATGTTACATGCATCATTATTGTTTTACTAATTGTTTTCTTTCTTATATCTTCCTGTAATTTTCTTACCTACTGATTAGTGCGCATCTTTGGGAAAGCTACTTAATTTCATTAAATCTCAAGGCACAAATCTACAAACCAGATATAATAAATTGTCCCGTAACAAACTAATGATGCTTAATTGTGTTTGTAAAAATTCTAAGTTTCTCATATGAAAACACAGTGTGCTGCTATTACTGTTATTCTAAACTTTGCAAGCAAAATCCAGTCTTCTTACTCAGGTCTACTGCGAATACAAACTATTGTCATTAGTTCTGCTGCATGCCCACAAAACTGATCGAAATGATAGAAAAATCAGGTTCAGTACACTGAAAAATAACATCATTTTAGTAGCCTGAAATATAATATTATTGTAACAGTAATGGTGAAGACATTTGACAGGTGTAGAGAAGATCAAGCTTCTTTCTGTTTCAAATGACTAATCAGAGAAATTCTTCAGAACCTCCAGAGTTGAGAGAGAGCAGTTGCATCCATTTTCAATTACTTGATTTCTTTTTTCTTTTTTTTTTTTTTAATTTTTAAGAAATTAGGAACAGAAGCCTCTCATTCAAACAGAAAATGTCTCAGTGTGCTTGGAATTCATCCAAATATCATCTGCCACAGTATTTTGTCTATCCCTAAACGCTTTTCTTTTCATGATAAATTTGTACGGTATGATACAATTAAATTCACTTCCCATGGAGCGTCGAGGAAGTCTGGCTGCCTCTTTGAATAACTTTTTCAGACTATTTAACACCAGCATGTCTGCTTGGTATGATACCATAAAGGCATATACAACATTTCACATACATGTTTTTGTATATTTCTGTAAATAAATAGTTACTAAAAATAGATTTCAAAAGCAAAATTTCAGGACACTGTTTTAAGCTGTACAGCAGTGCTGCTTAGCCATCTTGACAATACTTTATAATGTTTTCTTTAGAATATTTTTTGTAATATGCACAGTATGTTTTACATGTCACCCTTTCTCGTTTGGAAGGCGCAGAAGATAACTTTCTCCGCTTTAAATAGCCACATTCATCTGTTACAAAACGGGACATAAAGCCTTTTATCCAAGACTTACTAGCTCACCAAAACTGGAGATGCAGCAGAGATCTTGCCTTATTTAATACAATTTTCCGTCTGTGGCAATACTGACTACCGAAATTGCTCCAAACAGTTAACTGTTCTCATTTCAGTCACTGGGTAGTGAAGGACTGATTCCTGCTCTGGTTTGTTTGTGTGAGATGAGAGGGGCACTGGCGGTGCTCTGCCGAGCTCCGGTGCTGCCCCGCGGGCTGTTCCCGATGGGCACCGGCAGGTCCCCGTCACCCTCCGGCCGGCCCGAGCACCGTCTGGCACGCAGGCCTGGCCCGCCCGATGTAACACTGTTTGTAATGAGAAATCTAAACAGGGAATGGCAGCGAGGCATGACAGGAATGTGTTTCCATTGGAGAAGCCCGTGCAGAGAAAAAGCATAAGCAAAGCCATGTCCAGAAGGCCTTTTCAGCTGGCCAGCGCGGAAGACTGATGTTATTGTACACGGGCTGTCAGGCTGCCAGCCCTCCCTCACGGGTTTGTTTTCTCTCCCTCTCCGCTCTCGACTGCGGCGCTGCCGGGGCCGGCTGTTTGCTCAGGTGGACAGTGACACCGTTTGGAACGAGCTGCACTCGGCGGGCGCGGCGCGGATGGCGGTGGGCTGTGTCATCGAGCTGGCGGCGCGCGTGGCCGCCCGGGAGCTCAAGGTGAGGCCGGGGCCGCGCCGTGGGTGGGAGCGCCGGGGCGGGGGGGCGAGGGCGGCACGTGTGACAGCGCTCTGCCCCGGCCGGGGGAGGGCAGCCGCCAAGGTGGGGCAGCATCAGCTGGGGCAGCATCAGCCACGGCAGTCCTTTGAAGTCAATTAGTAAAATTTCTTTTTTTTTTTAATTTTAATATGGTTGTTTAGTCACGTGCCTTGCCTGAGGATACCACCCAGGTGGCGGGGAGGTGGCAGCCGCGCTCGGGGAGCAGGGCACCGGCGCTCACTGCCCGCCCGCCGCTCCCTGGCACCCTGCCCGCGCCTATCCCCGCGCCCCGCGATCCGCAGCGCATGGTGTACGGAACCCAAATTATCCCCAGTCTAAACAATTTATAAAAGCTCCAGACCTGACAGACTTTGACATTTTATTTGGTATTTTAACGGCCCTATTTAAAGGTACACCATATGCAGCCGGAGTGCAGGTTTGCCCCAATAAACATTGTTGGAGCTAACATGTCTCCTTAATGAAACTGTTTATTCACTTTCCAGTCCACATAGTAATGGATTCAGTCCTACTTCCAGATCAAGATGGAACTGAATGTTTTATAATTAGCATTGTATGATGACTTTAAAATTCCGAATGCTGTTTGAACTTGAGAATTTTGTTCCTGTATCTCTCTCTTATTTCAGTCAACATAATGTCATCTACCTATTTGCGAATGCGTACATTCATTTCTGTACATGTGTGAATAGACATATATACATATAGGTGTATAAATGGCAGCATGCTCAGGTGAAACACAGTACTATAGCTCTGACACAATCGAATGCAGCTACTAAACTTTCATGTTCAGACACTGAAATCACAAAATGTACAAATTCTGAAATCTCAGATCAAGGATAGGGCACAGCATATGGGTTCTGTTGGGCATCCTTTCTGATGGGTGCTTCGTCCCCTTTAAGGTTTTTGGGTACAGTAGGATACATAACTCACTGTGTATTATTCCCATGCAACAGGACTAATAAAAGTGAAGATTTTTTTCATCTAGTTTTTATCTTTGGCAACTGTAGGACACACACCAGTCTCTAAGGCAATTTAAAACCAAGAACAATGATATATCCTATGTATACACTTGACAGGAGCAGAATCTGCTGCAGACTCTTTACCACTTACCTCTGTACGTTTGTGGTGTCTTTCAGAGTGTGAATGCTCTTGCTTATATACATGTGTGATAGACAGCTGAAAAGAATCAAACATCAGCTATTGTGAGGCTTCACTTGCTATTGGTATTGCAGCAATCTGTAAGCATATATTTTGTATCTAGTACTAAATGTTTTGTATTTAGTAGTACTAGTTTACTGTAACATTATTGTTGATCCTAACCAGAATCTTTTTCCGCAATGCAGAGAATTGAACCAGTCTCATGCAACTTGCAGAGGATACATAGGAAAAGTAATTATTTAATAGATATGCCCATGTTTACAGCAAATCATTTAGAAAACAGAAATGGAAAGGATTTGCTGTGAAAGAAAATTGGGAATACTCTTGCCATTCCTGCTAGATGTTTATCTAACCTGCTTCTAGACTTCCAGCATGAAGCCCAGTGACTTACATGCCACTATGGCATCTGAATGTACTATCAATCTGCATGTGGTACTGTTAATTTAAGGTTATGGAAAGAGTATTAATCCCTGACTGACAGAAGAAAAGCATACTAGGCGTTCTGTAAATGCAACGATTCTGACATATTGTTTTGGCAGTCTTCCTATGTTTTCCTTGTCACTGCATCCATACAAACCCAGGGTTTGCTAGCAAGTTTCTCCCAATACTTTTATATGGTAAATGACATCAGGGGTATTTTTGTAGTGTATTCTGGAGTTTTTTACATGATCTTCAGGATGAGACTGTAGGTAGCTGTAAGATTTTAGACCCAAGATCTATGTGTTCCAACTGCCCTTCATGCCTTTACATGTTCCATTTCCATCTTGCTGCTATTTTTTTTTTCTCTAGAAAACTAAATGTTATGTTGAATAGTTGTATCTCCTAGGGATAATACCAGTTCTGTAGGGTACTTGTGAAGATCTGAGGAGAAGAAAGTGAAGCTGACCACTTTCATGTGCGGTCATTGGGGAAATATGCATGTGAAGTAACCATTTGGGGCCTGTACTGTGAGCACTGAGTGGGAGTATTAAGCTCTGATGGGAATCTGGAGTGATCTGCTACAGCCTCAGAATTTTTGGATGACAAAAAAGCGCCTTCCAAGAATTTTATTTGAGCTATAACATCTCTGGAACATGTAAACAGCAAGATGAGAGCAGTAGAGAAACATACTGTAGTTTTCCCCTGGATGTTTACTACTGTGGATTGCTATCAGATGGTGTGCTGTCAGTTTGGTGTCATCTTAGGGAAAAAAAAGGTAAATTATGAGACAGAGCATACTGATTTATCTGAAATCCCACAGTTCTCTGAGAAGAGCTGAATGTTCTGAAGTTCACAGTGACAGATTTACAATACACAGAAAGGACTAACCACAGAGCAGTGCTTCAGACTGCAGCCAAGGAGGCAGTGGATTCTCTACCCAGTGCACTGGAGAATCACAGATGCCTTTTTCTGAAACACCCATGATGTTAGGATAATCTCAGAGTATAAGTATCCAGTGTTGACAAAGTCTTGAGACAAGAACCCCCAGGAATGAGATATCTAAGTAGTTAATTTAACAAGTGCTTTTCTGACATGAGAAATCCAAAATTTGTAAGTGTAGTTAGGTATGAACACTCCAAATATTTCTTATATCTTTATAAATTAATATATATGTTTTCAAAACATCTAACACGGGTTTTCTAAAGTTAAGTTGAATTATTTCATAGACATAAATTCAATCATTTTAAACGCCAAATCTTTTACTATACTTCCTAGCTAGAGTGTAGAAACTAACAAATGTAAACTGTCTTATATTGAATGGCATCTGACACTTAAAGCTCATTTCAGGGAGGACAGAACATTTCAATTTCTATGCTTATTCCTTGGTCTGTACTGATATCATTTGCTATTGCATAGAGTGATAATTATAGGTTGGAACTATAGGTAGATGCTGCTAAGAGTTGAGGCTGCAAAAGAAACGATGAAAGTCTGCAGAACAATTGTGAGATTCACTACAGAGCTGGGCATGAGTCAAACTCATATCCAAGGCAAGGATTTTTTACTTTATTCTGAATTTCCTGAGACTATCAGTCCCATTTCACACAAGTCTCATTGAGAACAGCAACATGCTGTTCATCTGATTTGGATGGTGTTCAAAAACTGACCAGGAATTAAGAGTTCTCTCAACTGTAGTTCAAACCCCTTGTGAGACATCAGATTTCTTTGATCTCCTTGACTAATGAGAAAAGCATCAATATGACAGTACTAGGAATGTAAAACAATAAGGTTTACTGATATTCTACTGTGGCTGCAATAATAAGTTATTGTGGTGGTAGTGGGGTGGTTTTGGGGGGGTTTGTTTTGTTTTGTTTTTAAATCAGAACAAATTCTTTCTTCTCTGGGGAGTCAATCTGGATGTTTTTTATTTTATTATATCCAACTGTCAAAATTAAGTATTTGGGGGGGCTGCTTAATAATATCATGAGCACTCACTGATATATTTTTGATACACTTTTGAGGTAATATTTAATAGACAATAAAAAATCACACCAGTGAAATATAAAGTACTATAAATGTGATGTTATACTGAATTGAATGCTAGGTTTTTACTTTTTTCATGATTTTATGTACATGTCTGATGAACGTAATCTTCGCCATATTACAATAGGAGATGGGCCTAAGTGTTGTATGAGGGTTACCCTTTTTTTGAGGTTTTTATAATTAGAAAAACTGCTGATCCACAATGGTGTATTTATGTTATATGGAATCAGTGCCACATGTCTGCTGTCTGCCTGTTTTTTTCTACCTTTGCTCGTTTCTCATTTCCCCAACAGATTTATGTAGATAGCTTTTAATAGTCTGCTGGCTGGCCATAGATCTTTAGAAGAGGGGATTATGTGGATCTGGGCAAATAGAATTCCACCACAGTCATTAGCTATATCCAATAAATAATTTTATCAGATAAGATAAGTCTTACGATACATTCCTTAGGACTTGGGGAAGAAATACAGGTAGTGCCCTGCATATGAATTCTTGCATGCAGTATAGCTCATGAACTTGGAAATCATTGTCTCTAGCCTTTGCTTAATGACCATATCTTCAGAGAGAGGGCCCTAAAAGATCTGCATCTGCAGAGAGAGCATTTGTATCCTGGAAGTATCTTCTAAGGATCTCATTAGTGTCTTATTGCCACAGGAGGTGGCACTGGGAGGTGCTGTCCTGCCCTCCCTTTCCCTTTTATTTCAGACTGGCCCAGTTGCTTCCCTTACATCAACTCTGATTCTCAGCTCAGTTCATCTCCCCTCTTTGCTGTCATGCTACTTCACTGATAGGCAACCAAGAGACTCTCCCTTTGCCTATACGTGTCTGTCCTACATAGCAGTTACTTCCCTCCTGCTGCCCAAATGGATGAGTACAGAGGTTGTCCAAACCCCACATTAGACAAGTCTCAGAGGAAAACAAGGAGAGTTTCTGCATCTGTCTTCTGAGTTTCAGATTTCATTTGTAACTCTTAGGGCTTCCAAAGAATCTCACCTTTTGGACTTAGCTTTCCAAACTGCTGGGTGTTTTTTCCTGAAAGAGTTTAAGCTGCTGATATTTTCATTTTGTTAACCAAATTATTCAAGCTGATGCTGTCACCTGTTTTTTTGCCATTTATTAGCTGTTTGTGAAACGGTTAATACTAATTTAAGCAGTTGGAATTCAGATAGTTGATTAAGTTACTATGATAATTTTGCAATAATTGTACTTTGTTGAATAATGTCCTCCAAAATGTGATTTGTTCTTCTAATGGTCGTTTAGTTTTGTGTTGTTTTATGAACACTAAATGTGTCTTAACTTCTTTTCTGATAGCAAAATGTGCATTTCTCTGGCTGTCCCTTGATATCTTAAAATTGACTGACAGGAATAGAAGTTGTACAGGTGAAAAATATAATTTTTCTTCATTTTTTTCAGCCTCAGATGACCCCCTTCAGTACTATTACAAGCTGGGACTAATCATTTTAAGTACAGAAACCGTAATAAAGATTACTGTCTCATTTACTTTGCATATCCTTTAAATATGTCAATGTTTGTGATGGCAATACTCTTTTCTGTGATAGAAACACATAGTACCATATATTTTTAATTTGAAATATTTGAAACTGGAGAGACCTATACAGTAAACTATCAAGACCTGATAGGATTTGTATAATTATTCCCAAGAAAGAAAGAAAGAAAGAAAGAAAAAAGTTTGAATTAATTAAGAAGCAGTTTTTCAAAAGAGCACTGAAGAAAAAAGGCGCATAAGTTAAAAGCATGGTCTGTCTTGAATATCCACTTCAGCTGAATTGAGTGAAGCAGAAGCCCTTTTCCTGACTTATCGTATGTATATGTGCGCACACACACACACACGCACACACATGTGTAAAGTTGCCCTGTTGGTAGTTAGGGGTCATTTAACAGAATGAAAGCAATGGAAATGAGTTTCCTCCAAACTAGAATCTGATACATTCCTGGGATGGTTCTTTCTGATAAGTCAGGTTGAATCAATACCAAAATAAAACTCCTGCATTTGGCCATTGCTGCTCCAGTGTCTTTGTATAATCCATGGGTGACTTACACTGAACCTGAAATTCTCATTCTGAGTGAGCTTGGTTTTTCCTTTCTCAAAGTCTTTGTCACAAGTGGCTATGAAGGAATCATCAAGTGGTGAGTAGTACTAATCTAGTGAATAAACAGAATTAACTTGATTGACCTTCCCCCCAAGTTCTTAGTTTTCTAGCCTTAAAAGTATTCTGTATAAAAATCTTCAGCCATCTTTCACAACTCTACTGCTATGTTTTCTTGGCACAAAAAACTAAAATGAATTATCATTCTAAAGACATAATACACAAAAAGAGCTGAAAACAAATGTCTCCCTAGTCCCACAGTGTCCTTCCTCTAGTAAAGCTTCAAGCCAACAAATTTCCATGCCTGCCCAAACAACACAAAACCCCATACAGCTCCTCTGGTTACCAACAAAATTCTCCTTTCCTGAAAAGGGCTCTGAGCTCAGGTGTCTCCTGCACAGTATTTATCCTGCAAGCTCTGCATTACCCTTATTTCAGCCTTCCTGCCCTATAAAGGTCTTCCTCTGCCTTAAAAAAAATTGTAAGTGATGTGTGACAGCCACAGAAAGAGGCATTTTCCCACACCCAGCCACAGCATTTTAAGCAATGCATAATGTGTAAGAAACAGTAACAAATGCTTATTTTACTATTGTTAAAGATATGATTGATAAAAGCCATCAATCAAAGTTACCAATGAAGTGTTTTAGATAGAAGTTTGTATTCTTTGGTTTTACAAAGTTACAAAAATTTCAGAATTTCGTATTAAATCATCTCTTAGATACTTTATCCCGGTAATTATGGTTATATTTATAGCTGAATGACTGTTATTATTTCATATAATCATACAACTTTAATTATATGTGTGGTACATAGCTTATCTCCATGACCACTCTGTACTTAAAACTCTTTGCTTTCTTTCCCAAGTTATAGTTAACACGGCTGTGGCTAAACAGGTCATCATGGTTGTATATAAGTCAATCTGCAGGCACCAACTTTTCATGTGTATTTCCTGGTGCTATCCTCTTAGACCTTCAGGAAAGCAGACAGAGAACTCTTTGTTTCCATCAGAGTTAGATGTTTAATGTCCATTTCTGTGTTCTTGGCCTCTACTAGCTTCCTCTGCAAGACACAATGGTATTCCCTCAAGTCTTTTACTGTTTTCTTGGCAAATCTACATGTTGCTAATACTGCTCTGTTAAATCACAGGTTCTTGTTCATTGCATTCATAGACCCCCAGGGCCAGATATTGGCTCCTGCTCTGGCAGTATGAGTAGCTTGTAAAATTGTCCTAAACAGGTACCTGAGGACCGCCTCAGCCTTATACCACTCCTATGCTTACCCTCCCTGATGGATGGCGTATCTTGGGATTGTGTTACAATGTAAGTGGCACTGGTAAGAATATGGTTATCTTCTTCCTGGTATCAGTTGCAAAGGGATTCTTGTAGGAAGCCAAGACTTAAAGCAGCCCTGTTGTTTGTTATTGTAGGAGTTGACTAAGCCAGAGACAGCTGGGTTAAAGATGGCACTAAGGCCCCTTCAGTGGTTACATCTGTCAGATACACTGTATGAACTGCCTTTTAAATATAAAGAAATATGTTTTAATATAACTTTATAAGGATACAAAGATATACATGTAAAACATAAGGAATATAAATTGTGACAGGACAAATGGATACCGTTCTGTATAGTAACTAAAAAAGTTTCTACAAAGAAAGTACGTGTGAGCTTCAGTGATTTGCTTCTCATTCTGAAGCCTGTACACATTGAAGCAAAAATAAAACATTTCCCTTAAAAACAAGTGCATGTCCAAGAACGCTGTGTTTAAGCACTGCTAATTTTAAGAGCTAAATGCTAAATAGGTTAAGCGGTTTAGATATGTAGAAAATAGAAACTTTGACACCTCACCTTAGGAGGATGTTGAGCTTCAAGTGTGGAACTCGGACCCTGAGTTAGTTACCTGGTCTCCATCTGAAACACACAGAGGTTCCCAAGAAACCTTAGCAAGGTGCGCATCTGTAATTAACTAGCGCACAGAAAAAAGTTCTGGTGAGAAATTTGCTTATGATCAGGGAATACATCTATTTTCCTGAAAGCCTTTTCTCAAAAATTATGAACTTCTGAATGGAATCACAAAATCACAGAACAGCTGAGGTTGGAAGTGACCTCAGGAGGTCATTTTATCCACTTCCCTTGCTCAAATAGAGTGACTGAAAGCTAGTTGCCCAGGACTATGTCCAGATGGCTTTTGTATATCTCCAGGGAATGATGCTCTACAACCTCTCTAGGCAACCTGTTCTATTGCTCAGTCACCCACATAGTAAAAGGGTACTTTCATATATTCAGATGAAGCCTCTGTGGCTTTGGTTTGTGCCCATTGCTTCTTGAATAGTTGGGTTAGATGGCATTGCTCTTTCATGCAGTAGTTTACAACTTAAAATACAGGAAGACCTTCAATGTCTTATCTTTTCAGCTGGAATGAATCTAACAATAATACTAATTAAAGATTTTTATGTTTGAATAAGAGCTGAGGAAGAGCATGACTCTAGATCTATTGTTAGAAATCTTAGACTGAAAAGATGTGTCTCAGTATCTACATGATGTACCACAATCTATATACACAAAGAGGTGTGAGAAAAATGTTTAGATACATTCCCATGTTCAAGAAGAAATTGAATGTGAGTCTTCTACTGCTTCAGTAAGTGCTTTTGGAGTGCCTGCTGGGATTCATTGCTATTTCTTGCATAGCACTGGCTTTTCTTGAAGTCAACAAAAAGCCCAGGTGATTTTACTAGAGTAGTACCAGACTGAAACTAGTATGTGCTGCTTCTCAGTGAGGCTTCTCACCATACCTGGAGTGTCTGACAAGTCAGGTCAATTTTGGTCCATTTGGAATCTAGGCAGAGCTCCTCACTGTCATGTGAGGAAGAGTCATTCATGTCTTGCCACAGTCACCATATATTGCCCTAGAGAAAAAATGCCTATGTCTGGTTCCACCTCCTTGTATAATAGAAACAGCAATGGAACTCTACAGTAGGTGGTGGTCCCAAGCCCTCGATTAACCACTTATGTTATTGTATTGTCTTGAGTACTTGTCTTAGAAAGGTTCATGGAGAGGCCTGAGCGTGGTGTAGGCCAATACTGTAACCCAGGATGCTATAGAAAGGGATCAACTCTACCACCAAAGACAAGAAAGCCACAGTAGGAAGTACATCTCTATTTGGAAACCAAGCATCCAACTACTTATATAGAGTCACAAAAGAAGAGAATACTTGGCTTACTGTGGAAAAAGATTTAACATTTTTCCTAGTTTTCATTAAAGGTCCAACTCAGTGGGTTTATCTGTTAGAGATCTTCTATGTAAACTGAGTTTGGACAGACTTCCTCTGTTGTTCAAATATGCACAGATTTTTAGAATATCTCTATTTAGGCTTTATTCTTTATCTTCAAACTTAAATAAAGGTAATCCTTTTTCTAATGTCAATGTCTGTCAGTCAGTTTAATGTTCTGTCTACCTATAAAGGTGTCTGTATCCCAGTGTAAACAAGGCTCTATGCAAAAATGCTTTGAATTTATATGTGTTGGCTTAATTTTCAACATATTGCTCTGTGTTAGTCTTTTTTATCTTTAAAGCAGAGTTTTGTCTTTGTGTCTACTGTTCTGAGCTCACTGTCTGGTATTTAACAATTGCCCAAATAAAAAAATTCACCTTGCATTGTGCTAATGTGCACTGTGTTTGTGCAAAGTTTGAAAGGAGGAGAAATGAAGTGTTTTATCAATTGCACAAAAGTTGCTACTAATACTGTATGGTAACTAGTTTTCAGAGTTTGGTAGAATTTGACTGTATTGTATGTTTTAACATCAGGATAACATATTTTTTAAAAAGAAAATTTTGCATATGGATACTAAACTTTTTGTAATGTAAAAACACATAAAATATGGTCATAACACTGATATGCATGCTTGTGGAGAACTGTTAATAGTTAAGTTCTGATAGCAGAAATTAACTAGATGTAACAAAACAGAGCTTCCAAAGAGTCGTGTCAAAGTAAGGGAACAGAAAAGAGAAGCCTGTAGTGTAACTGTCACGTTGTCAAAGCCAGCAGTGTTGATGTTTTCTGTCTCTATATTGCCCCATGAAATCCTCACAGAGATAATCATCTTAATTATATTGATCTTTTGGGAATGCTGATAAAGTTACATGATAATGAGCTGTGAGCTGAGCAGAGGAAGTTGCAAGCATTGCATGGACTTTTTCCAAATTTGTAAAAATATTGAGAAAACAAAATACAGGTAGCGTCATGCTCTCTCTGTAGTAATAGTCTCTGTGCTAGGTACTTTTTTCATGTCATTATCCATACATTCCTCGGCATACACATAGTTTGTTTTTTCATGAATGCTACAAAAGAATTCTTCACTGATCCCTCTCTTAAGTCATAATTTACGTGAAAAGGTAATGTTAAAAAACCCTCAGAAGGATAAGGATTTTACCTGAAAGTCTAAAGCTGGTCTAGTTCTGTGGATTAGTACAGTCCACAAGGCCTTTTCCTTTTCTTTTTTTTTTTTTTTTATTCCCCCGCTGGTGTGCTTCATCTATACACAATTTATATCCCATCTTCAGGAATGCCTGCCTAAATAGGAACATATATATGTTTTGTGCCTTTAATTGTTGAGTTGTAATTTTTAGGGGGTTTGGTTTGGGTTTTTTAATGTGGGCATTTAATGCAAAATAAGGCGTGATGTCATATCTCTTAGATTCTTTGAATGGTGGCCAGAAGAACCACTGTTACAGATGCACTCCATTTGCATTGTAATTTAAGTTTGCTGCAGTCTGATAGAACTTCGGCCACACTCCACAAAACTTTGCAGCTGACTGCTTGGATTACGTTTAGCAGCAAATTATATGAGACAACCTGATAGTATTTGTTTATAAATTAATGCAAGTGAATCAACATATACAGGCAACTGCACAGGTATACACAAACCACACATCCACAGGATTGTAGATAAACAGATTTCACAGGAACAAATCTAACTCTATTAACTGTCATGTTGTTTCTCCTTATTTACACCTATGTGAGTGAAAGTTTAATGATTGTTATATTTGTTAAAGATAAGAGAAGGCTGAAACATTTACATTTATCTAGTTTGAGTATATTGAACAGGACTACTTTAATACTGATTATAAAAATACATAAATATTCCAACCTTTTCCTTCCCTTCCTCTCCACTCTCAAAATACAATGCCTGATGGTATTTGTGTGAGGTTGTGTGAAAATACAAGTTTGGGTGATACTTCATGTACAGATTATAATTTCTTATTTTTATGTATGTGGTAATCATTGTTAACTTGATGGCAAATATATAGCTGAATAGAATAAACCATCTTGAGTAGTTGAAATAAAGAGTAAATATATGAAACAGTGGCTTTACTTTTGAATCTGTTGTAAGAGAAATTTGATACAATACACAACCTGATCAAAACTTTGCTTCTTGAATATATAATCTGACTTTCTGAACAGAGCTACCTTGCCAGAACTTCTACATTTTCCCTTTACCTTACCCACACTGGAACGAAGGAAATTTCATTTTTCTTTTATCTTCAGTGACTCTAGAGGCAAAACAGTACTTGATCATCACTGATTCTAATGCTGTACTTTATGAAATTTATATACAGTTCCAGAAAGTGTGTTAGAAAATTACTTTAGAGAATCTATGAAACTTGCAAGCATGGGAGGTTCCCACATTTAATTTATGGTTTGCAGAAATATTGGATATTTACTGTCGTCCTTTTTCTACTGTTAGAAATTATGTGTGTGTGTGTGTGAGTCTGAATTTATCATTTAGTCCATACAGAGGTAAGATCAACAATGGATAATTATTTTGAAGCATCTCAAGATGGAGTAAATTAAGATTACATGATCTTAGATGCTTCCTTTAAATGTGAATTCTAGACAGCAGAATTGGTAACAAGGACTTTCTCATCCTGACTTTTTTCCTCTTCTTTAGATCATGTTGTGTGTGTATGTATGTATATGCATGTGTGTATTTATATAAGTTTATATGCCACTGTTCTCAACTATATTATTTCTGGCAGTACTATGAATGGGTGATTGGACAGAAAAAGATCCTCTAATAGATTTCAATCCCATCTGCCTGCTGCTCAGTCAAGTATTTTTTTAAGCTGATAATTGAAAACCTATCTTGTTCTTACAGAATGGCTTTGCTGTTGTAAGGCCCCCAGGCCATCATGCTGAAGAATCAACAGCCATGTAAGTACCAGGGAATATTGCCCATCTTGGAGCACTAAGGTTACTGGCAATCACCTGCATTGTGCATGTCTCTGAAGAACTGTAATTGTTAGCAGATGACTGAAAAGGCTTTTTAGGTACTCCCAGAAGGAGATTTATGGTCTCAGAGATCATATAGCATTTTTTAAAATGCTCTGAACATTATTTATAGCTATTTTCCTGACTGATTTGCTTTCTTATTTCTGTTCTTCTCTATTCCACAGGGGGTTCTGCTTTTTTAATTCAATTGCAATTACTGCCAAATACTTGAGAGACAAGCTAAATATAGGCAAGATATTGATTGTAGATCTGGTATGTATTCTTGGCAAGCATCACACTTTCAATGCATCTAGATAAAAGATAATGAATTTGTATTTATATATCAGACTTTCCAGCTTTTAATACCTACGAGTATATAAAGATGTGCGTTTCCTCTGATTTTGGAAACTCATTAAAGCCAGGATGGCAGTACTGAAGCTATAAACATCTATGTTTCACTTTAATGGTGTTAACTGCAATTTAATGAGAAGAAGGCACAGATCAGGGCAACTTTTATGGTTCTTAAATGAATTGATACTTCCACCATTAAAATAACGCTACAGAACCCAAGTTTACTTTTCCCTACAGAATACAAACTTTAAATAGTCAGATGTTCTTTAAAGAATGTTGTTGCATTGGTAACCAAATTAGCCACTTTCCCCTGCTAGCAATGATTTGACTTGTGTAACTTGATGTTATTAAACAAATCGGCAGGTCATTCCCTCTAAGAAGCTTTCAAGTCATGTATGCCAGGTTTTGATGGTTCCCTGAAGGAAATCTATGTGATTAAAAATCCACTTCATTGGATTAGTCTTGTTTTTTAATAGAAGGTATTCTTACACAAGACTTAATATGTTTAACAAATGGATTATTTAAATGCAGATGACATTTGGCATGTTGGCTATATTATTTTCATGAATAATGAATTGGAGCTCTGCCTTGCACTTAAAGGATCAGCCCTATGCACAGCCCAAGGAAAGTTGAGTGCTGATTTATGAGCACCATTTTTGTTTTCCTACAGTTCATGACGAGGTGTAATAGGGTGTCTGACAAAGCATAGACAGGAAATGAACCCTGGCATCAAAACCTAACCTGTTACATCTGCACTTAATTAATTTTTGCAGGTGATAAAAGATTTAAAGACAAAATATGTTAAAGGGTTTTTGAAGTGCAGGGCTTAATAGTCTAAATCTTGTTCATATCTGCACTCATAATTAAATCTTATTGAGGAGTCATGGCCCTACCATCTAGCACTTTTGTTCAGTTAAACATGCGTACTGGCTGTTGAAGAGAAGCAGAGAAAGGGGGAGGGTGGGAGAAGGACTGGCAAGTGAAAAATGGGTGGTAGAATAAGTATATGGGTAGATTAAATATTCTTAGAATATTTTTCAAATATTTCTCAGCTTGGTCTACTGTAATTTAGAAACATAACTACAAACTGCCAGAAACTAATATTTTTGAAGAATTCACTTCTACTATATGTTGTATCTGTTTGCTGACTTGAATCTTTCAGTTCATTGCTGTAAGTGCTGGCCAAAAGTGAACTCTCAGTATATTCTCATTAATTAATAGGAAAAGCCTATTCAAAGTTTGCGTTTTGTGGATGTTTGTAAGTCTTTTTGTCTGTGTTACATTCACCTATCGGGAAAAGAAAACACTTCCCTTTGACATACTTAACCAATAAGCACTTAGAAATTTAGCTTGAGCTTTTCAAGGCAAGGTTGAAATCATTATCTGTGCAAATGACTACCTGTGAAGCTGCCTATCCTTACCCGGGAAAGTAGATAGGGAATGCTTAGGCTCTCTCTAACTCAAGCTCAGCTGGTGACAAGGGAGAAATATATGACTGACACAGATTACTTCATTCCTGGAGCAGTTGCAGTCCAGTCCCTAGTCTGCTCCATGGTCAGAGTAATGATGTACCAAAATTCATATGGAAAATTTCTTATGCATGCAAACCATGGATAAATCACAAGCTAAACTGAATGAATGAACAAGTTAATAGTGATGTCTTTATTCCCACCAACAGAGAACTTGGGGCATCTGAAGGAAAGAATGGAATTACAGATGTTAGACTTGAAATTAACCTTTAAGACTGTATTTTGATAGTGACCAGCACAGCAGGACCCCATGCAAGTTGGCAGCTATACATGTTACTGCAGTATAAATATTAAAAAGTAATAGCCAATCCCACACACTGAAGTATACTCATTACAAATTAATTGTAGTCTTCTTAGCTGCTACATCTTCAGCTATAAATTCTTAACTTTTTAATTGTCAATCTTCCCTTCACTTATTTCTACACTAAAATAACAGATATCTCTGACAGGTTTTTTTTTTCCTTATTCCACTATTTGGATAAATCTCTGGTTTTGAACTGACTTACATACCCTGAATACATTTCATCTAGTAAAGGCAAAATGTGAACTCATTTCCCACATGCTAACTTCCGCAGTCTTAAAGAACACATTCCTTTGTCTAAGCAGAAAAGTTACTGCTCTTCAAAACAGAGTAACCCTTTGCAGAATTAAGATTTAGACAAGAAAGCTAGCTTTGAGATTTGGATTTTAAAAAAAATTGAAAAAAGGGTTCTCTTTGTGCCCCTTTTTCGTCTCATTTGGAAACAGTTACAGCAAGATTTATCTAAAGCCCCAAATATGCATGGAAAAGAAAGACTAATTAAAATCACAGGATGAAGTCCTATTGTGTTTTTAGTCATAGTCCCTGCAGATCTATTGATGTGCCCAGCATAGCTTCTCAGGTTGCAGTCCTCATTCCAAGATCATACATACTTGTATGCATGTCAGTCTGTTTTGGAGTAAACCAATAAATTCTGTCACAGCAGAAGACTGAATGGATTTCTAAGGTTGGTCTGCATGCCAAATTTTACTTAATTTTCCAGTCAGAACCCTCTAACACTATACTGGCTGCCTTCAAATCTCCAACACCCTCAGACCAGTGTGTACTCCTTTGCACCTCTGATGTGTTACATTTAACCTTGGCATTAAGTCACAGTTGGGCTGTAACTCCATCCTCGTGTTGTTTCAAGTACTTTCAACTGAGAAAAGAAAAGAAACTCTTATAATATTACCCTACAGAGTTCCCAGAGGAGGTCCAAGTCAAGCACAATGCAGTACAAGTAAGACTCAATCAATGTAGAGAGTTCTGGACAATGTGGGTGAAAGTCATGGGCTACATCAGCTGCAAGGAGGGCAAGCAATGGTTAGTGCTTGCTCTGCTGTTAGCAATGTGCACCTTGAAGTACACCTTGAACCTTCTTGGGGTCAAAGCATTCTGAGGAAAATGTGACTGTTGTTCCTGTGATACTAAATTTGATTTAGACCTCATAACATTTATAAAGTAAATACAGACTGAGTGACAGTGTTGCCATTCCGAGTGCTTTGTCTGTCCTCCTTCTTAATTCTCTAAATCAGACATTTCAAAGGCATGGCTTAAAGGAGAAGAATTAATAACATCTGTAATGTTTCAGCTTCTTAGAAATGCCAGTGAATAAACTGTTTTGTTTTTACTTCTCTTTTACTGAAAAGCAAGGAGATTTTCCATTTTCACTTGTAAAATCCTTATGTGCCTAACCACATAGTACAGCAGTAAAAAACAAAACTAAAAAAAAAATTGGAAAGTCCGCATCATCAGCCTTTGTTACATAGATATACTGTCAGCATATCTTTTTCAGTATTTTATTTAATGACAGAATTTTATTCATTGTTGTTATATGATGTTTGAAATATGGAGACTAGCCAAGGTCACTCCTTGATTGTGGAAGGCCCCATCCTATCTGCCAGATGATTTAATAGCTAATGAGATCATATTCCTATGTCTTCAACTGTTGCCGTCATGATTTTGCAAAAATGAAGTATGAAGTCCTTTCTGCATCTGGCATCTCTTTTGATGTGGATCTAACTGCTGAGGGACTGAACTGAACTGAATGTTTCAAGAAAGCCAATTTACTCAGCTGGTCACAGAGCCTTTGACCTCAATAGTGGAACTTGGCAAATCAATGAATACTCTTATGTTTAGTGTTCTGTCAAGAATTGTGAAAAAGCTCTGTAAACCATAGATCCTTCTGCAAAATACTAGTTTGTAGTTTAAACATTAGTCTTTCTTCAGAGGCCAATGAGGCTAGTTAATTAAGCCTGAGGGGTTATGAACTGTTGGCAGTTAATAAGTCATAAAATTCCTCCATAAAACAGGATGCTAGATTCCATCACTGAGGCAAGGAGTACAAAGAGCCGGTGTATAAATATCTAATTGTACAAAAGGACTGGGATTTCTCAGTGACTGCTCATCTGGAGTCTCCAGGGCACGCTCGCTATGGTTTCCTGATTTTTAGAAGCCAGTTTAAAAAATGAGTGCATTAAAGAGTAATTTGCCTGAAAGTTCAGGAAGTATGGGGTGGTGAAGGGAGGGGGAAAGGAAAAGACAAAAGGAGGGCAAGGGAGAGGGAGAGAAACTGAGAGAGAGAGAGAGAGAGAGGAGAGGGGTGTAAAAGAAAGCAGAACTAAGCTCTCTACACTGGGTTGGACATTATTACATTTGTCATCTGTTTTCTTTCTCCTTTAGGATGTTCACCATGGCAACGGTACACAGCAGGCTTTTTATGCTGACCCCAGTATCCTGTATGTTTCCCTCCATCGCTATGATGAAGGCAACTTCTTTCCTGGCAGTGGAGCCGCAAATGAGGTTAGGTTTATTTCTTTAGAGCCCCATTTTTATTTGTATCTTTCAGGTAATTGCTTTGCATGATTACCCCTAATTTTCTTGTCCTTCTCTGGTTCTTTAAATTACACCAGATTACCAAATTGTCCACTGGGAGCAGGGGACCAGTGGAGAACAAGTGCATAACCCAGAGCAGTCCTTGTCAAACAAGGCTGGGCTGATCTGACATGTTGTTTGATGTTTGTTTCTAAAGCACATTTGAGAATTTTTTCCCCTTTCCCTCTCTCTTTTCCTCCTCCTTTTTCCTCTTTTTTTTTTTTCACTTTGGCATTTTCTCCCTATTTTTCAGGTTGGAAGTGGCCCTGGTGAAGGGTATAACATAAATATTGCTTGGACAGGTGGCTTGGACCCTCCTATGGGTGATGTTGAGTATCTCACAGCATTCAGGTCGGTACCTTTGAGAGTTTTGAAAACTGGTTGTAGAACATAAGCACATGAATAAGAGCTAATATAATATTGAAAATCAGGAGAATGATCCATGGTGAAACTGACTTAATTCTGGTATCCCAGTATATGAGAGTTTAGTAAATATGAAAAAAGGATAATAATTTAATTGTTGTTACCATCCACGCAGAATCAACAAAAAATTTTCTAATTATTAATCAGTCACTTGATTTTTCATTATTATACCATGCCAGTAAAATGACCTTCAGCTTGCTCACTCCTCTACCCATGAAATGTAGATACAAGTATTTATACCACCAGAAGAAAATTACTGTTCATGTTGATTGCAATTAATGCCAATAGAGCAGATAGAAAGCAATGTGAAGTATGGTCCAAATCCAGTGTTCCTCATTCACTTAAAAGACTCATCATGATGTTCGCAGATTCAACCATTAGCTTTTTCTACAAATTGTAGTAAAATATTTTTTCCTTAAAAGTAAATAGTCGTGAAATATCACAGTAAGCATGATAGGAAATGTTGTGTGCTGTATTTCTCTTTGCTTTCAATAGCTCATTCTATATGACATTTTATTCTTTCATAGGTGGTGCATCATAATCTTTAGTCTTATTTGCATGGGACCAGAGGAAGTAAAAACAGTTTTAAACTCAACCCTTCAGAGTGTCGCTAGTCCTGTCTTACATACACCATTTCCTTTGATTGTAATGCAGTCCAGTGGAAGGATTTAGTAAGCACTCAGCTTTCAAGACTGGGCAAATGCTACATACTTGAAACGAGGTTTCATTTAGTGGAAAATTATATGTAAAAAAGGCAATGAGATAAACAACATGTATTTCCAATCTCTTTTAAGATATTTAAAGTAGTGCATTTACTTTATGCAGCTTTTAACTATACTCTATTGAAAATGCATCATAAAAAGCATGAAACTCTTGTTTGGTTTGTTGATTTTTGTGTGTGTGTGCTTTTTGGTGTTTGTTTGTCTGGGTGGTGGTTTTAGTGCCTTGTTTTTGCTTGTTTTTTTTTCCCCAAAGAAATCCTGTGCCATCTATTTAATAGGATGCAGAGTTTCTGGTAAACAACACACCTGACTTCAAAGTCTAAGCCCTGGTCAGAGAAATAGACTTATACATTCACAATATCCCTATGTCATTGTGGAAAAGGTTTTACTTTTATTTACATTTGCCTGTATTTTAAAAAGAGTCTGAACAGTTCTTAAGTGGCAGTCTCCAAATTTTCTACACCTCAGTATTGCCTCAAGCGCTTTCCAAGATACATCTTACCCTTTGATGAGATTTTTATGTAAGTTAAGGAACTGGATAGTTCAA
Source organism: Acropternis orthonyx (assembly GCA_035583155.1). Classification (NCBI taxonomy): domain Eukaryota; kingdom Metazoa; phylum Chordata; class Aves; order Passeriformes; family Rhinocryptidae; genus Acropternis; species Acropternis orthonyx. Next base: position 29,892,591 of record JAWWEU010000081.1, read on the forward strand.
ATCACTGGTATTCCTGTCTGATATTAATATATCTGGTATTCCTATCCCAGCATTCTTGATTTGGATCCAAACTGTCCCACTAATGCTATAGGTAATGTGGCCATCTAATGATGCAGAGAATGGTGGTCCCAGCTTGTTAAACAGAAGCCTCACATAACTGAGACTGTAACCATAATTGGTACCACTGCTGTCCTGATGACAAATACCTGGGCTTAATAGTACATTTACAAATATGTTTTTCATAGTTCTATTTTAAGGCTCCCTAGTAAGTTGGAGCAGCTAATATTGCTGCTGTGCCTTTTACTCTGTTTCAGATTTAGAGGGCATTTCAATCTCTCTGCCCAAGCAAAGCAGCACTATTAAGAAAAATAAAATTCATGGAATCTAAAATGCATCCATTTAACTTTGTGATTAATGTTGTAATCAATGTGAAAGTTACACATTGTGTTAAATAGTGAGTTGCCTTTTTCTGGTTTTTTTTGGGTTTTTTTAAGTAGTATAATATCCTTGAGCAATTACAATAGGTATTGCTGTTTTCCTTTTCTCCAAAGAAGTATCAACAACAGGAAGTATTTCCCTGCCTCTCAGCCCCTTTTGGCCTGGTCACAGTTTTTGTGCCCTCTGTAGGCCTTGTTGATATGGATTAGTATGACTGGTATGATGGTTTTGAGTGGGGATCAGTGAAGCAAACAGCATGGAACTCTGATGTGTGAGTACAAACATTTGTCAATTGGGATAGACCAGTAGCTATTTTCTGTGGATCTTGTCTGAATGGTAGGTAAATTTACAACTCCTAGTAAAGGGCCACCTTATCCATGGACCAGAATCTATTACTGCTATTATCCAAAATGTCACCCATGATGTAGCCTGAGTTCTCATTTTGACCAGAATAGAACTGTGAGACAGTAGTCAGGCAAGAGAGATCCAGAGTTCAGTCCTTTAGCCGTAGATAAGGATGGTAAGTCTTGGAGAAAATCAGTGGAAGTGTTGCCAAAATATCCCAGTAAGTCAGCTGTTGTTGTGGAATTTCGACCTGCAATGAGTTTTTAAGAAAATAAGTGAGTTTCATAGATAGGAAAATGTTTGAGGTTTTTTATTAAATTACTTTGTTTTATAGACCGACTTGCAGACAAGATCTGAACTAAGGGGTGGAGAAAAGGTTGAACATCTTCAGTTTTAAGAGAAAAATAAGGGGCAAAATGGAGAGATTTTCACTTCATGCCTACTCTCTAGCAGACAGGGAGGTTATGCAGTAATTCAGTCCCTAGCGAAGGCAGGAGTGGATGTTGGTGAAGGTCCTCTCCCTTGTAACCCCTGTGTGAATAAATTTGCAGTTGGGTGAAGCCTGTTTGAGAGAGAAGCGAAGGCTTCCTGCTAACTGAAAGCCTCCAGAGCCTAATCCTTTGAGTTCTTAGGAACTGAGAAATTTGTATTCAAATAAACTAAAACTCCCTCGAAGATGCACATAGCTTTCACTTTCTCACCACAAGAGCCCTAATTTCATCCTAGAATTGCACCAAGCACATATTTGAAGTGTCACTGGCCTTGACACTAGGTAACTTCTTACTGCTTGATTGACTGTAAAATTTCACAGCAGAGATCTTTCTGAATGATAATGTCCGCAGAAAAAGACACCAAGACTTTTTTTTCCCCTGTCTCTAGAGTTCAGCTCATAATCAGGTATTATATATCACAATATGTTTGACATCAGGTTTACTGTTCCTAGGCCAGAATATATTTGTAGAGGAGTGTGAGCACTTACACACCCACATACATGCAGGTAGCAGAATATTACTTATTTTCCACTGCATAAATCACTAGATAAATCTTTTTAAAGTAAATCTGTTTAGGACAATAATATTCTACCTCCCTCTTCCTCCAAACTGTTCCAAAAAATATTTCTATTTCTTCAGGAAAAAACAACTTTTTTTGTGTAAAAATGAAGATGATTTGAAGGCATAACACAGCGTAATCCCTTCAAAGGCATGCTGAGTGAGTGGCTGCACTGGGGACTAGAGTGGGAAACAGGAAAAATTATGGTGCTGGTTTGTGTCTACCATTTTGATTTCAGTGCTACATGAAGAGTTTATTGTATTTTTGAACTAAGTATTGCAAAATTAGATTTAAATGGCAGTAGCAAATTTGAAGATGGACACTGCTCATTCATATATAAAAGAATATGTTTTCATTTCTTTCCCATTTCTACTAAGAAAATAAGTTTGCTTATGTTAACTACAAGGAGGTATTAGAAAATGTAGGGGAGAGAGAGAGATTTCTGCAGAATGTAAAGTAAGTGCAGTAATCAAATCAGTACACCAGTTAATGTTGCCAGAAAAGTGTTGTTTGATGTTTACCATAGTTAAGCAATTGGTCTAGCTACAAAAATCCTTGAAATAATGACATTTTTCTAAAGGGCAGGCATCTCTTCTCCTAAGATAACAAAAATGCACAGCTCTTTTCCATTATTTTCAGGACCTGGAGAATCCCTCTAGAGAGTTTGTTTCATCATTTACTTCCACCTATTCAGGTTAAATTTGCTTTAATCTCTTTGAAAACAATAGGAGATGGTGGCTATTTTCTAAGAGGATGATTTTACACTCGAGTTTATGAGGATGTAATCCACTCTCTTCTGCCAACAGTTATAGAAAAAAAAAAAATAAGAGCAATGGTTGACTAGTAATGTTCAAATAATTATTTTCATAAGCTGTACATTATACCAGATGTGCTCAGTAAGGCAGGCAGAAGACAGAGGCTCAGGTCTGTTTTGTGCATGCACGTGTCTGTGTGTGTACTTGGAGTTTACAGAGGGCAGGAGAGATGTGTTTCCATAGAGTAGAGTACAGAAGGTGCAGGATGCGCTGGAAACAAATGAGTGTTGAGAAGAGTGAGGGAGAAGCAAGAGACAGAACTGGAGTGTGCCTTCCAACCACTTTGCACTGCTTTTATGCAACAAAGAAGTTGTTAATTTAGCTTAACCAGCCAGTGTTCTCTGGCTGCTTTGCACTGCTCCAGAGTAGCATAAAACAGCCACAGCATATCAATGAACTTGGCCATAAAACCTTGCAAGTAATGAAACATATGTGTGTGTGATTCTTGGAATGATTACCAATAGCTTCTGATAATATTATCTTTTAGCAGTCACATGTTTGATTTTAATTTAAGAAGCTGAGCAAATTCAAAAGAAATAGGTGGCATTAAGGCAGAGTTAAGGATGAGCTGTATCTGTGATTTAATTTAAAATATAGCACAACATTTGTAATTACCTGCAAATATAATTTTAAACAAAGTTCAAAGTTAAAGTAATACTTGAAACCACATATGTTAAAATGTAAAAATGAAAGAAAATTAAGTTGTGTAGAAAATCTTCGCCCTTGCAGTTCTCAGTGCTTGTTTTGGGAGAAAATAAAAATGTTTAAAACTGTTTGTATTCTAATCTCTGCTCAAAAATATTAACGAAAGTATTCATTTCATTGTTGTCTTGTGGAGATACAAGGCATAGTTAAGGTTATTTGAGAGATTGCATTGATGTATACCAACCCTTTTTCCCCCTTAGTTTTGTATTTCCAGATCTGGGGACATTTAATCTTGACATTTCAAATTAAAAACTTTGTAAATGTACTTCTTTTGTTTTCAAATATATTGTCTCTGTTAACACTGCTTCAGCATAGATACTGACTCTAATTTTTCTTTGCTATTTAAGTTACAATGTAATACATAAACCCTAAGAAGACCATTATCTTGCTGAATTTGCCTTATGTTTATTCATATAAGTATTCATAGAAAGCATAAATTTTTATATATTAATTTAATTCTCCTGGAAATTTTACTTTCATAGCTTTTTTTTTTTTTTTTTTTTGCCACTGACGATTTGGAGATAACTTTAAGAAGTTTCATGTATCCTATTGGTATTGAATTTCATGGTCTTAAGTATGTGTCTCTGAAAAGCAAAAAGCCTTTTAGCTCAGATCACTAGTCTTCCAATTTGATTAAATGTCCTTTTGTTTATATACTACATGTGTAGATGAAACCCACATTCTTGCCTATCCACACCTACTATTTTAAATACATTTGTATGATCTCTGTCATGTCCTTTCCTATTTTTCTTCTCTCAAAATACAATATTTCTGGTCTTTTTCAATCTCTCTTCATTTAGAAATGTGTCCAGTTGCCAAATAATTTTAATTGCTTATCTCTGAGGCTCACCTATTTTCTGAAAATGAGCTAGATACACCACGTGAGGGTCAACCATTGATTTAAATTATTTTGAGTATTATTATGGGTATCTTTGACATCACTACTCTGCAATATTGTATAATTCTCTGATTGATAGAAACCTTGGCTTCTGATAAACATAACAAAAGAATGTAAGAGACAAAAATCAATATTTTTTCCTAACTGTTCCTAAGGATTTAAAGTGAGTTATAGTACAATGGTATATTGTGATTAATGAATTCCACCAAGAGTAGCTTTTGAGAATAAAGTTCTTTTAAACAATAATTCCAAATACCTATAACTAATGCTATTAATTTTTTATGACCATAATTTCCAGAGGCTGCTGCTGAGGCTACATTGTGCTAGACTGGATCTAAAAGATATTATGAGATTCAGTTTCTTATTCAAATATTTGATAATGTTTGATATCTCTTTGAAGAGATAAAAAGACAAAGAGGTGGGAAGGGTGGAAAAAAAGCCAAGTGAGCTGCTCCAGACTCACGAGTCAACAAAAGCACTAGAAGTAGACGGCTCTAACATCTTCAGAACTTTAATCTATTGTTTTGTCAGTGAACTCCATTTGCAATAGCGTCAGACTAGCAAAATGCCATGTTTATCTTTACTAATGGAAACTAACTATTTCTCAATATATTGTTTTGTAATAACTGGTAAAGATTATCCCAACTATAGATATCTCTCTTGTCTATTTGTTGGCAACAGTATGTTCAGTATTACATTGCGTAAAGAGGAAGGCAAAATCTCTGAGTCCTGTGTATAACGCACAGATAATGATTTACCCATATGTAGATGGACATTGATGAGAATGCTGGTTATCTGCAGTCCTTGTGCATTGTCAAGGGCGGTGCTTTTGTGAAGAAAAATTACGGCTGAACAGAACACAGACGTGGAAGCTCTAGGAAATCTAAACAATGGTTTCTGTGTATAATTTGCATTCAGTCACCCACAGCAGAATCATAAGTTACAATTTCAATCAGTTTTTCATTTCTGACCTTGTCTACTTCTACCAAAAGATGCTCATTTCAACCAGAGATGTCTTTGTTTTCCCTACTGCCATAGAAAATGTCTTTGAAGAATTCAAATAAAGATATACCAAACAGCTATAGAAAGATAACTTAAGAGTATCTCAGGAATTTCTTTTGAAGAAATTAGAAGAAGGCAGATGTTTCCTTGAAATATTAGCTTTAAAATCTGCTTAGAGTATGAGTTTCATATATAAATATTCAATAGTCATGATTTTTGACTTTAGAATATTGTTTGAGTATGGTGGAGAAGGTTCTGTAATAATGGTAAATTTTTATTCCTTTTTTCTTTTCTTGACAAATATTTTGAGCACTGAGATGATTAGTATCATGGAGATGGGGGTGGAGTCCTTAGGAAATGGAGAAGTAGAGTTAAAAGCATTTGAAACACTGGTATAAACAGCTTTTCAACATTTTGTTATACTTCAAAGTTCACCATAAAACTAAAACTGGCAACAGTGTTTATAACCTGCGACCTCTTGTTCTTCCTACTTCTTTATTTTTATTTGGAAAATCTAACTTCTTGTGACTGAAATACCCTACATTTTCACCTTTCATGTACCAGGATTTTTAAAACTGTAAATGACTCTCCTTTCATTCACTGGAACTACAGAAGTGAAACTTTTCATTACAGAAATTAATTAGTGTCAGCTTACTTTTCTACAGATGCAGTTTCTTTTATTGACATGGCAGACTTGGGGGTGGAGGAGAAAGCATAATAAAATATGGCATGTGTCAGGTTTATGTGGTTCAGGTTGAAAACTATTTGATTAAAACCCCAAGCAATACATAGTCTTCAGTTTCAAAGTACTGAAAAATACCTGAACTCTTTTTCAATATAACTTTTTTCAATTTTTGTTAAGTAAGAAAGATAAAAGAACGGAGGTGTATGGATAAAGAATTGCCATATTGTTAAGTACTTTGATGGAAAGGTGAGAAATATCACCAAAATCATCCTGCAAGAAATTAAATGGCAGCAAGAGCAAACAAGATATTTTTATACGAAAATTCAAAATATCTGCGGCATTTAAATGGAGATAAATTTCAGGTCTGAATTAAAAGTCCTACAGCAACACTGAGTGATTGTATAGATGTCCAGCCCCAATTTAAATTCTGTTGCTTTATAATAACTTTTGAGAACTAGACTGTAGCCTGTAAAAAATATCCACATGTTCTCTGCTGGAACAGCTCCAGACTGTAACAGAACTGCTAGATTGCACCCTGGTGCTTTATGTATTGTTTAATTGTTTTCCTTTGGTGGATATTTTTATTAAAAGCCCATTATCCAGAATCAGACAGAAGTGTTGTTTCAAGAACAGCAGAAACAGAGGCCTTTCAGCTACACAGTTCTTACTGAGGCTTTCTTTAGCCGGCTTAGCTAATGAGACCTCCACTATTATTCTTTTAATACTTAGAGAAGAAAAAAAAATGGAAGTTTTTATTTTGATCCTTTCAAACATAAGCAGGACTGCAAAGAAGTATTGTGAGGTCCTGTGTGTGCTCACGCACCTGTGTCTCAGTGTTAGTTTGTGTGGGTACCTCCAGGTCATGTCTGTGCTTACAGATGTTCTCATGTTTGACAAACAACTCCTTGAAGATATTTTTTTATCCTAATGATTTTGTGTACCTGTGCTACACTTTGCCCGTAAAGTAATTGCATGAAAGAAATAAGTATTTCTCATAGAAAAAAAAATTCTAATGAGTAAATCTCCAGTTATTCTGAACAAAAATAGAAAAATCTGGCAAGAGTCAGATTTTGATCTCCTGAATTCTGCTGAATAGCACTGTACTCAGTACAGCAAGATCTTATGAGGATTCTTGTTACTAGATATTTTTGGAGCCCCAACTCCAAGTATTTAATTACTTTTTAAAGTCAGCTTTTGGTCTTGTGGAGAGAAGTTTCAAACTATGAAAACATAAATGGATCAAAAATAGGTATCTAATGAATAAATTCAGGGAGGTCTATGAGTCATGATTATGTGGTATTAGCAGTACTTCTTGGGCCACCAGTAATCCCATTAAATCAGTGCAGCTTCTTGAACAGTAAGTTGTTACCCAGTGTGAGGGAATCCATCAGACTTCAAATAGTGAGACATTAGTTCTTTCAGGCAGTATAAGAAAAATGCTCAGTTGTAGAGTGGTGTACCACTGTGTATATTTTTTTTTCAGGCAAATTGGGGTCTCTGTCTTGTGATCACATATACTAGGGTCAGAATTTAGAAGTAAATTGATCGTTTGTGTCATTAGCTTATGCAGGTCTCAGTCATGCACACTGGCACAATTCATAGCTAAGAGTTGTTGTTTATACAAAATAGTAGCTTCTTGCAAAAGTCATTATTAAAAGTTTGTGAAATCAGAGTCTTTTCCCCAAGTAAGTGTGGCAGGATCTTATCATAGATATGGTGACTACATTTAACCTAATTAAGCAATCAAATCTTTAAGACTGTATACAAGCAGTTTCATGGGTTGTTATGCCTTGAAACAAAGTAAGCTTTGGAAATATCTCATTAGCTGATTCATATGTTTACCTACCACAAGGCTTTTGCTCCTATTTATATCAGCTGTTAAAATAAAGTTACCAAAATCATTAGTATATAAATTTTAAAAAAACAAAGGAAACCAAACAAATCACAGCACAGTGTAAACCAGCCTGAATAGCTATGTCTGGGATGCATTTCTCTTGTGCCATGCATAGGAGTGTACATGCTTATCAGAAGTTATAAGGGGGAGGGCTGAAAGATGCAGCTGCTTTGGTTCTTTTTCTCCCTGTCAGTAAGTTGACTAAAGTCTGGTACTTTGTCCTGCTTTTACAGGGAGTGCATTACTAAAGTAGAGATGACTAAAGACGTCAATTCCAGTAAACAGCAACTGTCTGTGGTTATGACGTGTGATTTTCTTCTACCCTGGAACAAAGCCAAAACTATTTGAAAGTTTCCAAGAAAACAAATAAGTTTGTGTTTCAAACCCTTTTGTGACAATGTTCATCTCTAACCTAATGGTGAGGACATAACGCTAGGAAGCTAGAAAATCTAAAGTAAAAAACCCTAACCCTTTGGTCTTGGACTTGGCCTTAAACTGCACCGGGAGAGGTTCAGATTAGATATTGAGGGGAAAAAAAAAAATCAGTTAATGAATGGTTTGACAGTGAAATAAGTTGCCCAGGGAAGTGGTGGAGTCACTGTCCCTGGAAGTGTTCAAGAGGTGTCTGGATGTGACACTTTGGGGAATATGGTTTAGGGGTGATTATTAGGTGGTGCTGGGTTGGTGGTTGGACTTGCTGGTATTCAAGGTCTCCTCTAACCTTGATGAATCTGTGATACTGTGAAAGATTGAAGACAATTTCTTGTCTCCCATTCTTACAAATCAGGGACTTGAACTTGACCTCATCACATCTGAAGTTAATGTCTTTGCCGTCTGATTATAGGGAATGTTTGGATTTTTTTTTCCTCATACTTGAAAGAAGTTTCCCTCTGAAAAATATCAAAGATATGTACATATACAAAAAATATTATGTTTTAGTAAAAGAGTGCATTTCTTGAAAAAGCTACTGTTTTAGTCCTGAATTATTAGGCTAGCAGAAGAGTGAGGGCTAGTTAACACCCTGTCCAGTCCAACCCTCTTACTTCTTCCATCAAGATGTTTACTGATCAAGAATGTATTGTTAAACCTCAGCAAGTGCAGTGATTCCTGTGCCACAGGGACTTCTCATTCCTCATGCTTCATTGTCATCTGCCTCACCTTCTATGTGGTGAACTCTGTGGAAACATATCCCTTTCGAATCTGAAAATGACAGTTCATTATCTGCTAGTTTTCTTCAGTTTTTTTCTACAAAGAAAAAGTATTTCAAAAAGTTGGCCAGCATATTCATGTAATTTTTATAAGAAACTGCAAACAAAGACAGCAAAAGAAATGCAGAGTTTGTAGTAGCTTGAAGAGTAATTTTCAAGCTAACCAAGGAGGCAGCGATTTCATTTTCACTTTGTACAATCAGATGTGCCACTGCTAAGTGCTAACTGCCCCTGAAAAATAGAAACATGAATGAGTGTTTTTCAGTTGATTTTTATTTGCTCTGTGTTAAGTTCAGTCATTGTCCACTATGTAAAGAATCACTGAACAAACCCAAATATTTTATGTTGTCTTTTGTTGTCTTGCCAAATACATTTAAGAACTTTCAAATGTTGGAAATATTTTTCCAATAGTACCAAGCAGTATAAATAATGTTCCAAGACCGCAAATAGTTTCCCTTCCACCTTCAACGTTTCTCTCTTGAAGTCATTATTTGGGCATTCACCAGGTTCTTAACAGCATCTCTAGCCCCCCTTTTTTTCCCACGCCTTTTTTGTATGCCTCTGATCACAAAGTGCCTCCTCATCTGTTCTTCTCAAACTCTTTTGCTTGTCACCAGGCCCTCATTCTTTTTCATCATTTGATCTACCTGGGACACAAGCTTTTATCTTCTCTTATATGTCTAATTATCTTCCAGTGTACAGATTGCTGTTCACTTCTAGACCTTCTCGAAAACACATATCAGCCTTCCTCTGAAACCATTCTTAGCCTAAACCCCTCCTAGCCCAAAGTGCATAGTCTATATTTTACCCTCATTTTTCTTAATGTGTGTGTCATCTGCTTTTATTTAGTGTGATGGTCCTTTTCTTGAGAATTCATTCTTCCCTGACTTCTGTGCTTGGTAGTCCCTGGCCTCCACCCAACATTTCAAATAGCTTTTTTAACTTGTCCTTTGGAAGCATCAATACCTTCCTCCTTGATCTTTCATCAGTGATTCAGTGGCATTCTGTTTTAGTCTTGGTCCCTTCTCCTACTTCTTTGTGGTTATCTAGAGGACAGTTCATCCACAGTGCAAATCCAATTATTGTTTGTCAACCAATTACTTCTCTCTTCTAGCTGCATCTCCTCTGTACATCAGGAAATTTTATGGTAACTTTATGATATACTAATTGAGAAAGTCTGCATTTAGTTCAATCTCAATCTTACCAAAGTTTTACCCCCAAGCTGTTACTACTGCCACTCTCTATAGGCAAAACCATTTGTCTGCCTGTCAGTCAGGCGAGTTCTTGTGTTCCCTTTGACCTTCTCTGTTGTAAGTCACAACACAGCAATGTCTGATTTTTGCAGATTCTTTATGTAGCACGTCTTTGAAATACAGAATATATTACCATTCCAACCAGCTAAAGTGATTTCTAATTTTCAGCTATTTTGTTTATTATTACAATGTCATTCTTAGAATGTTCCTATGAATTTCATTTTCTGTATCACACCAGGTTGAGGTTTTCTGCTTCTTTTGTGTGATAATGGTCATACTTGCAGAGTATTCTTATAACTAGCTACAAGGCTGTTTCATTAGCTTCCTTGAAATCTTTTATTGCATTTCTGTTTTGCTATATTGCCTCATGCAAAACTGGACAGTGGTTAAATTCCTATAATGCTGAGATTGCTTCTAATTTTCTGGCATGGACAGCTTCTGCCTGTAGAAGTAGAGTACAAAGACATGAACTATCTTGTTATCCATTCTGTGCAGTGTCTTATGCCATGGGTTTTAGTTCATGACAGTACTTCCAATGCATTGCACTAATATAAATGTGGGTTTTTTATTATTAAGGATAATATAAAGATATACGGAGTTAAGAGCTTAATTTGGGAGATATAAGTTGTTCCTTTCCCCATCATGTTGCATGAGAGGTACACACCCCCCACACTGGCTGTGTGTGAGGTATTAGGTGACATGAGCTGGTGCACTGGAGCGGACCAGCTGGATTCTCTGATCTCATGCAAAAGGGAATGTCTTCCCAGGGTGTGAGAAAGGGAGATAGGTGAAGAAATTAAGTCCTCTAGTCCAAATGTATTTTATATGAATTTTAATGACTAAAATTTATTTGGGACATGGGGACATGTATTCTGGAACTGTTCTTCAGTTCCAGAAGTATGCTACTGATAGGATTCAGTCCTTCCCAACTAGCCTTTCAAGGTGTGATCCACCCTCTGGAAAGGGTCTATCCATCTCAGAAGCACAGATACTACTCAGCATCACATCTGCAGCATCTATGATCTCATGAAGCCCATGAGTATATATATCCTGTTGACATCTGAGGAAAGATGATGATTAGCAACAAAATGTAGGGCCTATTATACACTGTATTGCTTCAATACAATGAGGTTATTAAGGCTTAATTACTTAAGAAACAGTATGCATGTTTTGCAAGCTTATAGAATGTCACTTGCAAAAGTTAGGCAAGATACAAGAGTTTCCTAAGTTTCTATTATAGTTTTATTTCCAGCAGTATTCTTTGACAAACTAAATAAATTACTGCATGTATTGGACCTCTGAGGCTTGGGGCAAAGAATGGAAAAATTATTTACAAAAGCTTGAAAATATTTAATCACTAGAGGCAGGGGGCAACTGTGTTTTAATTAGCGGTTCCTCAGGCCATTGGCTGGCTGGAGGCTTTCTCAAACAACCACACAAACGCACTGAATAGCTGTTTGCCAGCCTTAGGGTCAGGCCTGAGATGAAACAGATAAGATAATTGGCTCTAATGAAATCCAGAAGGCCTTGGCTTTCTTGTTTGAGCTTGGATTTGAAAAGTGCGTGTGGAAGTGAGGCTTAATTCAAACCAGTCCTGAACTAGGCCCGTTTTTCAGTGACTTTGATATTGTTTGAAGTTCTGAAAGTGTTCGCCACACCACTAGCCTGCTGGGCTGGGCCTCCCCGGTCACCTTAATTACTGAGCTTTATTGCTGACTTTACGGCACAGGAAAGGAGCCATTATATGTTCCATCAACATCAGCTCTCCTCAGATTGGAGGAAAGGGCAGGGTGAAAGGCCACTGTAGGAAGGCAGAAACTTCACTTTGAGGTAGTCAGATCATTTACCCGTGTTAAATTTCACTGTGCTATGTGTGTAAATTCCTCACAACACAGAAGCCCAATTTCCATTTTTTTTAAGCAAGTGATTGCTTTCAAAACATTTTGTTTGTGTCTGATTAGCAGAAGGGGGACATTTATTCTTAGAGGTGGAAAGAAAGCAAAATGTAACAAACGCCTAATTAATCATCACAGGGGAAAGAAATCTAGTTAAAAACTGTAATAAAGAGAAATTGTTCTTAATGCTTCTTTGAAGTGAGAATAAGTGAGGTAACCCCTATGGTGTGTTTGCAGACCTGACACCCTACAGAACTGACTCCTTACAACCAGCCTGATATCTTCAGAGTAACGTGTAATGTGCTGTCCAAAACCAGAAAGGCTCCTGTGAAGTACTGTAAGGGCAAGCAACAATTGAGGTATTCTAGCAATGTTAGTTGTGAATTATTCTCTTCAGGATAATTGCTTTCAGAATTTGGTCCTAATCTCTTTAGCTGCTCCAGCTGGTGGTGCTGCTGGAAAAAAAAGAAGCTGAACTTCTGTGCATGAATTGGTTTTCGTATCTGGGCACTCTGTAGCAGGAGAGATGTCTCTCAGGCTTCAGGATACACAATATGGGACACCAAGCTCCCTGGGAAGACTGGTTTGAGGAAACTCGGGATGGATCCTGCAAATGCTTAGACAAATATATTTACATATTAAGTCATTACTAAGTCAATTAGGCTCCTTGCCTGAGTCAAGTTACACATGTGCATTTATGTTTGCAGGATTGGGCCTCCTGAGACTCATGAAAGCATATCGTATTGGTAGATTTGTGCCAGATCCCATATTACCAACACTAGCACTTAATAAAAGAAATATTGATGAATATTAATTTCTAGTGGGGGCGAAACTGTGAAGTTCAGATCAAGATACACAAATACTTTTTTTTCCATGAGTTCAGGAGGCAAATTAGAAACAAATGAAAAAATCAGTTCTGTTGCTCTCTACTCTGTGAGATTTTATTTTTGGTTTTTTGTTTCCTTTGTTCGTGGGTTTTTTCTATTTCCTTGTATATTTTGTGAGGTTTTGTTTGTTTGTTTTGTTTTGTTTTCACAGAGCTAATATTTCTGTTTTTCTTAAATCCTTGAAAATGACTTCATAAAAATTAGAAAATATTCAGCCCTTTCCTTAATACTCAGAGTATTCAAACTTTTCCTTAAGGCTACACTGTTTCAATAAAGAAGGCTTCTGTATGTTGAGATAGTTCCACCTCGTGTTATTTTATAAATAATAAATATGATATGATGCAAATTTAGGTATGTATAGCTGAAGATTTCTTAACACAAAGGACTACTATTTAAGAACCCTCAAGACTTACTGCTTTTCTTGTCTTTTATATGGCCTGTCATTTTAATGTGTTTTACGTTAGTAGAATGGCAAATTGGTTATATACTTTAAACAGAAGCAGCAGGTTTTAATATTTTTATCAACATTTTGTGAAATTTTAACCTGTTAAGCTCATAGCCAACATCACAGGGAGCTAGTTATATCTCAGTGCATATTTTATTAGCACTAATGAATCTCTCTCTGAGCTGAGAAAATAACTTTTCAAATCATCATAATTCATTACAATTATCGGAAAACAATAATTTCCCTTCTAATACAAAAGTTTGTTTTGTGAGAAAACAGTGGTGTAGGTGTCATAGTGTGAGAGTATGAGAGTTTCTACAAGCAGTATTTCCAGATGGGCAGATGTTCTGCTCTTTATTAAGCATAAGATTTTGTTTGCTCTCATTTTTAATAACAAAAGAAAAAGACACAAACTTCTTTTTTGATACCATGCTTCCTAAGAGGTAGTTTGGACTATTAATCATAGCCCTTCATTGTAAATCATAATCCTTGTCTGACTGTACTTTCAGCTGCATTCACATTTTAGAGGCATGTGATTTAGAGGAGCATATATGATGTTATAATAATATTATAGTATATTGGAAAAGATTTTTTTTCACTATCACAAATGGGATTATACAATATGTTAGAGATTTAATGCAGATATGCCTAACGATATTCTTTCATAGAAAAAATAGAACTATAAAATCTACTGGTGGTTTAATTTGATCTTTGCACATCTGTCTACAAACTTTGTAAAGTTAAGCTTAGGTGGGTGGACTAAGTCAAGCAGGGGATAGTGACTGAGGAAGCATTTTATTGCAGGAATAAATTCCCTGGATGCTTGAACCACTTATTTTCAAGGTTTCCAACAATGTTTTTAAGGAAGTACAATGCTTATTAGTAAAAAGAGTCTTTTTTTTTGTTTGGTTGGGTGTTTTTTGTGTTGGTTTTTTTTTTTTGTTTGTTTGTTTGTTTTTTTTTTTGTGAGGAACTGAGAACTACACATTTCATAATTTCCACATTGCTTAAAATTGCTTGTAAATCTGAAAATTAATAAAAGAAAATTTAACAAAAATATGCATTAAGTAGCCATTATGTGATGTGATGGTGTTGCATTGTGTATTTTCAAAGCAGTATGGAGACCACACAGCAAATCACTGGCTGAGCCAAGAGTAAATGTTTGGCTTCATTACTTTCACTAATTCTGTGAAATTCCTGCATCTTGAAAATGACAGGTTTGGGGGGGGTTGGGGGGGTGGGGTGGGAAATAGACTGTTAGATGTCATCTTTCTATGTATGCATCTGCTCTCCTGTTAATGTTTTGAGGTAGAAAATCTGTCTGCTTTCCTGTTAAAATTTAAAGGTAGATTTTGATCCTGCTTTTCATTAGCCTTCCTTTGGATCATTTTAGAATGTGTAAGGAAGAGGTAAATTGAACTAGTTGGGTTCAGTAAGTCACTTTTCAATGCAATGATCATGACATACATTTTGGCAGGACTGTGTTCTGTTGTTCATTACTTGGTTTTTACACTCTTTGATAACAAGAGGGTAACTGGAAGATAAATGCCATAAAGAACATTTAATTGAATGTTGGCTGCTTTACCTGTTTATGTAATTATAGATTGCTTTCAGACATTTCTTACCCTGGTAAAGAAGAAACAGTTAATAAGGGCATTACCTAACCTAAGGTATTACAAGGCACTTTGGCTGTGCCTTTTCATTGCTGTACTTGCTAACAATAGTATGAATAATTCACTGCAGAGAACTTTCACAGAGGATGCCATAGGTACATAATTCTTTAGACTAAGAAATTCAGCTGGGATAGATTTTTCATATTGTGCCATGTGCTATATTCTCATAGATTACTTTTGTGTGATATGAGAGATCAAAGGATTTTACTTCTATTTCCGTAACTACAATAAGCTTGAAAAGAACAAAAGGCAATAGTGGAGAATATTGCATAAAACCAATAGGAACTAATAGGATTTGGAGAAAAGGACAATTAGAGGAAAAATGAGGACAGCATGCTTCTTTATTGTTCTTTGTTATAGTGTGAAGTATTGCACCTGCTTGTTAACAAGGTCAGATTTAGGATTAAGAAAAATCATGGAGTGCTTTTGGTTGCATATTTTCTCCTAATAGCTCTGTTTCCTTAATTTAAATCATATGTACAGTATTCTGAAATAACTACAGTGATGGATAGTGCTGTAATAAAACACAGGAAAATACACACACATTCAATGTTTCTTTAAAAATTTAAAAGACTTCCCATTGTATTCTATTTATTATTTGGTTTAAAATATTTTTAACAGAAGCAAAATTCAATTCTAACAATAACATGAAGCATTATTTTCAATTTGTAGGCCATCTTGTCCCAGATATCTTAGAAATGGACTAATAATTCATAAATCTTAAGTTAAAAACCACATAATTTTAGCTACAGTTTCATTTTTTCGTGTCATATTAAGTTGTGTAAAGATTGTGGAATCAACAAAGTGCTAAGTCCTGTATTGCCCACACTGCTTATTAATACTATTATTCCTAATAAAATCTAGATAATTGCTGTTATTAGTTAATATAACAGTATTAGCTGCCTATATCAGCCTATGACTTTTGCTGAAAAAGCAGCAAGGTACAAGCCCTTGAGAGGAAACAGAAGGTTCAGCCCACTGTGTAGAAACAATTTGCATTAGTACCCTAAAGGAAAATGTGGAATGCAGCCATACATTTTCAGATCTCAGTTGAAAAATTTGATTATACAGATGTGATTTGCTTCCTTATGTCCTTTCTACTCTGACTGTGAAGAGAAATGACTTTATATTTGGAAAAAGAAGTTTGAGTTCCTTTGCTCTCGACCCAGGACACCTTTTATGCCCCAGTACCTTAAGATTGGATTGAGAGTAGCATTAACGGAAGACTTCCTAGAATGATTTCTTTGTGGGAGCTTTTAGCTTGAATGACTCAATAATATTGAAGAAGTGATTTTTGGCTTTCTCATTTCACACTGGATTATGGTTAAAAACTACCATATAAACAGAGAGAAATTCAGGATCAAATTCAGGATCACATTCAGAAATCCAGCCATGTCTGCAATGTAGGCAGCTGCATGTCAGCAAGGTGCCTCCTTTCCCATTGTGGAGCTCTGGGTGACACATCTAGCCCAACTGAGACAGCTTGTGACTCACCCTTAAGCAGGTGTATACATTGGTCATTTGAATAAATTTCTAGACTTCACTGCCTGTATTGACTAGGATCTTGATTCAGTTCTCAAACCCATACAAGTTCAGTGAAAAAGGAGATGCACTGGAAGAGCTGAGGTTTACTGCTGTGGCTGAAAGCTACAGCAGAGGATCTCTGGGAGGTTGTGCCTGTTTGGAGAGTCAGGAGGTGGCCAGGATGGGTTCCTCTGCTTCCCAAAAGCCACTAGTTATCTTCATGTAAGTAGCTGAACTGAATCCTTTGTCTCTGTGGAATACAGTGAGAGAGTTTAGACCCTCAGCTCCCATATAGACTCCTACAGTATATGGTTCGGTGTCTGCATCTAGATTTGGATGCCATTCCTGGCTAAATGCATCTGTATTCTAGTTAATGTTTATTTACATACTTTTGGGAAAATTCATTTAACCATGATTTCATCCATATATAGTTAGGGATATTGTTCTAGGCCAGTGTTTCAGAGTATGTCTATACTTCTATACCTGCAAAGACAGTGTAAACATGTTCAATCCAGCTTTAAGCTACCTATGAAATGTCTGAAGAATTCTCATGAACCACCCACGGGAATTGATTTTGTCTTTATTGCACAGTGTCAAAACATTAACTCACTCTCTGTAAATAGTCTTATATGTCTGTCCCCAACTAATCTTTCAGGATTACGGAGGCTGATACACTGTGCTGAGATAAATTACTTTTTCTTAGCAGTATGAAATAACCTCTACAAAACCAAGTTCCTCTGGCAAAAGTGTTTTGGTATCCACACTGGCTGATTTCAAAGCTACCAATTTTTGCCTCTAGCTGCAGTGTGCATTGTCATCATGTCCCTAGGAAAGGTATCCACTTCAGTTCATTGATGAAGTGGAAGTTTTGCCACTTCACTTGTAAACTCTTTATATCCTTGCATTGCACCTTCAGTAGATGGTATTCTTGGCTACACTTAGACCAAAATACATGAGAAAAAGAATTTGGGATGAGGTTGTATTTTAGTCAGGTTGTACTGTATACTCCTGAAGGGACTACCTCTCAACAAGGGACCCTTTCCAGAAATTTAGAGCCGATAATATTTATGATAGTTCAGAGCAGCTGAAACATTGGCTAGAGGTCTTTTAAATGGATAAATTTCAACACAGTCCCTAAGGAGCTGGAATGCAGGTAATTTCAAACCTGTCAGAGGAAGATCATGCCTTAATTGTACTTCATTGTACTGTAAAAAATGAGACCTCTCTACTAGATTTAGGACCCTGTGTTATTGTGATCAGTGTGAAATCTTCAGGAAAGTCATCTGGGATCTTAGAGTGTGTATGAAATAAGCTTGTGTCACTAACAAAGGTAGAAACAGTCACATAAATGTGATGGTTTCTGTAATTGATCTTTTCTAAAAGTATCTCCAACTTGACAGGGTGCATCTTTTTTGGTGTGATTTATTCTGTAATACAGTACACTCCAGTGGCTGCCTTCCAAAAATACTGTCTTGAATATCTACTTATGAGTAGAGCAGCCCCAAATCACTCAGGTTCATGACTCCAGCATTTCACTGAAAGATGAACACTGCTTTGGCTGTGACACAGATACTGGCTTTTAGAACAGATAGTTTCTGAAAGCATGAAGGACTAGTTACATCTTTCAGTAGCAACCCTTACTCTGATCGAGCTCCAGATTAGCACCTCAGTTTTAAAAATTGTTGTAGTCTTAAACAAAGAGTGTGGTATGTCATGGACTGTGAAATTACATGGAATAACACAACTACTTTTATTTGATAAAATTAAAATCAGCCAACCTCTGTCAGAGGACTGGTCCTTTCTCCAGTCATTGTTTCAAACCTTTCACAGTTTTCACAATCATAGGAAAGAGATAGAGACTGTGTAATTAAGACAACATGCAAGCTGCATTTCTAAATCTCATTTGTAACCTCTAGAAAGTTGTAGAAGTGTAGAAGTCTCTGTAGTTTCCAGAAATTTCCTCCACAGAAGGGCACTGATTTGTAGTGATTTTCCTTTTCTGCTGGTACTGAGAAGAGCAAGAACGTCACTATTTGTCCCTCTCTGGGGAAGTGCTTGAAAATATTCCCTTGGACAGCATGAGCAGAAGGGCAGAGTTCAAAGAATGAAAGCTTTGACTGATGCAGATCTCTGCTGACACAAGGACAGACATGGTAAGATAAATGGAGCTTTCTTACTTCAATTTACTTGGAGATGCCTTTTACTGGAACGGGGACCTGTCCCAGGGAAAAAGGACACATAGCATGGGGTTTCACTGAAGCTGGTAGTTCAGTTAAGTGTCCAGCCAGTGTTCCCAAACCTGAGACACAGAAACGTGCAAGTCTGTGAAATATGCATCAGTGCACCCTTTAAGTGATGGACCTGACACTGAGGGGATAGTCTTGTCTCAGTGTCTTTGATTCTGCATCTCCAAATGAATCACAGGAGAGTGCACTGGAGAGATCACAAGGTACATTGCACAGACATGAGAAGGCCCAGGAAGTGAGACCATGTGCACACTTCTGGAAGGTCAGTGCTTTCCTGTACTGTTTTGAACATTTCTGAAGAGTTTTTCTTTATCAAGAAATAAAAGAAATAGCTTCAAGCTGGAAGTTTCTGACTGAATTCAGTTTAAGGATTGAGGATTATCCCTAGTCACCAGTAGATTCCTACTTTCGAGCAGGGAGTTGTGACATCCATCCATGGTGTCACAAAGGTAGCTGTAGGGTATTAAGCCTTCCATGTTAAATCATTTTCAGTGACAGAATAATGTATATATTTGGCTCCAGGTCCTAAAAGGTTTTAAATGCATATCCTTTTTTTTTTTTTTTCCTTTTGGCTTGTATTCCAGCATCACTATTATATCGATTGTGTTAATATTAAAATGAACACATTGAATGTTCCTATACAAATGCAATAACATGCAAAAATAAAACATTTAGAGCTTCCCATTAGACATTAGTAAAGTAGACACCATGATTTTATGCTAATCTGTGTGCAGATAGAACACTACTAGGGAGGTACAGTTTTCTATGAAAAGTACAAACGAGTCTCGTAGAAATTTATGCTTCCAGGAGTAACAGCACAATGTACCTTAGACAGCATTCAGGAAAGTAGCGCACTTAGGTCAGTGCAGACATCCAGGACTGTCTTAAAAGCACATTAAAAGAAAAGAAGTTAAAGTTTGCAGGTCAAAAAATGAAGTTGAAATGGTCAGTATTTTTCCAAATGGAGCTCTTGGGTCTCATGGATTCTCCACCTCTTTGAGATAACTGGGAAGTAAAGGGGATAATAGAGGGCTGGACTAATAGTAATGAGCAAGTAGATGAGAGAAAACAGAGTAGAATGTAGATGAGACAGAGTAGAGGAAAAGATGAGAGAAAACAGATGTAAGCCAAAAAGCCAATGAAGTGAGAGAGACAAGACTATAATGATTTGCACAATACATAGTGGAACTAGTCTGGATAGAACAACGAAAGAAAATTATATGCTCAGTCCAACTCCAGAATACAACAAAATTTTAACAGGATTTTAAATAGGTTAAGGCAAAACTTTGTGAATCTTTTCATCCTAGAATTAGAAACAGAGATTCTATAACAGGATATTCTGATAGTATTGGTGACCTTGCATAGATAAGTTTGAAATAATGATCAAAACATTTACATGTTTATATGAATCAAACTTCAAATCCCTTGAGATCTATTCTTTCCTAATATGTATTTCCTTTTAAAGCTGTACAGAGCCTAAAATGGAATCTATAACAAGTATGCATGTATAGCATGAATGTCAAACAAGAATGCATGCAAAAGAAGTAAAACAAAACCCATTCTTTTAATCTGTATTCTGGAACGACATTTTTTCTCACATTAGACTGGTCTAATCATAATCTTCATTCTCTTAATAATAAATAATTATTTACATTTCTATGGGATTGTGAATTTTAAAAAAATTCTAATTGAACTTTTTAACTTTTGGAAGGAGAATGTAGGAACTGTTCAAGAAAGCACAAGTCTGAAGAAACTTTGTATTGGGATTTTGGTTCACTTGCAATTAGAAATAGAGCTTGTGTACCCTGTAGCTGTTGAAACAACGTATACATTTTTCAGTTTTAAATGCTTTTTATCTGAACAATATCTGCATGAATTATAGAAACAATATTCTAGAACTGCAGCAGCTTCTTTAAGTATTCTTGAGCTGTATTCATCAACAGTTAGCAAGCCTGCTGAAAGGAGTTCTTTTTAGATTATGATCTAGAATACATCTGATTTGTTTGTTGAGTCACTGCTTTTTTTTATTACTTTTTTTTTTCATAATCAGACTAGGGTTCTTCTTTGGTGATTCAATGGAATTTAAAGGGAATGGAGGGCAGCCAGAGGAAGATAAAAATATCAGCCTTGACAGGATGAGCTAATTTTTACATACTCGTTTATCTTTGATACTCCTCATCTCTATCATTGCTTTTCTTGGTGAAGAAAGCACTGCAACAAGGTAGTGGGAAAGCTGGCTTGTGGGGTTCTTTTGTAGCAAGAAAGATTTTCCATCTCATTCCACAGTCAAGTCTCTTCAAAGATAGTTATTTACTTCCTGACTGTGAGTTTTCACTTGGACTGACAGGTGCCAGTATTCCCAGTGTCAGGGCACTAATTGATGTTTGAGATTGGATTTAATTTTCAACATTTAGAATTAAAAGCTCAGATTTTTTTAGAATTCAAGGTATAAAATAAAGAAATTGTTAACAATTTGAAGGCTATATTATGAAATTTTAAATTATATTTTTGCTACTTCATTCTGTTTTTAAAGCTAACCTGGGTAAATAATTTTAAAATTATAAATAATTTATTTGACATTACTAAAACTCATTGAAAAACTAATTGATTAAAAATTCCTGTCAAGTGTGCAGATCTGGATTTTTACAAAAGAAAAAAAGGCGTAAATTGTCCAATAAATAAGAGGAAAAAATTAAATTTTGGGTATTATTTGATTGATCTTATGAATTCAGAGAAGTCAGAATATGTTGAAATTAGGACTGCAAAATCAAAATCAACTTGACTGATTATATATACAGCCCTCCTGTAGCTACCCTTAACCTTATACTAACGTCGGGTTCTCTTTTGTCTTCTTACAGCAAAACAGTACAAAGAATACAATTTTACGATTTTAATAAGTAATTTTTTCTTTAGCTGTTCATGATGAAGGGCTGACAAATTCTTTTTGCTTAGGTGCCAAGAGTCTTCTAACCTTTCTTGAGGGGGTCACAACTTAAAAATCTACTGGATTGCCTCCTATGTATTAGCAATGATAAAAACTTCCTCCTACTCACTGTAATTGCACAACTCCTTATGACAGGTTTGGCAATTTCATGTGCGAAGTTATTTTAATGTAGAGTAGATGGGAAGAGTGTGTCAAACTTCTCAGCTGGTGTAAAATTCCTTGTATTTAAATGTCGATTGGCAACTAGAATTGAAGAACTCACTGCAAAAAGACTTTTGTTCAGGGTTTCGGGGACTGTTGGTAATCTAAAGACAGCAGCAGGTAAAGTGCTGTTTTTGAACTAGTCCCTTGCACAATTTACAAGGTCTGTTTTTAATGGTAACTTATTTGCTGTAAGTACACTAAAGCTGCTTAAAGTCAAATCCTGAGGAGAGAAATGATTATGTACTTCTGAAGGTGTATGTGAAATACTTGGAAAATGAATGTTTTATCAAATATGTTTTGGTTTCAGTAAGAACTCCAGTTTTTGGACAGAGTGAAGAATTTGACTTACATGATACCTATATATTGTGTCATCCAGATATCAAATCTGGAAGAACTATTTTATTTTATTTTTAAGTGAAGTTGATTTGAATGTACATTTGACTTACATTTATTACAATGTTTTCTGAAACTTCCCAATTATTTTACTGATGTGGCCAATCTAAGTTATTATATTATTTTGACTGTCACTCTGAGAGATAAGTGCAACAAAAATAAAACTAGAAGTGGAAATCATGCTTAGGGATGTTTTTGTTGCTAGTTTCAACATTGTAAATTGAGACAGACATTGAAAAAAGGAACTATGTGATTCAGTTCAATCTTATATTTTCTAGAAATTATAATCAATCTCAGTTTCCAAGATGACTGACTATATGAGGATGGACCAGCCAATAATGGGAAACAGCTTTCTTTTTTTTTTTTTATTGCTATAGCATATGGTAGAAAGAGTCTTTTTTATTTCATGCTGTTGAGTAGACGATCTAATTTATCACTCCAAATAGGATCCAAAAATGATTAAAGGAGGTGTGAGCACTTCAGTTTTTTAAGAGGAGAGACATCATTTCATGGGGGAAAGGCAAAGTCAGAAACATCCAAATGTAATTTTTAGATGGTCTTCAGTTAAATCCCTAGCTTCACCTTGATTTTTCCTCTGACCTTCTTCAGGGGCACTGGAAACATGAAGGGTTGGTGCAAGTGATTGTATTATGATTAGCAATGTATCAGTATGATTCTCTCGAATGAGTGGAATTGCCTTTCTGCTGTAAAATGCCTGACAGAGATAAAAGGCTTCTTCCAGGTACACCACTGAAAGAGTTATGATTGATCTACGGCCACAAGTCTTTCCATGTTTCTTTTGCAGACAAATAAAATCTATTAGAAGGAATGTTGGTTCCATGAAGTCAATGGAAGCTTAAATACAGTATTAAATCACATTGCAATGTATTGGCACTTTCATACTTTGTTTCTCAGTCTGATTCCAAGTGCTTTGCTGTTCGCTATTCCTTCCTTGCAAAAACAACAGCAGCAACAACAACAGCAACAACAAAGTGCTGTGAAACATTAATACAGGAATAATCATGTTATTCTCGAATTCTGTGGTGTTTTCAATCCTTATTTTTCAGAGCTCTTTGTTTTTCCTATTCTCCTCATTGTATGTGTGAATATATCCTTTTTTCACTCTTATTACTGGAGTTTCTCTGAAGCTGATACAGTATCTTCTGATCATCTTGGATTTTGTTTTGTATATTGCATTCATGCACATTCTTTTTCTGCTTTTGTATTTTATTAACCTTCTTATTTGTGACATTGATTCCTTAATATTTAAACTACTTTCCTAGATGAAAATTCTTCCCTTTGAATTTCAGATATAAACCTCTATTTTTTTCATACTACTGAAGCCAGAAATTAAATTCCCATTGTCCTCACCATGTCATACTTGGCTTTATATTCCCCTAAGCCTTAGTTCTCTCCAAGCCTTTCTTTGGCTTCAGTCTTTAAGTTATAGGTGTAACCCTTTTCCGGGAGTGTTTCTCATTTTAAAACCTTAGCCTACCTGATGATATTCCCTGAACAAGTCTGGTACTTTTATTTGTGAATTGAGTCCTTCCAGTCACGTTCAGTTCAGTTGATCTGTAAGTGCTGACATCCAATTTTCTCTGTCTTCAGAGTCTATCATATTTCCTCTGTTCTGTTGAGTAAAATGAGTGTGAGGCAAGAGAGGGGATAGGATAATATAAAAGAGACAGGATTTCTCCAAGTTACCCAGAGCCAACACTAGATCACATTTCTAACCAAACAGTAGCTGAAGCCATAGCAGAAAAAGTTGTAGTTTCTAACACCATGTAGTACCTTGGGATTAGTGCATTAGTGAAAGTATTCCCCCTGCTCCCACAAATATCATTTCTCTTTCTCTCTGAGAATTTTCTGGTGGTGAGGGACAGGTAGGGGAGGAGGAGGAGGAAAGGGCAGGGGTTGAGAAGTGCTTTCCTGGGTTGCCTTTCATTATCTGTAAATATTTCTTCCAAATCTCCAATAAAATTATATCAGTACAGGTTCCATTAAGTGGCATTCAATTTAGGTAAAGTGAGAAGACTTGAAATTTCTGTATTGTATAAAGCCTTGTTATATGAGGGAGGCTGTGTTTTTGGCTATCAGAATGAAGACCAACTGGTCTGCTTAAATACATATCAGAGTAATGAAATGGTCCAAAGTGGCCTCAACGCCAATGACAAAGCTCTGCCAAGCATGAAGTGTTGAATGCTATTGCTGCCTACAGCATCAATACCTTCCTATTCAAGATCAGAGACACTTCCTGTTGGTTAGTTTGGTTTGGGTGTAGGAAAATATCTGTATGTTCCTTCTCTACCAGTGTATGTTGTTCCTCGGCAAAAAACGACGAAGATGTTTCCTGTGAGAGAATACTTTGTAACATCTGAAAAATGAGATTAGTCATATAAGCAATTTTCTGAATAGCATTAGGTTGAAGGAAGTGTCAATATAGACTAAAATAATAGTGGTTATCCAGAAACTTGTGAAATCTCTGTTTAATGGTAAGCTGGAAAAAAATACAAGACAAGGCAAGAAAGTATCTGCAAGAGAAAATGTAGAAGCCTCTGAGGAAAAAGTAAGACAACTTCAAGTATTTTGTATTCACAATCACGTTGATGAATACAGCATGTGAAAAATTACGCTTTTACAAATGGTCATGACCTTGATGAATAATTTGATTTCTAGAAAATGATTTTTTGTTTTAATTTAAAAGGAAAGGAAAAAAAAATCCTTCTGGGCAAAGTACACTTTTCAGAAATGTAGCAAATTTTGTGGTAAAAATACTTTTTCCAAGGGATTTCTTTGTCTTTTATCCACTCAAACTATTGCTCCCATGAAAAACATAACCCCTCCAATTCATCCCTCCAGGCATTTTTAAATAAGATTTACCCTCCCTCCTTCCCCACATTTCACTTTTGCAAGAACTGAAAATTACTTTAAACTTCTCGGGTAATTGTTTCAGTGGTGACATAAACATATTCTTAATGTTGCAGACTGAGCTGTTGTACAATCAACAGTAAATTTTAGGTAGCATGTTTTCGTCATTCCTGCTGTGTGTCAAACTGTATGCTATATGCCTAATCTGGAAAGCTTTTCTAAAGGTTTTTCATAAACAAAGAGTGTAGATTTTGGACCTAGAGACAAACTTCATGCTCCAGAGCCCTCTTCTTTTCATTTATTCAAAACACTTCCATTTCCTTCTTTTCCCCAATTCCACCATTCCTGTGGAATACAAGTAAAATAGGTACTAGGCTCTCCTTTCTCTTATACTGTTCTTAGAGGGCTAAGTAATTTTACAAGTTTCAAGTACCCTAAAAGTACACTGTAAGATAGAATATGCTCAAAGTAGTATGTTTTTTTGTGGATATAAGAAATTCCTTGGACAGTTTGTTGTGCTATCATTTGCTTTGTGAGCTCTATAAGTGCAACACATTAAGGCACATTTTTGCCTCTGTATTCAAGTATTTCTGATATTATGGCACTTATTTTTATCTGCTTAGGAGCAATCTTATTACTATATAATAAGATTTACCAGGAGCAGTGAACTGTTTTAGTAGTATTATTAGTTTATTATGTTAACATTTTAGGCCAAGTCCACTGACTTTTATGATACAATACTGTTGAAAGGAATTACTTAGAAAGGCAAAAGCAATAGTTATTTTGTTACAGAAAAAAATACTGTAGTATATTCAGCCTTGATAGAAACGTAATATGTTTTCTAAGAAGCCAGACAAATTTTAAAACAGAAAATTTAAAGTACCCCCAAATGTGATTATATTTATTGCACAGAAGCTTCTAATAATTTACTTTTTTTTTTCATTCCATAAAATGAAGAAATGGGTGATGAATTTATTTTTCTAATAGGCACGTTACACCATGAAAACTAAACACTGCCTTAAATGATACTTGAGAGTAAAATTGTCAGTGTGTATGCATGTGTCAGTACCACTTCCCATACATGTTAGAATGGTTTTGTTAGAAAAAATAATTGGATTAAAATGGCGGGATTCCATACTTACAGCATTTTGCTTTCTCCGTGTTGGTGATACTATTCTAAGTCATGCTGTGTTTTATTTTAATCCTCATCTTTGCAAATTAAACTCTGCTTCCTCCTCATATATCATCTTCAGTTATACAGCCACATCAGTCCTTTAGCTACCACCTGGAATTTAATAAATAAATTTCATTTATGGTCACAAGATGGCATGGTACCTACCAGTTTTATTGGAGATCCAATAAATAAATAAAAGGTAAAAAGACAGTAATATTTTTTTCATCATGCCAGTGCTTCCACAAGTAAGAGTCTAAAAATACAGAGGCACATTTAATAGAAAATGCAGATTTTCAAAACTCTGTTACTTTTCAGGATAGAAGTGTTCTGTAAGGAGATATCTTATTATTGCGTGTGCTATCTTGGCTTGTATTTTCATTGAAGGCTTTATAATTTCATACTGGCCTTTGATTCTTTCAAGGTAACCTCTTCTTTCAACTATACTTGAGAGATACTTAGACCCATAATTTTTGAGTAAGCTTATTTACTGTAATTTTTAGCCAATGCTTTTACTTATTACTGCAGAACTTTGAATTTTACTCAGTTCTGAATATGGGCATAAATGTGCATAGTACGTGGGTATATGCATTTGCCCGTGTTTGTAGAAGTTGGATAATTTTATTTGACTATGCTATTAATTTTAAAGTGTATTCTGGAAACCACAAAGTAATATTTTTTCTCAGAATTTTCCAGTTTGTTAACTTTTCCTTATTTTGGTTCTTTTTGTACTAATTCAGAGACTCTGACTAAGGCATATCATAGATCAAATGTAGAAGAGTCCTTATAATTACATGCAAACCACCTTTCTAAATAATAAAAATAGAAGGATGAGCAGTTATTTTAGTCAGTATTTCATATGCTTTTTGAGTGCTTGAGATCTTGCAGTTCCAACTGTAATAGAATTCAGGAAACATGCAGGATGCCAAAATAATTAGCCATTTAAAAAGGAACCCACAAATAATAGCCTTAGGCTCTGAAAATGTCTTCAAAAGCCAAAAAAAAAAAAAAAAAAAGGCAAAAAAAAAAAAAAAAAAGGCAAGAAGCAAGCTGTTGGTGCTTCTAAAAGTTTTAATTCAGTGACTCTTACACACTCAAAATTACTAACTTAGCTGCATCCATGGAAGAACTTGACCCTTTAAACACTTTGGCATATACTTAAATTTAATACCATGTGCAAATCCCAGTGAAATCACCATGATTTACAGTAGTGAAGATTGTATTGATGTGGTACTTCTTGCTCCTGGAAGAAATAAAGAAAAACATATTTTTTTTTTTATCTCCAGAAAGCAAATAAGGTAACTATAAAATAAAAGTCAGGGCAGGAATATTGACCGTGCTTATAAAAATAGTGAAGAAGTAAAATTATTAAAAATACACAAGAAGAAAACCTGTAAGGATAAAAGAAAAGATATGAAAGTTAAGTCAGTAAGGATAAAACTTATATATAATTTAGAACCTAATGCAGACAAAATTGGCAGAATTTAGATATGCCTTGGAGGATAAGTCCAGGACAAAGCTGATGGTCAGATGACAGTCAGCAAAGAGTTTTAGGGGAAAGTTCTCAAGTTTGGCCTTGATGAACTAGGACTAACAGTAGAATTGGCATAAAGCAATGTCATGAATGTAAACCAAAATTTTAGTGAGAGACACTCAGTATGTGTGGAAAAAAAATATTATCTGAGAGTTGTATAGAAATGCTATGTAGCTTTCTGTGAGAACAGCCATTATTTGATATTGTGCTACATTAAAAAGTAAGTGCAAACAACACATAAAAATAATAGATACCATAAGTTCCACATACCTATATGGGCAATCTTTTAAATAATTTCTGATCTGTTCATATCAAGGTATATTCAACAATTTTCCTTAACTGATGTAATTTTAAGGTAGGACAACATAAGCATTGTTTGGAACAATATTTTATTTGCAGGGTGTGAAACTGAGAAACTGTAGGCAGCCCTCCATTCTTTCAAACAACAGACTGTGTCTCCATTTGGTGGCTAAATCCCCACTATAATAGCACTAACACATTGTCTATGTATTCTTGCAAAGTACAAGTCTGTTATAACTGAAAAAAATAACAGTGCTTTTATAGTCACCTTATTTTTTTTCTACTAGTTGAAGTAGTGGACTTAGTCTTCTGCATTTTCTTTTGAGGTTTTTCAAGGGATAGCTAAGTAATTTATTCAAGACTTTTACCAGCTTTGAGTTTTAGCTGATTCATCTGTGAAGTGGTACAAGAAATGACTGCTTTAGAGGACTGTGCAATCAGAAGCAGCTATACTGATTTATACCAGCTGAAGATATGAGTCTTTTCATTTTTTAGTGTTCTGAATGGACTTTGAGATCACTGGATGAAAACACTGGAGGATTTTAGGGAAAGAGCAAATAATTTATGTTACTAAGCCATTCCAATCTGCAATTTTAGAACAGCATGGATTATTTTTCTCAGTTACATAAATTATTGTCCTGGGCTGGTATACCTGCTCGTTTCCTTTTTAAATTACCAACACAGCAAAAGAATTGTAGCTATTTGCATAAGTTTAACTCTTTTTTTTTTTTTTTTTTTTTTGAGATTTCCAGCTCTGTGTGGTGCTACTTGGAGAGTCATTTCTGGGTTGGGTATTCTCTGCAATCTGTTCTGGGAGAATAAATGTTTGAGAGCATCCTAACCATGTGCTTTAGATGTACAAAAATAGACTGGAAGAATAAAAGGGACAGAGTCCCTTGGTAGAATCTCTTTAATGTCTTGCATCTGATGTTCAGACTGGGGGGCTGGGGGGAGAGGTGTGGGGGTGTGGGGGAAGGGGAGGGGAGGGGAGGATCACATGCCTCATGTTTTCTCTAGAACTACACCCAACCGGAAGCCATCCCTTGGCATCTCTGTGGATAGCAGCATACCCAAATGGAACATATTAATTCTTTGGGGAAATCTCCTTAGTGGGGCATAAAGAAATCTTTTCAGCTTCCCAGACACATGCTCTGTTCCCAGTATCTTCAGACTGAGAGGAGAATCTACACTGCCTTGGGCTGGAGGACACAGTTTCATTTTAACTGCAAGGTTTACCATGGATAAATAAATTTTGTGATGCTCCTGATTGAGCTTTGGTCGAGATTTTGATATGTTTATTCATGAAAATGAATGAGAAAAGAAAGAAGGAGTCAGTCAGGAAAGATGGCCCTGTATCTCTGCTGTCATCATTAGGTGAATATTCTATACCAAATATTTATTTTTCTGTCTGATTCAAGATCACAGAAAATAAATATCTCTTTTAGGTGTTTTATTTTCTTTGGAGAAGGGAGTGGAGGAGAGTGTGAGTCATAGTGGAAGAATAAAATTCATTTCTCTTCCAACAAAAGCTGCTCATTTTGTCGGAGAAGGATCCTAATATGGTTTCCTGATAACCTCTACAGCCTGACTGGCTTCAAACAGAAAGTGATGGGCTAGCAGTCCCCAGTCCATACCTGTCTGGTGACATATGGCCAGCAGCCAAATCATATTTCTTACTCCCGCTGTGTGTAAATTAGTAACTGTTCCTACCTGGGTCTGAGTGCATGCTGCCAGTGCACCCTTGCAAAGGATTTTGGCGAGCAGACTTTTGACCCTTCACACCGTAATAAGTCCTGCCACCTGCAGCCTGACTTGTGAGCATAGGAATGGTCTGAGGAGTCTGGGAAAATTAACATGAAGACATATTAATGTGACCAAGGCTAGTTGTGTGTTTTAAAAAAAAAAAAAAAGATCCAAAATAAGAGGCATATTTTCTGTTCATGGTTGGATTCAGAGAGTTCTGTTCTTAGGCCACTGAGAAGGGAAGTGCCATGGTTATGGGAGCTCCTGAGGAGGTAGTCGGTGGATGATTTCTTTTTCTTACACCTTGCTGTGCCCTCCAGAGTGTAGGTGGTGCAAGATATGAAGTCTGACGATTCTCTGCTCCCAAGTGGTAGTGAAGGGTAAGGAGGTGTCCCTGCCCATCCAACTGTCCTGAGGTGGGAGAAGACTGTTCATGTGGAAGTGGTGATCTTTGCATTGCTTTGTGTAGGCTTTCGTTACAACTGCCAACCTCACAAGGTTTGTCCCTGCCCATGGCAAGGGAGTTGGACTACATGATCTTTAAAGGTCCTTCCCATACCAAACTATTTTATGGTTCTATGATTCTGTGATTTTCGAAAGACAGATATTCAGGGATAATGAAGGTGCTGAAGCCTGAGAGGTGGAGAATGACAAAAGCTTTTATTTATGTCCTGATGAAATTAAAGCTGTATTTAAAAATGTGTGTGTATATAATTCATTATAGAACTTCATAAGATAGGAAAATATCTGTAATTTTTGTGAAGGAATTTACTTGTCTGTTTTGTGCCACTAAGGAGTTACTGCAAAGAGAAGACAAACGTCAGAGATGTTCTGCCTACATAAACTCCAAACCAAAATGCTATGATGTTTTCCAGACATTAAGCTGCTCTTTTCTGAGCAGAGATCTCATAGCATTTATTCAAAAGAGGAACCTAAATGCCTGTATATTAATGTAGAAGACCAGATGAAAGATTTAGGAACCAAAGGCCTATATGGTCTTTGCTGCAATTGAGAGACTTGTGGCTGTCATCTTTTTGAAAGACCAAGTAGTAATCTTGGCTGCTGTAACAAGGACCATGGACACCCTGAGATATTTAAGAGAAGAATCAAGCTTGCTATCCTAATAAACAGATTGTGTTTTCCTTAATAGCTTTCTAAAAGAAAAATCCTTAGAGTTTCTCTTCAGTATTAAATTAAGAACAGTGTAAGATGGATGAGGTCTGACATTCCAATTCCCTCAATATTATGGAGGATGAAAAAGAAATGAACAACACAGGACATACAGGGTAACTCTTCTGGCACATTGAATGCATCAGAGTAGCATCAGCAAAGTTCTGTCTTAGTTTGTGAGACAATATCATAGCAGAAGTGGGATGCTACTCTTCTGGTGAAATGTAACAGGCACTGTGTACATTTTTAATAGAAAAATTTCTTACTTTCAGAAAAACCCTCTTAGCTATTACTTTGGTCATGTGAATTCAGGTAATACCAAAAACAGCAACAGAACTGTGAATTCTAAATGACACCTCCAGTTATTAGCCTTAGAGCCTTCCCCTTTCTTTAGCTGAGATTCCTATATGTCATTTCTGTAGAGATTTATGAATCTGCTACTATTTCCTGTTCAGTGCTATTAAAGATGGTGTTAATAGCTATTCCTGGTACTTTCTGTTGAAAGACCTTGCTTTCAGTATTTAATAGTTTTCCTAATGCTACTCAATATGGCTGGCAGTTTTAATGTCAGGCATATTTATTTGGCAAAAATTTTGAATAAACTGTGTCTAAACAATTTCTGCTGCTTCTATGAATGAGATTAAGGGTCAAATGCATTGTTTTGCCCAAGTTATTAAAAAATGTGCTGACATCTTTACGCGTTTGAGCAAGGTCTTGAAATGTGGTAGAAGTGTGGTAGATTTTCCCAATGTTCCAAATTATAAGACTCTCAAAAAATTATTTGTGTGGTAGTCTGGTTATGTTTGTTACTGCTCAGCAGCTTGAGTTTCCTCAGCTTCTGTCTGCACTGAACACACTCCCTCCTCTGGCTCCTGAGCATAGTCTATGCTGTGCTCTGTGATGGTGCCATTTTGACATGAAGAAATAAAAAACAGATACTGACTTGAATTTAAGGAAATGTGAATGGAGAGGAGGAGGGCAAAAGCTCAAGTGGCTGCAGATAGGGAGGGTTCTTTATAGAATCCCTCCTTCTTTCAGTGTGTAAGATATATGGTGCTATGTGGACAGATGAAGTCCTCCTGCTTCAAGACCATGTCAGCTTGAACCTGTAGCAAGCTTGATGGATATTTGTTTTACCTCTTATAAAAACCTCCAAGAAATGAAGTCTTCAATTTTCTTAAACATTTTATTTACATTATTTTCTGTTCTTACTATTAAAAAACTTCTGAACTGCAGCTTTTCTGCTGCAACTGCTTCAGGTCCTATCCACAGTGTAAATACAGTACAGGTTATTTCTTTCCTCTTGCAACAACCATTTACAACTTACCGACTTTTATCTTGTTTACTCTCATTTTAAGCAAATCAAATACTTATGACTCTAGTATTTATCCAGTCATGTTATGCTTTTTTGAGTTTGGTTTTTTCCCTTTCCTTTTGATCTCTCCAGTGGATCTAAGTCCTTCTTGAAGGCCAGTGCTGGATACTGGAATCCATATTTCAGCAGAGGCCTACTAGTGACATAAAAAAAAAAAAAGAATATTTAAAAAATTGTATCACTTTGCCTGCAGATATTTGTGGTGCAATTTCAGCAAAATCACCAAAAAAACCCCCAAGAACAACAACAAAAAAAAACCCAACAACAACCAACCAACCAACAACAACAACAAAAAAAATAAAGCTGCCTCCATCCTCTTTTTCTATGATAATTACAATGCTGTATGCCCTGACAAAGACTTTTTGCTTAGTCTGAATTTTCTTTTTTTCTGACTAACAAGTAAAAGGAACATTTTCCTAATACTAAAATGACTTTTGAGGAACACAAAACAAAATAAAGTTTATAACATATGGATCAAAAACTAAACTAAATCCCAGAGAATTGTTAAAATATTATTAATGTGCTTTTTTTTCCCCAAAGAAAACCTAAAACTTTCAACAAAAATATGATCTCTTTTTCCGAAGTTGATTATAAAATGAACTAATAAACATTGAACTCAAGCAAATGGCATTACACATGCACAAAATTAGTCTTTATATTCTGACTGATGTAGTTCAATTGTGATTTCCTTGAGTTAGTTTATTTGTAATAGAACATTAATTTTTGTGTTTGCCCTGTAAAGTCAGCGATGTCCCCATGATTTACCACAGCCACTACAGGTTCAGTGTTTGTCAAACTAGTGTAAAAGCTGTCCTTACGCCTCCCCTTTGGAGTAAGTCTGAAAGAGGGCATTTGCAAGTGCAGAATGCAGGGGTTTGTCTTCTTCAGAACATCTTTCAAGCTTTGAGATTGGAAAAGGGCAAAACCAAAGTGATAAAATATCCCCACGTGACTTTGTCAAGGAAGGGGTTAAAAAAGTGGAATCTTTGACTGTGAAGGGTTGAATTATCTTCCTGACACCAGCAGGGGTTGCTGTCACTAGTTTGTGGTTGTCACATTCCTGTTATGCTTGACCTTGGAAAGGCTAGACAACATAGTCTGGATTTGATTAAGGGAATTTCATGTTTTTCCTTTGCTAGAGTCACCCCCCACCTCGACAAACATTTAAAAATGTTAAGAAGTAAAAAAAAAGTTTGGAAAGCAAACATTTTCCCAAAAGAAATTTATAGTTCAAATTTACACCAAGTTCGCACTAACTGGAGCAGTCCGGGTTTCCACTCAGGCTTTGAGAGCTCTCTGTAAGCCATTAGTCACTTCCCTGGAAGAGGCAGCTTTTTATAGGCAGCAGGATAAAACAGACACAGATGTGTAAGTAATATTAGAGGCTTTCACATGTACCTGCACTTTTTTTCCTTGGTCACAGAAAATAAAAAAAAGAGTGACGGTAGAAATAAATTAACTGAAAACTTGAACTTGGTTTCCAACAGCTACCATGGAGGCTGGTTTAATTAAAATAAAATAGGTTGTACTGTAAGGAGTTTTGGGGTTTTTTTTTATATCCTAAAGATAGAAGTTCTTTTGATTTTAACATGTTGGGGTTTTTTCACTCTACAGGACTGTGATTATGCCAGCTGCCAACGAGTTTGATCCAGAGATTGTCCTGGTGTCAGCAGGATTTGATGCTGTGGAAGGCCACGACCCTCCGCTGGGAGGGTACAAAGTCACAGCTAAATGTAGGTATTGTCATAGGCGCCTGTTTTTGAGTTGATATTTTTTCTAGTTAGGAACCTTATAATAAGTCCTGTTTACTTCCATGTTTCTGTTTTGTGAGATAACAGCTGTGTCATGGAGGGTAGGGACTGTCCACCAGTTAATACCCAGGGATGCCCATAGAAGCTGTGACATTTGCCCAGCTCACGGATGGGGTGGAAATGAACATGTTAGTGTTTCTGGGTCAGTCTTTTCTGTTCCTCTTGGTATTTTTGTCTTGACTTTTTAAAGTATTACTTTTCTGGCATTCAAATAACATTTTAGAGGTTTCATGTTTTTCAATAGGCCCCGTTTTCTAAAGGCTGGAGTAAGTTATTTCTCTTTAAATATATATTGGAGATTTTAGACTTTGGAAGCATAAATCTGATGTCATATTGCTCTTTAGTTATTGTATTCTTTTCAGCTCCATGGCATTAATCCTGAATTACATCAGTGTTTATGAAGGCCAAAGTTTTCTAAAAGATTACTCTGTTGGGTCTCAATGTTTGGATGTCCATTTCAGTCTTCCAAAATGTGTGCGTGTGGCAGAGATTTCACAGTTTCTGAAAGGCAAGTATGTCTGACATGTCTCATACGTAGGACCAAAATCACTAGCACTTACAGGATATTGTGGCCAGACAGATTCTGAACCTAGTATGTTAAGCAAGGCTGGGTCCATGTAGTAACACTCTGTACAGTCTACAACACTATAACATCACTATATATCAATTGCTTTCCATGGTACAACACCAAATGGTTTCCTAATGCAATGCTGTGAATTATTTTCTTCAGTATATCTGCTTTTATTCAGTACATCTGAAGAAGTACCATATTTTCATGTCAATATTTATTAAATATGGATCTCTCCTGCTAATGGCAAATGCCTTGGGAAAAGTCTAAAGAAGTTAATGAGACCAAATGACATTTAAAACACTGCACCAGTGGAATCCAATGTAAAGGATTTTGTCCCTCTGACCTCTGCCTTTTGTTACAGGTTAATAGACCAAAGTTGTTGTTTGCCTAAGGTGGTGTAGGGAAGAGATGCATATTTTTATTTTCATTTTCACTGCATTTTGAACAGGTTCCCCTGAATATCAAGGACAAAAGGATAGATGGAGAACTAGAGTGACTGTCCATAATGGTGTGCTGTGCAAGGCAGAATGTAGAGAGCAGTGCAAGGGTCTACCCAAAGACACTTACACAGGTGCTAATCCACAAGTGGGTTGGAAAGGGAACATCCTTGTAGCTGTGAGGAAGATATACTGAGTTTTAGCATATCTTTTCAGCTTAATGCAGTGGTTGCCCTAGAGAGGAAAGAAGCAGCAAGCTGTGTGCATGTTTGATATAATTTCCCTGTATATTATGATTTTTAGTAAAACATAGGGCATGAAGACTTAAGAAGTTTGCTCACTATTTTTTTCCATGTGTGGTTCCTGGTCAGAGGCACCATTCTATGAGCTTCTGTGGTAGGGAGATGATCTTTCAACTGGTACAAAATAGGTATTTTGTTAAAAACCGTTATATAGCTATCTCTATTTAGCAGTTGAGAAGGCCTTCTAAGTGTCCCGTAAGGATGCATGATGCTCCAGTAAGATGCTTTGGCATATGTAATATTCTGGCATAGCAGCTTCAACAACTTTACTAGAAATTGCAGCAAAGAGACTGTTTGATATTGGAAGTAGTGTTAATTTTTATTCATGAGTTAATTAACTCTTTGTAACTTCTTTTTAGAAGCTGAAATCATAATACCTTTTTTAGTATTAGAAGCTGTACATCTGCTGCTACACATGTGTCTGTAAGCAAAAAAAGGTGATTTACAGTAGGTGGCTCTTGTTTAAATTAAGGGAAAAGCCAAGATAGACCCAGATAATGATTGTGCACCTGAGGGATGAATAAAGCCTTTTGTACAGAGCCAAAGGAATTTATTATTTCCCTAAAACAAAATTCTCCACATTCCACCATGCCATTTTAGAACACAACATACTATATGTGGTATGTAGAAAAATGAATAGTCTACTAAAAAAATAAGGTCCAAAGAGAAACTTTCATATTAAAGACTAAGAATAGTTATATATAATTGGTTTGTAATAATTACAAAATATGCCCCAAACAAGTAATTGCAAAGTAAAATTTAACCCGTAAATATTCTTTCTTTGCAAATCTTTAGCACTTTGTGTATGTTTTATACATTGAATTTTCTGATTTCTATGACTTAATACAAACTTTACACTTATAAATTAGGGAGAGAATGGCATCAAAGGAGAGAAGATGGACCCTTGGTTACTAACATTGCTGTTAAAGAGAGTTAGGAAGCCATTAAATGCCTAATAATGAATTATTTATGTCTTTCCGTCAGAGTACAATCAAAAATAAAAAGTTAAAATTAAAATGTATTAACCAATCAGCCTTCACAAATAAAAGCCATAGGAAGAAGATGCCAGATTGGACTAATTACAGCATTGGAGCAAACAGAAATAAAGGACTTTACTAAATCTGCATAGTTTGAGAAGTATAATCTGCTTTAATCCATAATTTTAATTTTTTTCCATATTGACATGAATTGCCACTTCTGATTAGTAAGCAAACATATCAGCAATTTTGAATCTTTCCTGTGTTGTTGCACTTTTCAAATAACTTGCCCTAAGTAAATCTGTTTCTCCAACTGCCTTTGCTATTTGTCTTTGTCTGTTGATTAGTTTTCACTAAACTAATCAATATTTAACTAACTTCCACCTGTCTGAAAAACAGATTTGTTTGGTGCAATGTGGAATTGAAAATGAGCATTAACTAAAACATTTGTTTCAACCCCAACTTCGAGAATTTCACAGACACATTCTTCTTTATGTTGACTCTTTGTGCCAATCCTCTCTCTTATGAAGTGCTATAATTTCAAAAGGTGCTTGTATTTACCTAGGTACAAATACACATCTTGAAATATATACTCAACCCATGTGCATAAACTTTGGGATGGATTTTACATTCTGTTAAGAAAAAAAAGGGGCTTCAAAGACTTGATATGACTAGTGGCATATGGAGGAACTTGCTGCTGCTGGGAAGTTCTCAGTCCTTTGGTACCAGCTACATTCCTAATATCTTAGTACGGAAAGGCAAGCTTTATTGACAATACTGATATAAGATCACCTAGCATAATTAGAAACAGTAGGTATACTTTTGAACTCACAATCACTTTGTTCTGAAGAAGGTCGTTCCCTGCAAAAATGATTTGTTTTTCAAAATATACACTTTTCGTCTGCTAAAAATATTATCGTTACTCACAGACACGGCCTTGCCTGTGTCGTTATGCTATAGTAACTGCACTAAGTTTAACATTAAAAACCAAAGAAAAGAAAGTGAGGCACATGTCCTGTTAAGTTTCTCTGGTACTCCTCTTGGCCCAGGGTCTTGCAACAGTTAGGGTACCAACTCTTGCTCAGGATCTTCTCTAATTTCTGGTAAATTCTGGCCCAGACTGTCAGGGATATTCAAGCAGCTTATCTCAGATTTTGTTCTCTGTGACCCCTCTGTTACAGCTCAGCCTTTACTTCATTAGCTTTTGCAGTGTCAAGTCCATCTTTAGTACTGGCATGGTTCTGTCCATGTTTCTTGGCTTACTGTTTCCTCAAGATGTAAGGTGAAGGTGGGTGCAGCAGCAGAAGCTCTCATGCAAAATTCTCTTATGTGGAGTAACTGTTGATGTCTTTGAGATCCCTTTGTTTAGATCAAGGACTGTAAAAGTCCTTTTATTTTATTGTAAAATATAATCAGATGAGAGGAAAACATGTCTCAGTTCTTGACCTGTCCAATAGTTTCTTTTTATTGCTAGAAATGTATTATTTTTTCAATAAGAAAGTGCATAAAATATCAGCACAATATATTACATATTATAAAAACATAGATTTATCAAATTCACTTTTCTTACCCGAGTAATAAAAATTATATTGACAATAAAATATTAAAAAATATATTGGTAGAAGAAATAAAGGGAATAAAGGAATTTTATATTTAGAATAGTATGGAGATGCCTAAACAGTATTAATCTACTCTTTCCTATTATCCTGATGATCCTTAGATGGAACTACTGAAGGTATAAATGATATATTTTGTGCTTTATTTTACAGTTAATTTTTACATCATCTGCTAAAATGTATAGCATTATCACAATATTTGAATTTCATATTATGAACAAGTCTGAAGAACAGCTGCCAGATCTGGTAATAAGTTTGCAAGTTGTTGGATCTTGTTAGAGCACTCTTTTGAAACTTAGCTCTGCTGAATTAAGATCTTCATGTACCATTATCCTGAGGTGAAGTACTTTCTTTTTGTTTTATAGAACAGCCCTTAGAAAAATTATTGCATTAAAGTCATTAAGATCGCTTTACTGTTCAAATAAATATTCTACATAATTGTTCATTAAATTATGACCATTCAGCAAAAAGAATAAAGTAAATAGAAAAGTGTCAAGCATGAATGAAGTTTTTTTTTCCAAGGTACTTAACTTCCTGAAGCACTATATTTGTTAAGGGCTATGATGATTTACTGGAATTTTCTTGTGGTTTTACTCTCCTATTCCGAAGATGCTGTTTGACACCAGAGTGCAAAATAAGATCAGCAATTAGAGGTAGCAAAGGATACCACTGTGAGCATTCAAAGAGTAAATGTTATTTTGTCTGTTTGGATACTTGTGTTCTGTTATGCCAAATTTGTAATGAAAAGTTGATCCAGTGTCTAGAATATAAATGATTCTATCTAAGCTGATTTACAGCTTTTAGTGTTTTTATTTGAGAAAATTACAATAACTCCCTTAA
The DNA here is from genome assembly GCA_035583155.1 of Acropternis orthonyx. Taxonomy (NCBI): domain Eukaryota; kingdom Metazoa; phylum Chordata; class Aves; order Passeriformes; family Rhinocryptidae; genus Acropternis; species Acropternis orthonyx. Next base: position 29,931,813 of record JAWWEU010000081.1, read on the forward strand.
CTTATCAAAAGCTGCATTATGCTGTAATACACTGTATTGAAATGAGACCAGTCAAAAAAAGACTTAAGTTATGAATAGCTTCCCACCTCAGGAAGCCCAGGTTATTTCCAAATGATAAGTCAGCATAAGTAGTAGAAATTCATGCATAAAAAAGGCTGCTAGCTTACATATAGCCAACAGGTCTTCCCTTGAGGAATGTCTTCTCATGATTGGAACTGATATTTCTCAGAATACAAATAAGAGTATTCAGGTTGAACTTGGGCACCTGTTCTGTTTGTCTCTACTTTGCCCTTCACATTTCAGTTCAAATTTCCCACAGGGAGTAATGATTTTAGATAACAAGATCTCTGAGTGTAATATAAAATGCTATAAAAAGATAAAATGCCTAGCATCTGGGTATAAGCAAATTCGGAAGTAATGTGCACAGTTTTAATAAGGAGATGACAGATTACTGAAACAAATAATCTAGCATGGTGTATTAGCCATCAGTGAAAAGCTTTAAAGGACACAATTGGGTATGCTGTAGCACACTCAGACAGTAGAGGCTTCATGAAAAAAATCAATTAACGAAATTTCTCTTCCATGACCAGTGTTTTCTTGAGTCTTCACAATGGTCCCACTCTGTCTTGGAATTCTTTTCAGTTTCTTACTGTGTGTTGTGTATAGTATATATGTTAGAAATAGACCAAAGCATAATGCTAGAACTACATATCGCTGAATTCAAGTGCAGAACTACTCAGGGTCTAAGCCTGGTACTTCAGATATGTTTCAGAATGAAAGTTTCCCATGTGCCAGCTTCGCTGTTTCTAAACCATTCTATGTGACTATTCTGAGTATTTCAAGTACTAAAAAGGACATATATGTTTGTTGGATTGTTTTCTTTTGTTCCTGGAACTACTTGCTTTCTAAAGAAATCCCCAAATAATATTGTAAGTCTCTGCTGGAAAGGATCTTGGACTGACTGTGAGTTGTTTAGAACAGAGTCGTTCTAATGTCTTTGGGTAGGGACTACACTTTCTTGTGATTCTCCAAAATACTTCCCTGACACTTGACTGGAAAAGAGCCCTGACTGGGACTAACGGGGCTAATGTAATAGGTGTATGGGGGCGGTCCCATGGCTTAAAGGAGAGCACTCTGGACTCTGAATCCCAAGGGCCTGAGTTCGAGTCTCAGTGGGACTGTCCCCTGGGCAGTTAAATGCCTCC
>JAWWEU010000081.1:29933117-29979792 GCA_035583155.1 Acropternis orthonyx
CTGTGCCTCACCTAAAAAAATCCACTGCGCAGGCTGGAAGGGCACACCCATGTGGGGAGAGCCCTTCCCAAGATCTTTGTTCACGAAGTCTGGCCGTACAATAGGTATATGTTAAAGGAAGGCAGGGAAAAGGAGTCCTTGCCAATTAACAGCTAACTAAAGAGAATAATAGTTTTGACTTGGAAGCTGTTTCTAAAAAAGCATTGCAGGCTTTTATGATGCCATGTCTAATCTCTTCACAAGCAAGGAAGTCTTTTTGACTCAAGTATCAACACAAGAAGCGGTATCTTGGTAAGTCTGGCACTGATAGCCTATGAGTGCAGTTTCAGTAGCTGGTGTGAGCTGCTCCAAACAGCTCGTTGCCATACAAGAGGGTGGCTGCATGCTGCCTCCCCTTCTGAGTTGTCCATTACTTACCTTGCACTGGCTCTGGTTCTTGTCAGGTCTCTCCATAAACACATGCAGCATTAACTCATCAACACATCAGAAAACTTAGTCAAAAAAGTGGAAAAATTTCTGTTGGGTTATAAAGTTGAATCAGATTATGGAGGGACCAGTGTGTGCCAGGGCAGTTGTGAAAGAAAGAGTTTGTGTAGGATACCTTTTTGTAGCAGAAAACTGTTAAATTACCTCAGTTGCCACAGATCCCTTCTGATCTGAACTCTTGTGAGTTATTTGGTTTTTGTTAACATAATTTGGTTATCTTTGTGGTACTTGAGGTGATAAGATGGTTATCCAGAAGGATGGATTCAGAGCTTTTGACTCAGAGCTACTGGCAGTAGAGATGGCTTGGAGCAGTATCATTGATGTAGTTTTTCACAGTGGAGTCTTCTCATTCATATCAGAAATTTTGTTTTTGTTTCTTTCATGTCCTGAAAACTCCAAAGTATGCAGCAACTGGCAGCAAGAAAATGTAGCATCAAGATTTTGCTTCCAGTTGTTCACTTTGGAAAGGAAAGTTTGGGGTTTCTCTAGAGTGATTTCAATACTAATTAAATGGTAGCTTGGTACAATACAAAAGACATAAAAATAGATGACAAATTCATTGATGACCAACCCTCAGACACGATTATTGTCATAGGACTCTTTTTGGAGAAGGAAAGCAGTTTGGTTTCTTTTTCCACCTAACCCAAAGCATATCATGTCCTGTGGTTTGGACATGGCCATTGGATTGCCCAGCTCACAAGTCAGATTATGCTATATTTACTCCTACATTTGTACTCCTTAAATTTGCTCTTGTAGTGCAGATATCCGTGAATTATTTGCCAGCAGCTCCAAGATCTGGTACATTATTTTCATGTACACTACATTTACATTTATAAATATGAAATGTAGAAAATTTCAGGAATCCTGTTCTGTGAGGAAGAGCAGTCTATCGACTCCTGTGGAAATTTTAGGAGAGATTGGAATTCACTGTATAAAATTAGTGTCATCTCAAGGGCATAACATAGTAAAAGGCAAAGGCAAAGATACAGGAGGAGAAGTCAAAGTCCCCCTTTTTTTTCCTTTTCTTTTTTTTTTTTTTTTTTTTTTTTTGTCATTTAAAGAAGGATTTAGTACTTGGGGAAATTCAGAAAAATTCTAATATTTGTAATGTTTGGTTGAGAAATCTGCTTTCACATACTGTCAAGTAAGCATGTGTCATTGGCTGGGACTGTGGATTTGAACCAAGAGGAAACAGGTAGTGAGCAATTCACCTCATTTACTGGGGCTAGGGAAATCCTCATCTTCAGTCTTTGGGGCACTCATGTCTAACTGAATACATATTTAAAACACATCTGAAGGATTCAGAAATTTTAGCACTGATTTTGTTTTCAATGACTGTCTGGCTAACTGGTGTATCTTCCAGAAAGGATCCAGCTAAACAGAAAGTGAGTGCAATTAGAAATATTAATAAATAAGCACTGATTTGACCTGCTTTTTTACTTTCACTTGGTCTTGCTTTGTGTGCATGAGCCAGGAGAGATTTCCATTTTCCACTCCCACTCCTGCCTCACAAAGAGACCTCTGTCTGCTGGCTAGTTAACTAATTTGTACAAGTGAAAAACCACCTGTATACTGTGTTCAGATTTACAGTGCTGATCTGTCTGCAGAATGCATCAGGTGCCCATTCCTTGATTCAGGGCAATTGCTGGGAACAGGGCAGAGGATAGATTACAATGGGGGAAAAAAGAGGATCTACAGAACCATTGAGAATTATTTTCCCTTTTTGATCATCTTCCCTTATCTCTTTACCTACCTTCTGTAATTTTTTCTGTCATGCTACAGTAGTCACATTGGCTAGTGACAGCAATTGATGTGAAGGATACAAAAAAGGTAAAATTGGTGGCATCTTCTCTCTGTTTTGAAAATTAAACTTAGGAAATCTTTTTCCTTGTTGAAACCAAAAGGCTGCCATTTAGCAGAAGAATGAAAATGGCAAAGTATTTTTTTACTGAGGCAGTATTAGTCTTGCCAGATTACAAATACAGCAAATTATATAAGTTTTTAGGGCTGTTTTGAAACTAATGGAGCTTGACACAGCGTTCAGCAACTTGCATGTGCCCTTTGCAGGATTGGATCCTGAGAGAAAATTGTTGAAAGACATCTCCAAATGTGGATTTCTCCATAACAAAGTGTCTGATCTTTTATAGCGTCGTTGCATTGGGAATTAGGCTTGTTTTTGGGAATTTGTAAAGTCTTTAGTAGAAGAGCATGATTTATGTCTTAGAATTTAACTATTCTCTGTAATAAATAAAAATGTGCCACAAGTATTTACTTGGTTGCGCCATGGGAAAATTTTTAACATATTGTTCACAGCTTCAAAATGCTATAAAAGAAGGCATGTAATTTGAAGACTGGACTATCCTTTGTGATTTCTAACCAATAGATTGATTAATATCTTTCAAAAGAGACAGCAGCCAAAATGTTTACATCTCATTAGGCAGAGAAGAAGGGAGCACAGATAATTTTGATTGTGAGCTTGCATGGTTCATTTCTTTGGGCTTCACATCCCTACTGGTTAAGGCAGACTGTAACTTTAAGACATTATCTCTTGCCTGTGCAAATAAACAGACAGTTATGCTTTTTATGGTGGGTAGTTCTCAAACCAACAGGGGATTAGAAGATATTAGCTGGAGTTTGTGGTTCCCTGCTGAACTATCACGGGCTCCATGGATTCCTGTCCTGAATATTTCACAGAGCAAACACCTCTTATCTGAGGTGATATTCTCACACTGCCCTCTTGGCCATGGACTTCAAAAGCTGATCACAGGGAGGGCTAGAGAGGCAATAACCCTTAATATAACAGTCTCTCCTGATACGGATAGACAAGGTAAAGGTAAGGAGTCTCTGAAGTTTGCTCTTGTGTGTTTAGCCCCATGGGGTGATAAGTGGCCATCTGTTTTCTTGGTCTGCAAACTCATCTTTTTCACACTATCCCAGTATCAAGTACACTTTCAGTCTGACTGGTATCAACACAAGCCATTCTTCACTAATCTGAAGAGATTTTCTTAGTATTTTTAGCTTTGATCCCAGCAATTATCTTAATTGCTGTTGTGTTTGGGATTTTTTTAACCCAAGCAAATATATAGAATAAAATTTAAAACTTTAAGTTCAAGGTACTATTATCTCAAAGAAAATAAATTCTTAAAATGAGTCTTATAACAGGTATGTTAATTACTTGTGGGTAATGAGAAAGTGGTGTGCTTACCTATGCGATTAAACTCAAACCATCAATTACTAGTAGTAGTTTCAGAAAGTCACATATTATGTATAACCACACAGGATGCTTGCATCTTAATTAATTGTTCAAATGGAACATCAGCACAAACAGTTTGTAGAAGTAAAAAAAAGGCACTGCTTCAGACCTCAAAAATATTGTAAGAGTTATTAAAATGGTACTCAGATTTATTTTTATTGTGGAGCTCCCAGGACACCATTCCTTTGTATTTTAAGCTTTTCCCTGCAGCCATTTTTTTAATCAACTGAACACTCAGATTCCATTGCTGTCTCCTGATTATAATAGCTTTAATGCAAACACTGAATGCCATGAAATCTGCAATTAAATGGTGCAAGTTTCCAACACTGGCACATAAAAAAAATAAAAAATATTATCTTTGTTTGTTGTTTTGAGGGGTGGTGGTGGCTGTGTTTAAGGAAATTGTTATTGCTTAAGCGAACTAATTGCTATAAAATCTCTGGAAATGCAAGAATGTAGGTCCTAATCCAACAAGCTTTTACTCACTTTGAGCAGTCCTGTTGATTGAGACCACTCCACCAACCTGATTAAGATTTACTAAAATAAGTAATGTTTACAGGACAGATTTGCGTTGTAAATACTAATATGGTACAAAAACATGCTAAAAACTGTTCAAAAGCATATTCACATAAGAAAACTGTTATTTAAGTACTTGCTGAATTTTTACAGAATTAACTTGGAAAGAAATAGGACCAGTTCTCCTGTAAAAGAAATCCATTTGAAATTAATTTAGTAGTAATTTATTTACTTCAGATCCCTTCTTTTTTCCCCATCATCAATTTTGATTCATATACACTAAAATGGACCAAGGGACAGATTTTGGAAGTTGTTCTTCTTTGGAAGAATAAAATTAGCTAAGTATTCAGAACTACAAAATATTGCTAGTTAATAAAAAGTCATTTATTTCATAGTTTCTGTTTATGATGGTAACTTAATTAAATATTTTAAATATTTGTTTCCTGTGATCCAGAGTCTTATCCTTTTTCCTTAGATTCCACTCATTTATTAAAAAAAAATAAAAATAAAAGGTTCTCTTTTTGCAGTTTGTTTGTGACAGCTGGTTTCTAGATATTTTTTGCTTAAAATGGATTAGTGTTCTCCAAAAGCAAAGTAAAACAAAGCTGTCCCATTTAATAGTGGAATGTATCCTTCAATACAGTGTCAGGGTTTTAAATGTGCTGGCTTTCAGAATTATTTTCCTAATATGATTAATGAACATCAGATATGAAATCAGTGATTTAGGTATATGGAAAGATGATCACTCACATGCATTGCCATATAATTTATGTTTTCATTTATGATTGCAGTTTAGGCATATTGTGTATCTTCTTCTGCATCATTTTCTTCTTCTTAAGCAAAGTAGAAGGTTTGCAAATAAGAAATTAAATTGTTTTGCATAATATTTTTATGCTGGGAAAAGAAATTATCAATTTAAAAGTTGATATATATGTATAAATGTCAATAAAATTTATATATCTTCACAAATTTGTGTTTTGAAAATTTTCATTTTTTTTTTCAATTAAAGAGAAACAGAGTTATTATTTGTTTCTGTTAAAAGGTTTAATTTCTCCAAAAGAATGGAAAAAAATTGACAGAATATATATATATATTTTTTTAGAGAAGAGGTATTGACTAGTAACAAATCAAATCCAGTTCTTTTTATTTGTATCTATTTTATTTCTATTAAAAAAGGCAATATCTGTAGTCTCAGGGATTCTTTATTTTCAGCTGAAAGTTACAGAAGCATCTTTTTATGGTTCCTATGGGAACAGCTTTGCAGTAAAATCGTTTTTTAATATAACTGCTCTGGTTACTGACAAATTTACCAGGAATTTCAAGATATTTGGCCAGCTTTGAAATAGTTGCCAAATTGCCAATGTTTCAAATCATGTTATTACAGAAGAAAAAGTGGTAAAGTGGAACGTGGTATTGAACATGAACAGGTTCATTTTTAATTCACTCAAATATTTGAGTAAGCAACCTTCTTAAACCTGCATCAAGTCCTGGGAAAATCAGTAAAGAAAATCTGTTTATCAAGTGATAAGATATAGTTTGAAAACCTGTAATTTATTTAACAAATATGCTACACCAAAGGAATTATTTATCAAAAAATATGATATTTATATGACTTTGTGAACAAAAATTTATTGTTCTAGTGTTAACTGCGTCAACTGTAGCTTTGTAGAATATATATGAAGACAGTGCATATGTTCTGAACCATGTAATTTTTTTCTTTTAACCCTTTTTTGGTGCATATATTCCCACACACAGTACACATCTCTGGGAATTTCCCAGCATGCCTTTTGAGGAAAAACATCAAGGTCACAAGAGTGGAAGATCTTTAAGGGATGTGGGATAAAAGTAATAGTTCTGAAATGTTTTTATCCACTGATAGTTTCAGTCCTTCCAATTCATTGAGAATCACCAGGATTTTTTTTCCAAATCACATTACAAATTTGAAAATTATCTAAATGGACACTGTTTTTATAATGTCTTATGTTACTGATAGGGAGTAAAACTCTTTAAAAAACTCTTAAGGGAGTCTGTGCAGTTTTAATAGTTTGAGTGAAACAAAACATCAAACAGGATGTCTTTGTCCCCTTTGAACCTGAGGCATCACATTGACATGAAGCTACTGAATTCTCTGATTAGTTATGTGGTGCTGGACTGCCAGTGGCACTTAATAAAGATAAGTTTTTATGTAGTGCTTTCAAAAGAGAATTGGAAATTGAATTTGGTCAAATGTAGTACTCTATCACAGTCATAATAAAGTTGGGAAATCAAGAGAAAAAGAAAGGAAAAAAGAGGAAATTTAGAATGTGAAATAACAAGTGTCTACCATTCATACCCAGTAAGAATTTCCTTACTGCAATTTGCATTTTATGATTAAAAACAAGAAAGGAAAAGTAGAAAAGGTGCTTTTCATTTGTATTTTGGCAAAAAATATTAAAAAATACTTGTAGATAATTGGTCTTGTTTTTTTATTATGTTTCATTATATTCAAAGAAAATTTTGTAATTGATTTTAATGGAACTTGCCATCTTATAACATGAGTACCTATAGCATAACCACTTCATTCATGCAGCCACCTCTAGCATGGTGACCACTGAACATCAGAACTTGTCAGACCTAAACACAGTATTTTTAAGAGAGAAAGTGGAAAAGGCCTTCTATTCCAAGATATGACATATACTTCAAGCAAAAACAGGGAATATATTTAATTGAGTAAGCAGTCAGCACTGTTCTACATATATTTAATCAGAAAGACAATAACAGCCTTTTGGCTTTGATTGACTACTGACAATTAGAGCTTTATAAACCAGATGTCAAACCTATACCTTGAGTAACCTACTTTTTTCTTCAAAATTTGCCCGTCCTTATTGACATCATGACTCAACTACCTAATTTAGTGCATTGGATAACACTGTCATTGCTCATTACCTGTTTTTGCTCCTTATTAAAACTCTAGTGAAAGAAAGAATATCTGGAAAATATATTGATTTACTCTGAATGTTTCCTTAGTTTTTAAGAAAATTGATGCATTGATGTAGACTGTTTCAGAAGAACATCAAACAAAAAGTGTAAAATCAAAAAAATTCAGAGAACTCACTACTACAGGAATATTCCCTGATCTATTTTATTATAATTATATCACTATGTGACTGAACTGTTCACTCTGTGTTAGTGTCAGATCAATGACTTTTATCACTTGCTGCCTGTGCAGATTTCAGTCTTGGAGCATGTCCCTGGAGACTTGATTTTCATTTGCTTCAATTTTTCTCTTTAAGCAATCATTTCCTCTTTCAAATGTCTCTTTTTTAAAGGAATATAGATATTTATGGTCACACTGTTTAGAGATATGTCAGCTGCTAATCTGAAAGAAAGGACTTGAGAGCAGCAAATTAATTCATGATGGAGGAGGAAATTTTCTTGTGTTTCAACCTGGGAAGTCCCAGGTGTGAGGATGGGGAGACTGGACATCAGACATCCAAGACAGAATGATTCTTTTGACTGGGTGGTTTAACTTCTGAAACACCAGGACAAACGGTCAAATTCCCTTTTTTTTCTGGGATATCTAAAAGCAACCTTGATAAACACATAGCACTTACTAAGTTTTTGTCATGTTATTAGCAGAGAAGTGCCAGTATATTCAAGGGAAAAGAACAGTGAACTAAAAAGTGTTAGGGGAGTCTGAACTGAGCAGAGCTTAAAAGAGCAGATGATGTATGTCCTAGACAGAGAAAGCAAGGTTCATAGTGGGTTGATAGGACAGCAAATATTTTGAGTCAGAGGAAGTGTAGTCTGAGGAATTGTTACTGGGATTAATGGAACAAATTTGGCACAGAAATTCTCTGTGTGCGAACAATTATTTTCAAACTTTATGAATCAGGGAATCTTCTACTAGATATTTGTAGATGAAACAGCTCTAAAGCTGAAAAGATTTTTATTACAATGTGGTAATACGACTTCTTGTGCATTATAAGTAGAACAAACATGATTTTTATGTAATTTTCATGGTTTCTGTATAAAAATACTCCTGCTAGCTTGAGATTTGAATGATTATTATAAATATATGAGGTAGCATTATTATACAGAAAATATTTTCTAAATAATATCCTGGTAACTATATTAATAATAAACTAATATTGTATGAGTATATTAGTATTATAAGTTGCTTAAATAAAATGGGATTTGAAAGCAGGGCTCTGTAACCTACAATATCTCTGTCAAGAGTAATTTTTATTGAGACATTACCAGAGACACCTTAATTTAAACACATTTATCTTTAATTTCATATTTACACTAAGCATGTTATGTTCACAATGCCAAAGCATGACCTTGGTAGATGAAAACATTTTTTACCTGCCTGGATGTGAATAGTCTTTTGGAGCCATAAATGAACTTCCTTTCTCAAAGTTTGGCTTTCTGAACATTATGGATCTTCTTAAGTCCAGATTTGTTCATGACAGGCAATGCAGAAAGGTGTTTAATTCCAAAAAGATCTTCATCCTTTCTGAAAATTGTCACAACAGATCTTCCTTGGGATATTCTTCTCTCCCCACTGAGAAGTAAATAGACTGGAGGAGTAGCAAAGGCAAGACAGCTAATTTTCCTTGGTTAGGAAGGAAAATTCCTTAAAGGTAGGGAGGAGTAATCCTGACAAATATTAAAATGAAGGGGGTTTTGCCCCTCCAGCAGTATTTTCTTCAATATGTAGAAAGGTCATGAATTGAATATGAAATTAAATTAAATGATAATCAAGCCTTCTGTTAACACAGATCAAGTTGCTAAACTGGGTAGTTAAATGCCATTAAAATAAAATGAACTGCAGAACCGTCAATATTCAGCAAAAAATTTACAAAAGTTCTCCATGTAGTTTTTAAAAGTGGTATTTTTGAACTCAGGGGTGTCCTTGTAATAAGCTTACCAGTACGCTTCACTGGGGAAAACCATTTTGACATAAATCTAAGTGTCAGTGTTCGAAATAGGAGATTCTGTTGGTTTTATTTTGCACTAACACATGAATGGTCTGGAATACAAAAAGAACTTTTGCCTCAGATGCAGCTTTCATTATTTCACTGTTGACAGTAATCAGTATTTTAGAAGGGGTGCAGAGATGAAACATGTGGATATGAGATGGTGAGGGAAGAAATACCATGAGTGAGGAAGTCTCCAGCAAACTCCCAACATGAAGGTGTTAACCTGCCTCAAAGTTCAGGTCCCTTGTCAGCTCCTACTTCTCCAACTCCTTCAGCTATCATAAATACCCTGTACAGGTCCTTCTACACATACAGATGGGTAGTGCACACATATATATTTGGGCTGACAGTTATGAATTATGGAGATCTTTTTTATTGTTCTTTGAACATCTGGACACCTTCAAGACTTGGTCCATTCAGAAATTACTTTCAGTATGTTTTGTAGGCAGACTGCAATTAAACCATTCTTCACAGCACCTGGTGTTGGTACCTTTACATGATGCTAGTACACACTACAATTTTCCAAGGAATGGAAGACCCTAGGGAAGAGAAAAACTATAAAGCTGGTTGTGGTGTTTTTGTTGTTGTTTCAACAATTTTATGCTTGAGTTGAAAGGGAGAGAGAAAAACAGGAAGAAGCTGGCCACAGAACAAATAAATACGGCATTGGCTCATTTCATTACAACACATTGGACAAAAATGAACAATGGCAACTATCGGCTTTCATGCAGTTCCTCGGGAAAAGCCAGTGTTATGTAACTTGACCAAAAGGACCCTGTATACCACTGCACATATACAGGCCAGAAGGGGAGTCCAACAAGCACTAGCAGAAAATAGCTGTTTTATTTGGAGGTCCTGTTTACTCGGAATACTTACTGCTTTCATCCAAAAATATCAGTTTAGCATATCACTTGCACATTTTCTACTCTTTTGGTTTTCATAAGAATTCCAGTAAACTCATTTTGCACCTGAATGGGAAAGATATTAGAAAGCACTGTTCAGAGCCCTGAGAGGATAGGAAGGAGAAAAGAAAGGTCAGCACAGAAGAAAAGGCTTAGATGAAGGTATGTCAGAGCAAAGCTTCCTATGAAAGATTATTGAGAATAAAGCTTTTTTTTTTTAAACAGACATAAAAAACAATATATAAATCAAGAGCACAAAAGCCGTGTTTTATGATTTTTTTTTTTTTTGGTGCTGTGTAATTTCTTTATATCTTTTTTGCCATTGTTAAAAAACAGCCAAAACTTCAAAGGCAAGCTGCATGTGTTCTAAATCAGGACTTCAGTTCTGATGTATGACAGCACAAAAATTAAAACTAAATAAATGTGCTGTCTAAACTACCATATTTCTCAAAAAAATTGCTTTAAAAGCTTTTAAAAATTAGAATTATTGCTTGATCTTACTTTACTAACCATAATGTTTTCACCAGAGTAAATGACAAAATATTATATTAAAAAGAGAGAAAGAAAGAAGAGCATTGCCTGAACATATCTGAACACCTGTATTTGGCTGTCTTGCAGTTTTGTCAGACAGGCAAGGGGAAAAATTGAACTTTGCAGTGATTTGTCTGATAGTGGATATAGACTGCATAAATTCTCAGTTTATCCACTGTTTTTTGGAAGACTCCTTGACAGTCAGGGTAAATGAATGAAAACAAGGCAATATGTCTATCTGTGAAGGAAAGAATAACATTCTGGTTTATCAGATAAAAATATTTGTAGAATGGACAAATTCTCATGAAAAATACTTTGCGCAAGTTTTCTTCTAATTTCTTTTCAAAATATGAAGTTTGTAACATGTTGAATTGTGATTCCATTTTACTGCCTTTGGACATGATCTTGCTGTTTTGTTGTCTCCTTAGTGAAATGGCATGTCTGCCTCTAAAGGTGTCTGGCCACAGCACACCCATTAAATCTGCTTGGAAAAAAAAAAAATTGCATGACTGGGGCCTTTGTGGCGTCCCTTTTCCTCTGGCCTCTAGTTTTACAATGGCCATTTGCTGTTCTTCTACTAAGTCATCTTGATTTGTATTGACTCGTTTGTTTTATCAGGTTACAAAAGGGGCAAGTGGCCCAGGCAAATAGGAATGCAAATGCTGTTCTTTTTCGTAAACACTTCTTATACTTTTAGAACTCATTCATCCCACCCCTGCTCATGTTCTTTTTTCAACTCTTATTAAGAAATAGTCACTGGCTCTAATTTATGTTCTCATTTAATTCAGAGGAGTGGTATTTCTTTGCAAAGAGTCTTGGATATTTGTGTCATCTAGAGAGCTGGTTATTTACTCGTTATCAATTTATCTTAATTAATCCCTGTTCTGTTGTATATAAAGCCTCAGTTACACATTAAGAGAGCAGATACTATAGGATGTCATTTTATGAGCACTGATAAGAAATGGATAATTAAGTTTAGGAAGTCAAAGTAAGCAGCGTGCTGGGAGTCCCCAGGCTGAATGTAATGTTTAGCAAATACTAATATATCCTTACAAACAGCATTATGAACATAAAGCAGGGCTACACTGTCTGAACTATTCATTTATTATTACTTCAATCAGTTCTTCTAATGTGCAAAAGATTGGTCATACTTAGATATAATATAAGGACAGGGATAACTTCCTAGGGAGTTTGAGATATTCTGGGCTGCCCCAGAACCACCCTGCCTTGGTGTCTGAATTGAAAGCCCAGGTCCCTGAGATGACTAGTGGTGCCTCCAGAGGCTGACTCAAGAGTACCAGAGTTCTCCAGAAGTGGCTAACCCCAAAAGAATCTCTTAGGATTAATTGCAGATTATTAGGTATTTACTAAGTGCTAAAGTTGCCTCTCCCATATGTGGACTTCTGAGTTTGCCAAAATTCATCTTGCAGCCAGTTACTTTGAGGTTTTTAATGAGCACTACTCATATAGATAACACATTTTCATTTTTGTCAAATTTTCTAATAAAAGCTTTACTGTGTTTCATCGAGGAAAGGGTTTGTCAATGTTTCCATAGGCATCACCTAAAACACATGTATGAAATGATATGTGTGCTTTTCATATTGAACTTTTTAAGATGTGGCCTCAATTTTTTTTATAGAAAGAAAAAATATCAAGAATTTGAGATACTGTATACTTATAGTGGGAGCAACTAGAAGTTACATTTGTGCTGTCTGTGTTTTCTTTTCTGCCTTTTTCTTGGAGAAGTGCTCAGAATTTTTTATTTGTAGCAGTCATTTGATGACTTACAGGGGAATACTCTTGGACTGGCAAAGTGTCATTACATTCCCATCTCTGCTGTCCAATGAACTGCTAAACCCTGTAATTTCTCTTCTCCCTTAATTCCTAATTAAGATAGCAGCAAGTAAAATAAAAGAACTGAAAAATTTGAATCTGAATCCACTGAAAATAGCATCAATAGAGACTCTTTGCAGAACAAGTTTTGCAGTTTGGCACAAACTTTCATCCATCTGTAGGATGAATGAATTGCTCACTTTAGTCTTGCCTTAAATTGTTTACACACTCTTTCTTTGAAACAATAAATCTAGAAATTGCATACAAAAACTGTGCACAGAGGAACAGGGTTGTAAGGTCAATTGCTCTGAAGTTAGGCCAAAGGAGATTTATGATTGCTTGCACAATGGACCCCTTTTGCATATGCTGTAAGATAGAGATATTAATTAAATGAACATCTACTATTCTGGACCTTTGCTTTTCCCTGCATAGTTCAGATTGGAACTATAAACCAGCAGTAAATGCTAACTTCATAGTTTCTGCCTAAAGCTAAAAAATAGAGGAAATAAATGTTCCTCTATGTTTATACCCATATACCTCTGTATATCAGGTTTTTTCTGTTATCCATTGTTCTATAATGAAAAGCAACCTTAAACCCCTTAATTTCTATGGTTAATACAAAAATGGCACTGTGGAGCCCTACATTTCTTATTTCTTGAATCTTAATTTCAGATTAAATAGAACTGTTTTTATTTTTCTAATTTTCTGATGGTAACATCAACAATCAGGTCACTTATGCATTGCAATTGCCCATGAAAAACCACAGCCAGAAATTCAGACAGACCTCTGATATAAATATTACATCACATGCATTATGTAGTAGTCCCATAGAACAGGTAATAGTCGTGTCAAAACAAATTTCTCTTGAGCATTTACAGACACAGTGAGGGTACAGGAAGACCCAATACAGCATGTACGAAAAGTAAAATTCTCTGAGTCTGAACAGGTCACGAGGACTGTTCCTGCCTGTTTCTGAGGCATCTGAAACAAGATAGGATGAAAAAAAATGTGGGTTTTTACAACGTCCTCTGCCTCCAACCACACACCGGCTTGATCACACCTGTATCAGCCCTGCTGGCTGCATGTGTTGGATTTCACACCTCTTGAATAGGCAACATCCAGATCTTACTCTGAGTTTTATAGATTTTAGTACTGAAGAAATGTGTTTTATTAATAGCTATCACTGTCATAATCATCTTCAGTTTGGAATATTTTTTTTCTTTACCTATCTGCAAGCGCTTGTCCTGTCCTCAGACATAATTTCTACTCAGATCTGAACATTCAGTCCTTGCAAGTTTTATAATGAATACAAAGATTTACTGTTTGAGTTCACACTGGGTACAAGGAAAAGTAAAATAAAATTTTTGTTGTTGTTGTTGTCTGTGTTAAAAACACTTCCAGGCCATCTTTGAGCTGTTCCATGTTAGACTAGGTGTATTAGGTGTAGCTTATCAGTCATACATCACCTGGGAGAGAGACAGAAGCCACCTTTTCCACTGCCACTAAGGATTTGTATATATGGAAGAATAGTTCAAGGTTATTTGTGATGATCCATAAGAATAAGGCATTATCTGGGAAGATATAGAAGTAGATAAAAAGTTAGAAGAAACAACTGCTATTGGTTCCTTGAGTCCAGACGAGTTCAGGAACTTGTGCATTCACTTAAAACTTCTGTTCTAGTTTATAAAATGTATATCTCCAAATATGCATTTGGACCTTAATGTGTATTTAGTTCACAATTTCTAAACGTATTTTACTGTGGTTAAAAGAAGAAAAGTGTCTGATTTTACTAGGCCAAATTTTGCTCACAGTTCAAGAGATGTAAATCCATTGCAGCCATTGGATTACTTCAGATTGTCTGTGTGACAGTATAAATGGGAAGTGATGTGATTGCTCCTAGGGAGACCAGCTTATTGTTGAGTACCTGCTTTTTAAAATGCTTTAATTGCTTTGAGTGTTATGAACACTTTTGCCCACATGTACAAACTTGTCACCTGAAGCACACTGTGCCAACTGCCCGTGTTTAGACCTTTTTTTTGTGTTAGGAACTATTCACTGAGAAATCCAGAGTTCACTGCAGTCAAAAGCTGAATGATTTTCATGTTAATATTACCATGGGACTGCCTCACCTTTCTATGTATGTAAAGGATACAAAAGTATATCCCTGGTGAAGAATTCAGAAATGCTCTTCATCCTCTTCTAGAAGTAAGATCATAAACCACCTCTGCTCTCTTTACTTTCTGACCATTCCCAAAGGTTATAAGAACACTTGTTTCCTTGACAATGTTTAGTTTCTTATTCATGTTAAATTTTGTTCTTGTTCATCCAGTAATTTCATTTACATATGTTTATTGTCTTTTAGTCACAAAAGTATTTATCATCTTATTTAATAACACTCTTTTATTAAACCAACATACACTTTTACCGTTTCTCCAATTCTCTAATGTCCCATTTTTTGGTTTTTTTTTTAATCTTCTCTCTCATGTGTTATTAATATTAATTAATTAACTAATTAATTAATTCCCTATAACACAGTGTCCAGTAGTAGAATTTAGGTAAAAACAGTGCTAATATTTTGGTCTGCAACCATTTATTTTATGAGATGAAATCAGCACTTTGGCCAAAACTGAGAATGACTAAAGAGTTCATCATTCTCTGCTGGACTGAGCACTGCCTGCCCTAATGAGAGGAACTGTTCTGATCTGGATATTTTTTCCTGTTGATCTTCTCTAATTATTTGTAGTGAGACAGTTGAACACCTTTGTTGCCCAGGGTTTCTAAGTGGCTTTGCTACGAGGTTTGGATGATTTTTGTCAAAACATTCAGCTGCTGTGGCTCTTCAGCTTTCGTCAAAAGGAAGAATAAATGAAATCCTGATGTTGCAATTGGGTATACCCTGTTTGCTAAGATTCTAGAGCAACTAGGGAGCTTTGAGCTCTAGCAGCAGGTTATTTTAAATCTAGCTGTTAAAACTCTGGAGGGAGAAACAGTAGCTATTCTGTTCGTAGATTTTGGTGTCTCCAGTTAGAAAAGCTGATGTACTTTTTCCCTTGAAGAAGAAATTACTGTTGCTGCTCAAGAAACAGTATCTCAATGTGGAATGAATGATTTTTGCCCTGTTGTGAACTTCCCACTTTTAAAGAGAATGACTAAGATGACTGTTGCAGCTGCAACAACATCTGGAGTCCTCAAATTACCTTGACACTAGTTAGCTGGATTTAAGTCTGAGTATAGCACAGAAATGTCATTGTTTGTCTTGATGTTTCTATTGTTCAATTAAGATTTCCAATTATTTTAGGTTTGCCAGCTCCACTTAATGCTGCTGTCATGCTATGGTAGCAGCAGAGATAGTGATAATTTGCCTATATATGGGTCTTTTAGAATGTGATCACTCTGCTCCTCACTCTGAGAAAGTCCAAAAAGTAGTACTACTTGACTGCTCAGCCTGGAGGCATTTTTCACCCAGGCCCATTTTAACTTTCTCTAAGAAAAGGTAGAAAACCAATGAGTAAAGAATTCCACGGGGGCTTTTGAAGCACTAGTTCTCAAGCAGTAATTGGTGGGTTGCCACTTGGCTGCAGGAGGTCACAGGAAGGCTCTTTCTGATAACTGTATGCTGGGAGACTGGAAACACAGGGATGAGATATTCAATATTCTAAAAATATTTTATTCTCATATGTGTTTCTTGGACTGGGTGGGGGAGGGGGATTTCTGGGGAAACAGAGACCACTTCTATTCCAATTAACTTGTTCCAGATCACAAGTTGCACTGTACCTGAAGCCCTCTTATACACTGAGCAGCCAAAACTCACCCTAATGTCTACAAAATAATAATTTAAAAAAAATTTTTAAAAGTACCTATCTGTAATGAGGATGAGTCATATACTTCATTTTGAGTGAACATAAATTAAAAATATCTTCTATATATTTTCACCTCCTGTGCATCAGAACAAAGTACCATTCCATCCTGCATTCATCTGAGGCTTCACAGTACAGCTCCCTGCCCTTTTCCTTGTGCTCCCACCACATTAAGGCTCTTGCAAACTCTGCTGTGTAATAACATGACTGACAAGGTTCTGACATAACTTCTCTATGCATGGAGAAGGCTGGTTAGAGCCACCTATGTCATTCAAATGGTAGCTACAGTTGCTTTTACTCAGTGGCATTTTACCCACCATTTCAAGACATCTGTGTGTCCTTTTAATAGTATGAAAATATATAAAGGGGCTGTTGTATGGGTTGAAATCACATCCTTAATTCTTACATGTTTTTGTAACAGAACAGCATAATAGAAAGTTGCTCAATGTATTTTACTTGGAAATTGCAATTAATTAGAAGACTACAAGGAGTCAGACCCCAAACCTAGTTTCAATACCATTTCCTTTAGTGAGTTTTACACATTACCTTTCCAATAAGTGGTGACAGGCAATGCATTTCTGGGTGATTATAGCATATGTCAGGTGGGGTTAACGGGCACAAGGCCAGAGGGAAAGTGGATAACTATTTGAGATGTACAGTAATCCCTTAGAAATGCACTGCCTTATTCCCTTCTGATTTTATAAAATGAAGTTTATTAAACAACATGATTCAAATCCTGAGGGGCACTAGACCTCTGATACTAATACTGAGTTCACCAGCAGACTTGATGCCAAATTAATCAGGAAATAGGGTGTTTACCTCAAGCTATCCACCTACAAGAACCTATCCCTGATATGCTTATTGTATCTATGTTACTAGTCTTGGAATGATGAATGAGCCACATCTGGAGACTAGGTCTTTAGATAATGGTATATGCTGATTAACACTGGCAAAGGAACTAGCTCTTAATTTAATCTGAGATGTTGATGTGGCCGGGTCAATAAATGACTGCAAATAAAGTGAGCGCCTTAATTTGTAGTCTCTGAGAAACTGCATAAGTTGGAAAGATCACTTAGTCTATTGCTTTTCTTGGCAGAATTTTGTAGACCATCTTCAGAAAATGGCAGTCAGTTCTTAGCTTCTGAGTGATGGGCTTTAAACCGGATCCTTTGTGTTAGTCTCCTGGGTCAATTCAAAATTAACTGACTTGGCTTTTCATCAGTTAGAAAAAGAAATAAGACTAGATCTTCCCATCAGATCGTTTTCAGTCATAACTCAGTGCCCACTATCCATCTGTATTCAGAAACTTCACCCCACATATTTTAAAAATGTGTCAAGTTGATTTTATAGGCAGTAGCATTATAATAAACGTCTCCAAACTTAGTCAAGCTTACTGCTTTATTTGGATAGTCAATAGTAGTATCTGATTTTTATTCCAGTGTGGATTAGACACAAATTCCTCATACTTTGAATTATTTTTTTATCAGATGTCTTGTTTTTTAGCCAACCCCTTACTGAGGCTAGACTCAGATTTGGAGGTATAATCATCTGTAACTTGTAACTTCAGATGCATATATTATATATCAGTTTAAATCAGGAAACTTGATCAGATTTGGAAGAAGTTGTCAAGAGAACAGTAGTACAGCGTGCAGTATCATCTTGGCAGATTTCACAGTAGGTAGGACAGACTTTCATAGGTAATTATTACTCTGATTAGTATTTCTCCATAGAATCCCTTTAGAAGGTTTTTAATCTCAAGAAAAAATAAAAATAAAAAGCTCTCCAAACCCAGCAGAGAATATTCTCATCTCGCAGGTGAAGCAACAACCTTTTTCAGAGAGATAAGTCCAAGATTCTGAAATGTCACCTTGCTATTTGAGTCCTACAATTGCTCTGTTGGCTTCTGCTTTTTGATGCAGAACGGCTACATGTTCTTGAAAAAACCACTGAAGAACTCTGTTGGTTGGATTATCTTGCATCCTGGCTGGTGTTATTTAGTAGGGGATTTACTAAATAGAAAGCAAAATATAAAAGAGGGGAAGGATAACTGGACAGTGGAGAAATTACTTGGGCCAGCTGTGACGCTGGGTAGAGATGAAGGGAATGTGAGGAAACAGTGAAGAAAGGGAGGGACAGAGAAAAGAGGTAGTAAGAATAGGAGCAAAAACATCCAGCCAGTATCCAAAGGTTCCTGTTTTGACTCTGGCAGCTGAAATCTGTGGTTGAATATTTTATGTCTGAATCCCCATGACAGCACTGTAACAGGTCTAAAAACTTCATCATTATTTTGTACGTTACTATGACCTTTCCTTGGAGGATGCACATTCCCTAGTGCTTGATAATGAAGGTTACAAAAGAAATCCCTTCCTTTTATTTTTAGCATGAATTAATTTGGAGAAGAGTCTGGGGGAGTCTTCCTTCCTTTTCTCTGAGGAACATTTTGCCTGATGGTCAGTGCTGCCATTGTGTGGTGAAGGTGTACAAATTCCTCCTTCCTAAAGGACTAAGCAAATGCAACAGACTATAAGATGCACTTGGATAAATTCATATCTCAAGAGAGTTGAAGATAATCAGACTATCCTACTACATTGTCAAGGTGGTCTTTTACTGTAGCGAGACAGGTTTGCTTTTTTTTTTTTTTTTTTTGCTTTCAAAGGGGTATCCTATATATTCTTGAACATGTACTTAATAGAGATTTAATAAGTTATGTTCAGTGTAGCAGCTAAAGAGCAGCTAATTATGAAAAACATATTACTGTAGACCTATCAGGAATGCAATAAAAACATCTATTACATAAATTGTTAATCCATAAAAAATGTGTTCCTGAGACCATTGGTATTTATTTAACATACAATTACTGTCTAATTTAATCTAAATTAAATGCCTGCTTGAGACATGTAATTTGAAGTGTTACTGAGCTTCCTTCTCCAGTATTAAAAGCAAGAAATCATCAGTTAATGCCTGGAGGCCAAAAGTACCATTTAAATTCAGGTACCTCAACACTAACATTAGTAATTTCAGCCATTTGGAAAATATCTTTCATAAGAATGTATTTGGCATTAAAATCTCCCTTTCCCCCTCACTCAGGACCATGTCCTGCCAACTGAGTCAAACATCTGAATTAATCCAAATAAAGTTTTGATTGAATAAAAGATCCTGAATTAAGAGTTGAGAATTAAATGTATTTTCTTATCATAGAACACAAGCTTTGCAAAATGTCCCAGCTCCTGCTAGTGCTAGAAGGGTCATTTGACTCCTGTATGGATATATTTATTTAGGACACATACCCTGGTGAGTCAGGAAGTTATGTAAAAACTGACCCAGTTAATTTTAGATGCTATTGTTGGAAGAATATCAATGAAAATTAATCAAATAGTCACGAAAGAACCACAGGGAAGGAGCAGAGAACACTGGTGGGTAGAATCCTGGCAGCGATCATTGCAACAGTTTTAATGAGAGGAAAACACATTCTCAAGTAAATTAGAGAGTAATGACATGATTAAATGGTAAATAATAGTTAAATACATGCTTGGAGGTTCAGGACAGAGACTATGGTGTTTTTGTGTTTTGCATGTGTTCCTCTCCAGGCTGCTCCAAGTATCCTGAGGAGCTCACCAGAACTCTGCCTCTAATTTAGGGTTGGGTTGTAGCTTTTAAGACACTGAAGCCAAGAGAGCTGTTGAGGCCCTGCTTCTGAGGTTGAGAAAGCTGAGGCTTTCTCCATAACTCTAAAGCTTCGCCAGCCTTTCAGTTGTTGATGTGTCCTCATTCCTTCACCAGCTGCCTCCAATGAGCAAGGGCCAGCACCACGGCTTTGTTCAGCCTGCCGTCACCCAAAAAAATGACTGTGCAGGAGACATCTGCTCTCCTTATGCACAGTGGGGGAGAGGGAAGGAGTCTCTTTTCTGCTGAGGCAGGTTTAGTCCCCCCTAACTGAGTGTTTGCACATTTGCTGGTGAGCAAATTGAGTTGTATATATGACTGTTTATGCAAACAAGGAGTGCTGTTGTGCTGGCTGGGAGTGCACCCCATCCATGTGGTTCCTTTCCCTGGCTGCTGAGGAAAGGATGTGAAAAGAATAACATTCATGAGTTGTCTTAATTCTCATACGTTTCTTTTGCAAAATGGGAGGCTGTACATACAAACTCTGACCTGTTAGCTTTACTTCATTTAGCACAATACACAGGCATGTGATGAGTCTGTTGAAGGGGAACTGACCTGGATAAGAAGTGTTTTACCTGCCTTCTGTTTGCCCCTTTCCATTTCAGGTACCTCAAAAACAACAAAGGAAAATTGAAATTACTCTGGGTTCTCTTTTTATAGGGTTTAACATTTTTTCTTGGTTTTCAGTAAGTCTGGGTAGAATATAGTTGCTCCAGCAACTTTGGTCAAATGAGACAGAAGCCTCTCCCATGCCATTCCGTGCTGCTTGGCAGAACTAAAAGGAGTGTGCAGGGAGCTTGTCTGTTACAAAGAGAAAAAACCCTAGAGTCCATACTGGGGTATCAGCCCACTAAAAGATGAAAGACTTGCTTAAATGGTAATTCAAGTGATTATTACACTATGTCCTTCAATCACAGCCTAACAGCTTGCTCAGAAGTATAATACAATATTAATTTTCTCTCTTCCTGCCTTCCCACAATAGAATATTTTCTTACATTTAGGCTGAATATTGTATCTCCTGCAATAATAGCACTGGAAGAGGAGAAAGGGTATAATTAAAAATTGCATGTTATTTTTGTTTGGAAAGTTTATATTTTTACTTCAAGGTCAAATAACAGCTCATATACTTCTTATCTCTCCAATGCATAACATGGTTTATAAAGGTCACAGTTTTAATCTAGTCTTTTTTGCTTGGATGTACAATTTTGCGCCCACAGGTTTTCTTGTCAAGAAAATATGAAACAGTTGGTGAGTGCAGATTTCAAAATTACTTAGTGTTTTAATGTTGTTTATTGTGGAAATTGAAGGTTAATCATAATATTTAGTAGGATCACAGCAAATGAATATTAAGTGCTTTTGCGAGTTCTACCCAGGATATCTAAATATTAGATCTGTGAAGGAAATGGGTACTTTTAAATTACAGAAATTATGAAAATAATAGTTGGCACAAAACCATTCTCACAATTTCCTGGCACACTGCATGAACCTAATTTTAAAAAGTGCTGCTGCTCCTCTGAAGTACAAAATCACTGAGCACATTTACAAGATTTCAGCAGGCACATTAGAAGGGCCAAGAACTGCTGCTGGTTTCTAGAAATTCATGTGAGTTGGAAGATCCAGGATTCAAAATGCTTGTCTGACTCCTTTCTCACCTTAGAGTTGGCCAGTGCTTGATCTCCTTATATCAGGGGAGAGGACGGATTCTTTTAATGGTGCTTGTTACTATTTTCTTCTTGTTTTCCTTAATTATTTGGCATGAACTACAGCCCATCTTAAAACTATTACTTGACTGAGATTCCTTTCTTTCCATTTTCTTACTTTTGCACTCCAGGGAATTTCCTTGAGGAAGCTAATATCTTTCCTAGGTTGCTGCAGTGACACAGGATCCAAGTTTCTTTATTAAGAATTTCCATAACTCATTCGGTCACCAGCAATGTTGGTACTGTTGGCTAAAGTTATTTCCCCACTTTCTAGCAAGTCACCTTTACTTTCTCAGGGCAATTACACTGAAGAAAAGCCCCATCATTTTAATTTGACTTGGAAATACTTTATCTTGTTACTGTAATCTCTACTTGGAAAGATGTTTTCTGTATTGGCTCATTGCATCCTGATTCAGCCAGGGATGATTATTACTGCATTGATACTAGGAAAATCATTAGGAAACCAAGTAGGCAAACTAATATTGCAACAATGCCTATGCGTTACATTATGTATGTTTGTCTAAAAGAAGAAAAAGGCATAGCAAGAATAATTACATTTATTGCCACACATACCTCAGAAGACTGTAGTGTGGCAGTAGCAATATTGGCAGTCATAGAAAAAATTCAAAATGTGCAGGCAAAACATAGACAGAGTTTTCCCTTCACAGAATATGTATAACATGCAGGAAAATGTTGTCTTAAAAGTGGTTTTGGATCCCTCACAGACCCAAAGAGTGAGTTACAGATGTGGGGAGCCTGCGCCTGTTCATTCTTCTTCATTTCCTTTAAATGCTGTATCTACAACTCACTTTGTGCTGTTGGCACTCTCTTCTTATGAACCCAAAGATCTCATGGGTAACGTGCAGACAGAAATAAATCCTATAGGTAGAATAAACCAGAAATTGGCGAAAGATTAAAGGTTATCTTCATTCCACTCCTTCCTTCACTTTTATTATCCTGTCTAAATTTGGGTTTTTGTAGAGGATTGGGTGGGGTTTTTTTTTTGTTTGGGGGTTTGTTTTTCTTTTGTTTCATGAGGAAAGGTTGAGTTTAAGTGACAGTTTAAGGTTTTATTTATTTTTCAACCCTTTATGTAATTTAAGCCACAGTGTAGTTACTTTGGTAGAATCAAAACTGCAGTACTTACAGGGTATAGAAGATTGTGCAGTGGCTCAAGGAAACAATATTTCATCTCAAGTGTTCTGTGATCATCTATAGATGAAGTGGCAAATAGGGGAGGTTTTGTTGTTTTGGGGTTTTTTTGTCTGCACAGCTAATCCAAATCTGGTAGCATTGAAGTCCCTATTCTAAAAACAGTTGGACATGTGCTTAACAAAGTCCTTAGATGTAAACAGAACTAAACAGGAGGTTGCTTGTTTGCCAGATCAAACCTTAAGCCTGTGTCTTGGAAAATTTGCTGGAAAATACACTTGTAATTTTGGTAGTTTTTAATTTTCGATGGCCTTCTTCACTGGAATGTATTAAAAAGGTGTTGATTTTCCTGTCTTTATAGAAGCCCAGACTTCTAAGTGATCACTTCTAAGTGATTTATTTAAGGCAATGAAATGCACTGGAATGAGTAGTGATGACCATCCTTAGAGCAGCTAGTACAGACCAAGTGGAAAAGTTAAGAACAAGATATGATGTTTATTTAACATCAATAGTTTAAAAGCTTTATTTATCATTGCTTACTTAATAGAGATTAAACAAAAACAATAGTTGTCCTAGGAAACTACCACAAAAATTCTTTCAAAAATCTTCACTCCAAATTTGTATATTTCATGCAATTTTTCTTGTAATTAAAAATGTAATACATTAATTTTACTTGAATCACAGATGAAAACTTTGTGGTAGTGTTTGTGTAGTTATAGATCATCACAGAAAATGAAATACCATCATTTTTGGCTATGGTACACAGTTTCTTAGAACACTGTTGGTCAGGAGTGAGCAGTACTGGTACAGATAGCTACGAAGTTCTGGACAGCTTCAACTTATACCAAAACCTTGAATCAAAATAAGTAATCTAATTGCTTGTGCTGCTTCCAAAAACACTTCAAGAAGAAGCTAAGAGGTAACATATGTTTCCACTACCTTTCAGTCCATGGCTTTATATGATTCTGAAACCCCAAATACAAAGGAGAAAGCAATTTGAAAATAAAAAAATAAAAAAAATTCATCATCTCATTTAAAAAACAGAGTTATTTTTAATTATAACACCATAATTTAACTGCAAATACCATTCATCATAACGATGCCATAAGTGAACAGAGTTATATCAGATCTTTCTAAATATCATGGGTATATGTCACACTTACATGCAAATAGCAAGAGAATGCAGGGTGATAATGGTTAATGAAGGTAAGAAGAGGGACAGCCTCATGTTTCAACTAATCTCCAGCAATGAGGGATCAGCATGAGGGACATTATATCACATCTGCCTCCAAACCATCTGGTGTGGGCCATGGTCTGAAACAGGAGAGTGGACTGATTATATCCTATGCTCCCTGTACAACATTCGAGAGCCTTCTACATTCTCATGCACCAGATGCGAAATACATCTGTAATTTCTGTTCTGCTTTAATTATTGTCACTACTGTATTTGCATACTAGGTTTTGGTCACCTAACCAAGCAATTGCTGAAGTTAGCGGATGGCCGTGTTGTGCTGGCACTGGAGGGAGGACATGACCTTACTGCCATCTGTGATGCATCTGAAGCCTGTATAAACGCGCTTTTAGGAAATGAGGTAAAGCATAAATCATACTACGTGGAGAGAATGATCCAAGTTTGCTGAAGCTGCTATCTTTGATATGCTTTTAGTAACAGTGGTGTCAGTCCTTTTTTCATTTGGTATAAAAACCATGGAATTTGAATGTCTTAGAAATGAGCAGACTTCAAACAAGCTGGTTTGGATAAATACCTCTAAGTTAGATTTTTATACAAATATTTTAGTATATGCCTAAATTATTCCCAATTCTGAGTAATATTTAATAACTCCATATTGCTTTTAGTGGTGTGCTGAATGACCTGACGTCATTGTTAGTCACTGATGTGAATCAGAAAGGGACATTTTTGCCATCTGTCATGGAAAAAAGTGTCTTTTGAAAGGTATCTGGTAATCTTAGGACCTGGATATTGCAAAGGTACATTTTTTGCAGTATTTTTACACTTTGAAACATTAATAAAAATGTGTCCAAGATTTGTTTAAAAAATTAAACTTATAAATGAAGATTCAGGTTGATCTGTATGTAATTTAAATGGAGTTTCCAAGATTTATCGAGCACTGCATGTATTGTTTTGAGAGAAGACTATAAGTAAATATGGGTATGTGCTATTTATGTACACAAATGCAAGATAAGCATTCATATTAGTGAATTTTTTTTCTGCTGTCCACTAGAAAATATCTTTTCTCCTATAAATGTGATAAGAAGGAAAACAAACTTGCTGAAGGTGCAGCGAAAATAATTTGTGAAGGGACAAAAATTGTGAATTTTGCATGATCTTGTTATAAAGTACAGTGTGTTACTTTTCTTTTCCCCTCAGGGGATATGTTAATAGCTATATAATCTCTCCAATCAAATACATTAGTGTCAAACTGCAAGCTAGTCTGCCAGTTCCCTTCTATTTCAAGGCTTCATACCTATGCGAATAAGGTGAAGCAACATGTCTTCTGATGGATGCTGGATAGAAGAGTTTTCCAAATGTTTTTTTAAACCTTTGCTTTTCATCTTTATGACACATCAAGAACAATATTTTTGTGCTTATTATTTGTACATTATACATACAATGAATAAAGTGTTAGCTTTTTCAAAAATAGTCTCAGAAATGTAAAGTAGACATAAAAAAAAAAAAGGCAAAACCCCCAAAACATTTTGTGGGGTTTTATCTACTGTCACCTTTGACAAGCTCCATAATGAAAGTTTTCCAGTCTGTTGATATGTGCTACTGAAAAAGCTGCTCAGCTCAATGTTAGTCCTTTTATTTAGGTGCTGAAATACGGATTACATAACCCAGTTTGAGGCATTTGACAGTCTTAGTCTCCCTGATCAGCTGCCATTCCAGGGCACTCTCAGTCAGATTTCTGTTGTCATCTTCCTTGTGATGATAGTAACTTACGACATCCGTGGCTTTTCATAGCCCTTCTAAACCCATTCCCTGAAATTTGCACCCCTGTGGGACTGATATGAATGGTACAGTGCTGATGATGTGATGTGTCATCCTCCGTGTAGATGCCTGGGTCCCTCTATCCAGTTATGACCATTTGGTGGTTCTACCCATTTATGAAAACTGCCTTATTTTGTTTTAACACTATATGACACCCAACTTCTGTTTCTGATGTCACTGACATTATCCAAGAAAAAGTACTGATTGTGAAAGAAAGGAATGGGCTAAGCATACTGGAATAAAGATTTTCTTCCATTTTAGGGTAATTAGAGACCAGGAAATTAGGTAAATTGTGAGTCTATCTGTTTGCAAAATATAACAAAGTAAATTTCAGGAGAGACAAAAGTTCACTAATTGAGAATGAAGACAGAAATAACCATGCAGCCATTTTTAATTCACTTGTAAAAGAATATGGTCTTTAATAACTTGAAACATCACACACAATAAGCATTATTCTTACATGCTCTTACAGCATTTTCTGGGACATGCATCAAATGGTCTGGTGCAGCAGAATTTCAAAGACAAAATATGCTGTGAATGGTTAAGAAATAAAAAGTACTCCAGAGAAGGTGTTGTTACCAAGACTACCACAAGAAACTGTCATTGGCTTAAAAGAATAAGTAAAGGTGTTGCCAAGGAGAAGACATTAATGAGGAAGTCTGACGCCTAATGAGAAGTTAAAAATCAGCACATCTGTTGACATTTATAGATTTATGGCAATATGCACCACATGGCCCACAGCATATACATTGCTTGACTTCAGCAAACTATTCACGAACTTGCACAGCAAATTCCAAGCACATTCTGCCAAGGACAGGAAAAAACTTTTTTTCTTTAAACAACCAATTACTTGAGGTAATTTGAGGATGCATTCTTCCCTGAATGCAATTCTTTACAGGTGATTAATAGGATAATTATAACATTATCAGCCTTTCACTTTTACAAATAGCGGTATATAGTGCAACCCTAGTTTAAAAACATTGGCAAAATGAACTTCAGTTCTAAACACTACACATGTAATTGAACTCAAATTAGAAAGGTTGGGAAAGGCCTTTATAAGGTACCCTGCAGTTTGTCAGATATATTTATTCATGTGCTGAGGATTAGAATTCATAAACATTTTGCAGAGCTTTTTGAAAACTCTTTCTTTTCTTTTGTTGTTTTTGGCCAGGACTTGTCAATACAAAAATCCACTGTGTCATATGTTCTATTACCAGCAGAATAACATTTTTTTTTTAAAAATTGTAAAACTAGCCACAACTTCCAACTTTTATGGAGCACTGGTCTGATATATAGAGGTAATATCAAATTTGCAAGTGCAAAATGCTTTCTTGTCTTAATTTCTCTCTGAGCATCAAGAAGGAAAACAGGTTGACATTCGAAATAGATATATTTTGTTCTTATTTAAATGTAACATAGATTAGTGATTATTTTAGCAAGATAATTTCTCAATCTTCTCTTAAAAGAATGTGAGTGAAGACACTAGGAAAAGAATATCTTATCAAATTAATCTTTAAGTAATTTGAGTATGGAAGGACTGGTAGAATTACCATAGAACTTAGAAGAGATGCACACCATTTCTGAGCAGCAACTGGAAAGCAGTTAAGACACCCCATAGTATCTGAAAAGGCTCAGTCTCGTTTGGCTGTGTGAATTCCTCTTTAAATAATGGGCAAACTAAAAAGAAAATTATAGAATTAAAGTTAAGGATAAATTTTATAAAGATAAATTACTAATTAGAAAATTTACATATAATATTACTTCTAAAATATTTTGATATCTTAGATTTTCCTCTCCATGCTTCTGTCAACAAGCAGAAAATTTCCATGTCAGTTTGAGAAAAATCCATTTGACCATTTGCAAAGTTAATTAGGAGCACTGTAGGTTATCTACTTGGAAGGAAATCTTCCTAAAAGGTGAGAAGAGATTAAGCAGCTGGATTCCCTTAAATCCACAATGTAAACATGGAAAACCTTCTGGACAGTGAAAATACAAGATGAGCATCAGTTGCCTTAAAATATCCCTGAATTTTCTCAACATGATTTGAGAACTTGTCCGTTAAAAGAACATCTGTCAAAACAAAGTAAAAGATGGATTCAGATAATGGCAAAAAACTGTATTGCTTTTAAACAGAAACATTTCTGAGATTATGATATATATGTTTAAAATTAAGTTATTTTATTTATTGTGACACTAAATGGTTCTACAGGTTTCCACAGATTGGTTATATAGTTTTAAATACTCATTTTAAAACTGTATCTAGATATACATATTACTTCAATTAAGAAAACCATTGAATGTTAAGATTCTTGTTTTATTCCAAGAAGTCTGTGAAAATTGAGTCGAACATTGAGATTTTCCCCCAAAAGCTTTGTCGCACAGTATGGAAATTCCACACTATTTTGTGGATCCTAGCTTTGGTGCTATAAGACCTCTGCTATGACTTTTGTTGCCAGGTGGTGGTGAATAAGGCTGCTCTAGACATGCAAGGGTAGGTTCTGCTTTCTTTCCTCCGCATTACTTTTGAAAAGGCATTACTTGGATCTAGGAAATCATTGGGCATAGACTTTCCTTGAGATCAGTATGCTAAATCCTGCATCTTCTTTCCAACATAACTGCATTCAGGTAGGGGTTCTTCTGCAGCCAGAAAGAGCAAGGAAGGATTTCTTCAAGCACAAAACTCTTTATGTCAAAAACTAAGGATTTAGCTCTTCCTTCCCCCCATCCCTTTTAAAGCAGTCAGGTGTGATATTTCCATGGGACACAGAAGTCAGTCTAACATCATGGTCCCTCTCATCTGTACAGGTTTGGGTAGTGTGTCTCAGCTCTCTGTGGTACAGCAGTTTGCTGTGGTCTATAAGAAGTGATAATTAGTCACAGATGGGGTCATGCTCTTCTTTGCACAGAGGAAGCAGAGAAGTGCAGTCCACAGTGTGTTTTGCCCAGCGGGACCCTGCAACAAAGGCACCGGGAGGACGCATGTCTGCTCTCATTGACTGTGGTGGCCAACACTGAATTTGGCCCAAAGTGTAAAAACATTTTTAAGTGGCTAAATTTAACATCTTCTAGTAAATATTCTTCTGGCTTGAATTTCAGTCTGAACCAGAATTTGATGAAACATTGTGATTGGTTGGCTCCCAAGCATGCTTGAAAACTTACACCGGACAATTTTCTTGCAGAATGTGAAGTATGTGCTTCTTTCTTACAATCTGTTGAGTTGGCATTTAGGAGGGGATGGTAATTTAAGTGGAAAGCTTGTACTCTGCAGCTTTCCTGCTGATGATGAAAAGTTGGCATTTTCTCCTTTGTGGAATTCAATGTGAATCTGGGGCTACTTGCCAGCTAGGCAGTGAGCTTTGCCAAGAGATCCTGGACTGCGTTAAAAGGGTTATTTACCAGAACAGGTAAGCATTTCTCCCTCCAAAGTGGAAAATATTTGTGGAAGTGAATATAGCTTGAAATCAGTTTTAAATTGCATGATACACTTGCTCACAGTCTCATGTCCTCATTGTTAATCTGAGTCTAATACTTGAAAATAATTAACACTGTGTCTAAGACAACGGTCAACTGCTGCTCGCATAAACTCAGAGCCTAGAAATACAGGTTTAAATGGGATAGGAAACTGGAGCCAGCGTGGTGACATTCAAGTTCCCAAGGTGGGCAGTGCTAGTCAGCAAGTGGTTTGACTGAGGAAACAGAGAATATTCTGATTCCAAAATTACATAATCCCAGGGCACCACTTTTTTTTCCAGGGACTGGTAGGTGCTAATGACCCTTTGTGTTTATGAACTTAATTCCTGCTAAAATGTGTTTTTTCTTTATGTACTGCATTGTAACAGTGGAACACAAAAATACCTGCCTGAAGTGTTTTATGTATAATCAGAGTGCAGAAACTTTGAGAAGATTGCTTATATAAGAACAAATAATAGGAGAGGAGCTGTGAGGTCTTTTAACTTAGTCCTCCATAATCATAGGCAACCCTAAGAGCAACAGAGCTCAGTCTTTGTGCTGATATGCTGATGTGCTTTTTATACAGTGTAATCAGCAAAGGTGGGTTTGTAGTGCTTCCCCCTGCAGGCCTGGCATCCCTGAGGTGCCTGTCTACCTTCTCCCCTTTCTCTGCTTCTGGCAGGACTCTCCATGCTCCTTACCTTATGCTTGCACTTGCCTCACCTGTCAGTAATCTATAACTGCACCCTGCAACAATCTTCACTGAAGCTGATCTTGGTGCTATAAAACATGATAGTGCCAAGGACAATGTGGATGTTGCTAGAATTTTCATCTCAGTACAGACTGCTGTACTTTCAAATACTCTCCACGTTCCCAAGGATCAATTCAAATCCCTTTCTGGGCACATGAAATTTCCATCATTAATTCCTTCTTCAAACATTTGTTGATATGCCTCTGGCAGATTTAGGCAGCCCAAGTAATTTTTCCCCTTTTACATTGTTTTTTCTCCTTTGAAAACGGTTAGTGGACACAGTTTCTACTTTCATCTGCTACTTTGGGCACAAAAGTCGAATTCAACCAAGTAAGAGCTTTGAAAATGTGACCCTTTTTGTCTGGTCAAAACTCTCTGTCCAGGGTTTGGTTATTTCTGCAGGCTTGAGCTGTTCTTCTCTGAAAGATTTCTTTCCTGATGGTGTATTTCCAGTGCTCTTTTCAGCTTCCTTTCTGTTATCCTCCAGATTTAATGGACTTCGTGGTCTGAATGCCAACAACTGTAGGAGGGAAGGTGATGGTGCCACATATGCCAGGTGTAGAGTGATTTCTTTTGTTCAGTGTTAGGTCTAACTGCTGATATCTTCCAGGAACACCTCTGCGTCTATACAGTTGTATCCAGCCAGTGGATAACTGCCAACAGAAATAATTCTCATTTCAAGACAGTCTCATTTCAAAGTGTATAGAAATAGCTGCCATAACCCACTGGCTTTATTTCTGCAGTGTTTTTGTAATGGTACTGTATTTTGGTCTGAGCAGGGTATATAATATAATGAATTTTCTTGTGGAGCTTGATAAAGTTGCCTTGATGTGAAAGAGGGTCTGAGATCTGTCAGGCTGTCCTTAAGGGTGAGGAGACAGAATAGCTCAGGAGTCTGTTTCAGCCAAGATTGGTGTACAAAATGAAAGTTTTGTGTAAAAAAGAGTTGAGGAAATAATCAAACAACACCATTATACTCACATTGCCTACAAATCTGTTAGTAGAGCTAGCAGATGGAGTAATTACTAGGATAAGTGTTGGATGTTTCACTCTCCAAGAATTTGTCAGTTTATGCTGGTTTCTAAAAACACACCTGCCATTTCAAAATATTCACCTGATATGGCTAGATATTTAAGTGCAGCCTACTTGGTAAAAAAATTATTTCAAATAAAGAGGTGGGATTTATATATTAGGAAAAATCAAACGCACTTTTTTGGGTCCTGCAAAAATCCATCTCTAAAGAGGGCAACAAAATATCCACCTTTTAATAGAGAACCTCCTTTAACTGTCTCTGCAGTGCTTGTTCCCAGCTTAATAATTAGTACAAAAAATCTGCATAACGAATCTCAAGGTATTCAAAGAGCAAAGCAAGACACAACTCTCACATACTGCAGTCTGGCAATTCCATATCTTTTACTATTATTCCTACTGCTATAGCCTGGAGCTGCTTTGTTCTGTTTCAGGGGAGTGAATTGGTCATCAAAACTTTAGGAGTTAGGAAATTTTCAAAACAGAACCTTAAACTACTGTTTGCTTTCCCTTATGTGTTCCTGCACCCAGCATGTTGAAACAGACCTTCAGTTTTGTACTCTTGCTGGACAAATGATAGATTACTTTAAACAGAAGATGACTAGTGACAAAGCAAATGATATCTATCTATGTAACTCAAGGTATAGGTTATTGCATCTGTAAAGACTGATCTGTTAGTGGGCATTTTTTTAGGTATAGAGTTTCCCCCCAGGCACCTGCAAGAGTAGCCTATGAAGAACATAAAGCAAGTGTGTTTCAAGAATTGCAAATATATCTGTAAATATTATTTCTATTGTAATTGCTGTCTTTGTTCTAATCCATGATACATATTAGATAGCAACAATCTTCCTTTGCACTTTGGTCTCTTGGGTAACCATGTAAAGCTGGGACCCAGTCAGGTCCAACCAGCGCTTCTCTGCACACTTGGTCACTGTGCAGAATGGAGTAATTTATGCTATTTGAAAACAAAACATAGTGCTATTGTTTCTAGCCACAAGAAAATCTTCCAGCTGCAATGCCATATGGGCTTCTAAGGCAATAATGACAAGAAAAGCCCTATTCATTTTACTTACCAAGACTCCAAAAGACTGGCAATATTTGCAATGTCTTTATCGCTGACAGGCATTCACTGCTGATTGTAACAGCAGGATCTCAGAAGTTCTGGGATTTGTAGCTGAACTTGCTTAAAATAGCACCACTAAGGGAGTATCTGCACTCCAGTAACTTCCCACTTTGTTTGCTTGAATCAAAGTTGATTTTATCTAGTTACTGTGTAGCAATGCAGCGGTAGCAACCTGGAGGACAGTGCATGATGGCTACTGAACTATTAACTTCACAGAGGAAGCTCCTCGGGTGGGCTTCACTTGACCTAATTTAAAGTAGACCAAGGCATGCTTAAGAAAGGAGTTTCGTCTGCAGTACAGATGTCTCCTGTCAACGGTGGTTGAATTTCCTTAGCTATAGGGAGGAGAGATTGGTATTAATATCGCTCTTTTTGGTCCACCTTGGCACAGTTGATACTCCTCAGGAAGCACACCTGCACATCCAGCCACGGCAGCCTATGTGAGGCAGCAGAAAAGCTGGCTGGACTCAAAGCATAGAATATAATTGTTAGAGTGAAAGAAGAAACATTTACCCAAACAATTTTTTTACCCTTTTTCTAGGAGAAAATGTATGGAAGGTTGGTAAAAAAATCATATATGAGTGGATCTCAAAATACAGTTTGCTTGGTATGTCTATCCATTTCAGGATAAAAATAACTGTGCAGTAACTGAACTCTTCTTTCTGTTAATGCAGGCCAACTCAAAAGAATATACAATTAAAACTGGCTAATTAAAATACAGCTGATTCTATAAAAAATTACTTGAAGAACTCTTACTGTTTATCTGCATAACAATTTTTTATCTACAACTTCATTTGAAATTAGTAAAAGCAGCTGTGTTTTATGGTTTTCCCCTATAAACCTTAAAACATGTAGGATGGTTAGATGTAATAACACCAGAAAAATAAAGATAATAGAGTGCACACTTTGGTTCCAGTGCGACTTCAGCAAGGTTTTAAGTGCCCAGCTGCATATACAGACGCAGTGGAATTTGTTTTGTGAGTAACCTACAAAAATTACACAAATAACTAGCATTTTTTTAATGAATAATACACAGTCATGCACCTGCTTCAGAGACTCCATAGATTAGTCTTGCAGCCAATAGAAAAGCCCCTTGGAATTCAATTACATGGCTGGAAAACAGAAAACAAAATCATGGCTATACATTTAGAACTGATACCAGCAAAATGTTAACCAGTTCTTGGGCTGAGTTTTTCCTGAGGATTAGATTATTTCAGTTTGTTTTAGATCTCTGTGGCTTATTGAATATTTATATTATTCTATTCTATTCTTTCAGCTGGAGCCTCTCCCAGAAGATGTTGTGCACCAAATCCCCAATATGAATGCGATAGCTTCTTTAAAAAAGACCACTGAAATTCAAAGTATGTTTCTCAGTTTGAGTTGGTGGGTTAGTGGGATTGGGGTTGTTTTCTATTATTAATGTCATAGATGTTATTGTTTCAGAGAAAAGAGTGGGCAATAGTCTTATGTATAAACCGACATGCTGTGTCTAATATATATATATATATATATATATATATATGCTTTTATTTTTGTTTCTTTGACATCTCTTTGTTTCTGCAATGTATTTAGCCTTTAAAAACTAACACATTAAATTACTTAGAGATTTTTCCTGAATATTCCCAAATCTTTCAATTCCAGAACAGCTTGAATGAAATAGATGTTTGCCAGTGAGGGACAGGAACAGAAAGGTAAATTAGAGCTCTGGCACATAGTTTCTTCAGATTCTGTTTGTGCAGCCCTTTACAAGGTACTCACTTTGAGCTGCATAGGAGCTTGAGATACAGCTAAAAAGCTCAAACTGGGCACTGATCCATGGAAACATGCTAAAAAGTCACATTATTTTATTCTGTTTCTGGTGCAGAGGGTATGCTTCACTTTTATGCCCTAACCCCAACCCTTTACTACCCAGATGCTTCAGGGAATTTGCTCACTGAAGAACTTTCTGTATGCCATCAGTTGCTTTAATCCAACTGAGCACACTTCCCACAAGTTCTCTCATCTTCTGCTCTCTGCCATCTTACTGAGAAAGTGGGAACTTCCTGACTTCTAATTTTTCCTGGCTTCTTAACAATAACAAATGGATAATAAATGTTTTTCTTCATTTTAGATTAATCACAAATAATTGGGATTCATCTACATAAAATAAATGCAGTTTTTAAAAGGGACACCATGAATTATCCACTGATCATGCAGTACTTCTCAATCTGATTTCAGTTGTAAAGTGACAAAGAAAATTCATTGTATGTATGTAACTCATCCTTCATATCCAGTACATACCTAGATATGTAAATGTACTAAGTAAATCAGCTGTATATGCCATGTTCCAGTAAGTAGTTTTTGCTGAATGGTATGTCATAGAGTAGCTCATGAGTTGCAATTCCCCATTAGTAAGCCGTTAATGATCTGAAAGGAGTCAGCAAGTTAAGGAGATTCGTGTACTGTGCAAGATAGAACAGATTTGCAAGTTATAATAAGGACAGAATGCTGCACACAGGCCGCAGACACAAGGAAAGGAGATACAATTCTGTTTGAAATAAGACATGTATTTAACATAAAATGGATCTGATACTAAAAGAGGGGTGAATTGAGAAACAAACAAAAAAAATGGCTCTAGAAAGGCATAGTGTCTTCACTAGAAATACACACAAATGAAAGCTGTTGAGAGAGGAGGCGTGGATGTAGGAACAAATATATAGTGTAAATCTGAAAATACAGTCCAGAGCTCTGCAGAGTGACTTAATTTTGCCACACTTAGGTTTGAGCTGAACTGGTACAGTCATGCAGTCCAGTGGGCTGTTCTGAAACCTAAGTGAGGCTGCTCGAGGTTTGGAGTTATTCATACGCAATATTCTGCCTTTTCTTGCAGATATCACCTAAAACTTTGTGTATACCTCATTTTGTCTGGAGAAAGACCAACTATTAGGAAGGAATATGCTTTGCTGATAGAAAGGAGCACTGAGGAAATTCAGTGCAGCTTTATGGAGGATGCATATTTAGATCTAAGTAAGAGAAGCAAGTACATGTTGAATATTATAGGCAGTCATGCAGGTTGGAGAGCTGTGGAGTAGCACCTCAAGAGATACTGAGAAAGCCTGATTTGTTTGGATATTGCTTGCACATATATTGGATTTGTATTTCTGTGATCCAACTTTCATAACGAATATTAGCAATATTTTAGACCAAATAAGTCCCTCCTCTGGGCTTTTTTCAATAAATATTGAAGCTATAATACTTAGTTAGAAAATAAGAAACAACTTTTTTTCTCACTAGAATAGAATTTGTATAAATATTTGGTATGTGACAGTGATCCAAAGATCCTCTGGAAATTTAATACATTTGGAAGTAGCAGTTCCCACACCCGTATAGTACACTATTTCTAAACCTGTTCACTGGCTTGAATACCAACCCCAAACATTTTTTTTTCAAGCAAGCCATGATACAGTATCTCCAAATCTATCTGTGAAAGGCAATTACAAATGCCTATAACGGTGACAGAAACATTCCCTTTTATTATTTCCTGGTAATAATCAGTGCTCCCACAAATCTTTGAGGGAGACTTAAGCACATTTTAATGCTGAAAGCAAAAGCATACCTAGAAGAGTGATTTGATTTCTTTGGTTTTTTTCTTGCAAGCCATGATTGCTCAAATTTTGTATGAATGAAACCAGGAACATGCTTCATTCTTTCCCCTGAGCTCTACCAAATTCTTCTCAATGAATGTAACAGGACTGGTAGAATTTCACATTCCAGTAGAGCACAGTAGAAATGGCATTTTCAGAGATGTGAGCAATATGAGTCAGATGCTTTTTGAGCTCATTTAATTGTCAATCCCCGGCATACCTAGGACTCTAACAAAACTCCTTTGCAGCTGCATGCTGTGATTGCCTCTCCATTCTACAGCACTTTGCCTGCAAATCTTTTGGCTGAGCACACATTCAAGACCTGCACATTTTGTGTACAGAACATAAATGTTGTCCTGGATAAAAAGGAGCTTGTAAAGCTGTTCTACTTATCCCCAGTGTTTGTAAAGTAGAGTTTTCTGATTTTAAAGAAAAATCTATCACTGTTTTTTCACAGGCTTCACAAAGCCCTCTTTGCATGAGGTACCTGCTGCTACCTGGATGCTATTCCTAATTGGGACTGCTTTAAAATTTCCTCCCACAAAACCACAAACACCCTGCCATGTACTTCCCTCCTCCAGGATCTTCCACTGCAGCATAGGTGCTGCCACCTGCTTCCTGACCTGACTTGCTTCTCTCTATTGCTGAAGTCTCTCTCTTAATTCTCAATACAGGGAAAAAAGGAAAATCACCAATTGCCTGGAAGTGAAGGGCAGTTAAATGGGCACAGAGAGCCCACTAATGTGCTTGAATTGGTCCTGAGCTTTAATGTTACAAGAAAGTCAGGATTCAGGGGGCAGCTGGTGTGTGAGCCTGTGTGTGAATGAACGAATGTGATGTAGCAATCCTCACTGATGCTGTTTTATTGTTGCTGCAGGAGAGCAACACAGTGGTAGCTGGGTACTAATATTTTATTTTATGAATAAGAGCCCTTGAAAACTCCAGCAGTGAACATGGGTTCATTTCTTTTATAGGCAAGAGGGGGTATTATTCCCATGCCAAGAGATTTGATTTTCTTGCACATCTGTTTCTGCAACAAAAACCCCACCCACTCTGTGAACATTTAGCTCATAAATTATAGGGTTTGAATTGGGTGTATATTGCAAAGACTGACTTTTGCACATATGATCTGTGAGAACATTGTGGAATGCTCATATAACTTTTTGTTTGTTTTTAGTGTGTTTTTTAATGAATAGAGAATATGGTCTCTGAGCACAGTAATAATAGAGAATATTTTTGTCTTGTATTTATAAAATTTGCCAGGCTCCAATCACTGAACCTACTGTTATGTACATAACATTTTAGCTCTGTCTTTCATGTTTTTGGAGCAAAGCCAACCTCCTAACACTTAATCTCAACTTTGTAGGATACTTAATACACTTTACATTTTATCCCCAGAAGGTCCCCGTTATTTAAAGGTTCTGCTAACTGCTCAAACGTGCACACTATTAGAGTTCAAAGAAACAGTCTGGCCATGCTCTCTGGTTGTTCTTGAAGATTGACTTGGGCTTTCATCTTACAGTCATGTTTTTGAATAAAGACATTTTCTGGCTTTATTGACAGCTGCTTTCTCACTGGAGGGAAAAGTTCATCTTTCCAAAAGCCTAAAACTGTGTTACCAAAGAGGTGTTTTTCATCAGCCTATGTGCAGCACAGACAGCACCACTGCTAGCCTGGTGTCCCAGCTGTCAAAGCCTCCAGCTACCCTCTGGATAAGCACCTCAGCTCAGCCTGTTGCCCAGCTGCCAAAATCCTCCTTTTAGTCCTTGGAAAAGTCCCCTACTTGATCCCCACTCTTTCACAGCTGTTGAAACCCTCTGTCTAATTCCCAGATAAGTACCCTGATCCAACCTCTGCAGCAGCTGCTGAAAGCTTCTTGCTAAACATTGAATAAGCTCTGGTCCAGACTTCCCAAAGCTCCTAATTCCCAGGTGTCATCCACCTGCCAATTAGTGAGTTCTCAGTGTTTGGCTCAACTGTAAGAAATACATATGTAAATTCTTATTTGTTCACATGGCTACCAATAATCAGCCTGTTTATTAATAGCCCTGCAGTAGCAGACCATTTTATATGTTGAGGATGAGTCACCTGCCATTATTGTTTGTGTCACTTGAGGAGCTTCTTCTGTTGCAGACAGAAAAACATATTCATGTTTTTAATCCACTGCTGTGTTTTTACATGGCAAATTTTACACAGCAAACCAGAAGGCTCTATTCCTTATGATACCTGGCAGCTTTCCAGCAACAGCCAGTTCATATATGAAAGTTTTAAATAAATTATTGTTCTAGTATACGCCCTGAGGTTGGAGGAGAAAGAACATCCAGGACTAACAAACCTGATTGTTCTGGCAACACCGCTTCAGTCTGAGCTGGCATTTCTGACTTTTTTCCTTTTCAAGACAGTGCTGTGTGAGCACTTTGTACAACAATGTACATTTTTCTACATTTTGCTGTATATGCATTGACTGTCTTCCATATCAGAGCTTCCAGTTATTATGCCTGCTCTGAACTCCCTTCACCTTGTATAGATAAAGGCAATAGCTGGCCTGACAATCTTTGTTTATTAGCTGTGTGTTAATCCTCCAGTTTATTACCTTCTGGGGAAGGGTGTGACACGGCCCTTGGAATGAAAGCACTTTCCAACTTGGCATTCTTAGGTTCAGAAATATATGTCTTCACTGCAGTCTGAAATTTCAGCTGTACTGCTTACACCACAGTGATTTTAAATTATAATCACTCAGTGTTGAACTAACTGATTATTGTGCTTGTTCCACCGTGCTAGCTAAAATTCCTGTAAATTATTATGTGCGTTTTCCTTAGGCAAGTACTGGAAGTCAGTGGAGCCATACTCTGTGCCAGTGGATTGTGCTCTGGCTGAGTCCCAGCAACAGGAGAGGGAGGAGACAGAAACCGTATCTGCTATGGCCTCCCTTTCAGTGGATGTTGAGCAGTGTATCCCTCAGGAAGGCAGCAGGTAGGTGTATGAAATCATTGTAAAGAACAAACCTTTTGCTCTGGCCAAGTGAGATGAAGAAATAAGTAGACTAGGGTTGTTTCAAAATTTTCTGCTAACTGAGATACTGGAATTTTTCTTCCTTGGATTTGAATACTCTCACTTGGCCTCTGGAAGAAGAGGTATTCTGTGCTAGCAGGTTGTTTGGGTTGTTTGGTATGTTTCTTTACTAAAACTCATGATTAGTACAAGAAACTTGTTTTCTTCCCATGTCTGATGCTTGCTACTTCATAAAGAGTGCAATATCCATATGAGGTAAGTAGACATGATCAAGTGTAATCAACCGTATTCTTTTCTCATTGGAAGGTTTTCAAATCTCTTTTAGTTTTAATTTTCTAGGAAGGCATTTAACACACGGTCAGATAAATTTAATAAGGATGGACTTAAATCACTATTAAATGATATTAGACAGACATTAAAAGTTACTTCCCTGGAAGCAATGGAATGGTGCCAGTATAAAATTTAAACCAATCCTGCCAGGATTAGGGCCAACATTTTCTGTGTACCAAGATGAAGGTAGACCGGCAAAGAATGAAAATGCTGTTTTTTTCTGGTTTGTCACCTACTTTTTACATTAATGAAGATTTCTTTCAATTTCCAAATTGAGAACATGGTACAGTAAATGCTGTTGTGTTTTTTGCCAATTACAGATGAAAAAAAATCTATAGCCACTGAATACTGTGTCATCTACAATCAGAAAAGTCACCACAGACGTTGTTAGAGTTTCCTATTTTTTTTTATTTTAAGGACAGATATTCCTGGTCTTCACCAACCAGTAGAGAAAGATCCAAAATGTAGTGGAACCACCCAGTTTCCATCAGACAGAGAAAACAGGGGAGGGAGGAGGAAAGATTAAAAAAGCCTTATAAGGAGACTCATCAGCTCCCTGCAGACTTTGGAGCAGAGCTGTAGCAACAGGAAAGAAAGGAGTGAGCTGTGAGTAGGCAGAGCAGTGGTGGGAACGGAGACAGAATGGTCCATAGCTCCCATATTATGACAGCTTCTTATTTAAATAAATTCTTCTTATTTGCTTTGGTTCTTGCCTCCCATGTTGCTTCTTTTAATCAGAACTGAACTGATAGGCACCCAGGGGACCGGTGCAGTGCTCTAAGCTATGGATGTGTTTGGGAGTTAACATCTCTTACAACAGTGGGAACACTCATCTGCCAACGAGTTAAGAGGCACAGCTCAAAGGGAGACACGGGGAGTAGAGCTTGCTAGTAAAGTTCACAGTATTTTCATAATTACCTTTCCAATTGTAATTGTATTATAATACGCTATGGCTATTCTTGTGCTGGTATTACTGCAAACAAATTCACAAAAGCGTAGAGAAGAATCCATGATGAACACAAGATGTATTTTAGATTTGTTACTATGCTAATCAGTGCTCAGCTAAGAAATAATATAAGGGTTTCCATATAAATTTCCAACAGTTATGAGATGCTTCTCTAGCCAGGAACAGAAAGGTGCATATGTGTGTGCATAGCTCTGAAATATAAAGACTTTTAGTTAAAGTCCTGGAACTAATGTAGTAAAATGAAACAAAGCTTTAAATTGTCTGGAAAATGGTGTGATTAATTTTGTGTATTTTCACATTGCTTGGAATAACCAAGAATTGTATTTGTTATGTGCCTCCACTCACTAAAAACTGCAGCTATTGAGAGCAACTGCTGATCCTACATAATTTGAAAAAAATAACCCTTTGGCTAATGCTGCACTTAATTATTGTACTTTTTCCCTACCAACTGATAACCTGTGACTGGTGCCACCCATTCTGAAAACAGAATTTCATTGCCGAGCTGAGAAAAATGGAAAAAAATAGATGTGCTGAAATGTACACAAGTGGAATTCATGTGGCTGCCAGATTCATTACACTTCATCAGTTCTGGACTCTTATAAGGGACCAATACATGATGAATTGTTTTGTGGAAAAATGGCTTCGTTTGAAATATCTTCTGTGGTGCTGCAGACATTTGTCTGCAGCACAAAAAAATCCTATGCACACACATGTTCTGAAGTCTGCTTCCACATTCATTACCCACAAAGTCACATGAAGCCAGAGTGCCATCAAAGAGTGACAGGACAATAAAAGTCCTGTCCCACTGATTGTTAGTCCAAAATTGATAGTTAGGTTTCTGAGACTTCTGGACATCATTCTCTTTGTTTTCTTCCTGATGAAGGTAAAGAAGAATATGATCCCCTTGAAGGTCTGATTTTGAGGGTCCTCTGAATTGTGGGGAGATCTGAGAGGACCTAGCTGCACTTTGAATTTGAACAAAAGTCCATCATGGGATGTCCAGGGACTGATTCTGTGGCATTGCACACTTTTGGTTCATTTCATTCATTTCATATAAGCATGCTGTTTATTTCATAGGCACATACCAACACAAAATGCAGTAAGGTAGAGGTGAGTTCAGCTTTGCTTTTTCACATTTTTTAATGTTTGTTCTAATAAAGAACCATGTATGCAATTCTCCAGCTCCAGCCACGTCCTATGCCAAACACTGGGTTGCAGGAAAGGGAGGAGTCATGTAGAGCCTCAAGCCCTCTTGATCAGCACACTGTAGATGTGCCCTTCCTCCTACTGTTGTGGAGCAGGTCACCTTCTGAAGACCTGTTGCAAGCTTTTGCATTGAGTCTTCATTTGGAAAAGTTCTTTGTGACAGGTAGGGTGGGATCAGAGTAGA
Source organism: Acropternis orthonyx (assembly GCA_035583155.1). Taxonomy (NCBI): domain Eukaryota; kingdom Metazoa; phylum Chordata; class Aves; order Passeriformes; family Rhinocryptidae; genus Acropternis; species Acropternis orthonyx. The sequence continues at coordinate 29,974,660 of JAWWEU010000081.1, forward strand.
AAGCACTGTGGCTGACAAGTCAGCCTGAAGGGCTCCTTCATTACACCAGGAGTCAATTTACTTCCTCTTCATTCTCACCACAGTCAGCCAGGCTGATAGTTCTGGCCTGCAACTCTAATCCTGTTTCACTGATTTGATGGTAAAGATCCTGTTGACTTCAGCTCTGGATGGTCAGGCCTCCAGATGAAGAAAGCAGCAGCAAGAGTCTCTTTGTGGGAAACTCTTGCCAGTTATGTTGGAGGATATATTGGTGTTTGGAGTGAGATGACTCACTTTAAACTCAGCTTTTGGGTAAAGCAGCTCTTTTCCTGGCCAACTCATATCTGACTCATTTACCACTGATGAATAAAGGATAAAATGCTCCTGGCTAAGGCCCATATTAAGTATTGCTATTTCTTTCTTCTCTCTTTCGTTCTTTTCTTCAAGTGACAGTGCTGATTACTTTTTTACTTGATTTTCTCTGGCAGGGTAAATGAAGAAAAAGGTGAAAAGCTGCTATGCTTTTGGTGTTTTATTTTACCAAAACACAACTCTGCGTTTTAAGGTCCAATTGAATCTTGATTATAGACTTCAGAAGAGAACAGATGTAGAAAAAAGAGTTTGTGGATATGCAAGAAAACATCCATGATGGTAACACAGATTTAATTACAGATGCAATTAAAGGAACAGCATTCTCTATAAAACATTTCTAACTACAAGAACTTTTGTGTGTTGGTAACTATTTATTCTCTATGTGAGATACAGATTCAACTGATTAGAATTTGCTTTGGCCAGACATCTGTTTCAGAAATCATGCTGTGAAAATACTCAGTACCCTGTTGCCCCTGGTACTTTGGAGCTTCTGTATGTTTCTTCTTAAAATGGAAAAAGAAAAGCGTGTGGAAGGAGATCTTTTGCACTTTCTATTTTTACAGGAAACAGTAAATCTTGAGATGGCATTTATCAGAATTTTACTTTATGGCTCTGATGCAGCTGAGCATAGATTTTACTCAAATGGAAATGAAAACAAAGTGTAGTTTTTACTCTTGGTGTTACAGCGCTACCAGTTGCAGTTTCACTCATACTGAATTATATTATATACTAGAGCAACTCATTGAATCATGGGGTACAGCTAGACACAATTTAGGGACACTGCTGGTATTTGTATGTCAACTCATAAAATTTCACTTGGCATCTCACTGTTTGGGTATTCACCTCAGCTGTGCTGAGTAACCAGCACCTACTGGGCCACACCCTACATGAACTGCTTCCCCAGGTCAGCCTGCAGCCTTATCTTGCCCACTTTTCTCTCATCTCCCAGTGGTTTTTGCATAAGGAAAGGAGCCATGAACAGAGCTCTATCTGACCTATGCTGTGCAAAAGCCTCCAGGACATGTAAACAGGCATAAACTTTTCACAACTTCTTTGAACCAGCTTACACCTGTGGTACTTGATAGTGAGTCCCACAGCCTTATCAGGCATTGTACTTCTTTTTCTTTGCTCTAAACTTATTAACCGATAATATCACTGGGAAACCCACAGTTCTTGTATTGTGAGAAAGAAAATCAGCTCTTTTCTTATTCATAATTTTTGCCCCATTTCTGGTTTTAGAGGTTTTAGCTTCTCAAGACTCTGTGTTCCTCCTGGTATGAAAATAATTTCTTACCCCTGATGATTTTTGCCCCTCTCTGTGCTTTTCATGGTTTCTATGAGATGGAGTAAGAGCTGCCTGCTGGGCACACTGTGGATTTACACTGTAGCTTAGTATTGGGTTGGGTTTTGGTTTTTTTTGTTTCTGTTACTCTCTGCTCCACTACCATTAACTCCAAGCTCTCAGTTGTAGCCATCACTGTTAAAACAGTTAAAGCTGCCCTCCCACCTGTTTTGTGTATTCTGTGTTTGTTTACCTTCTTTTCCACTGAGAAATGGTCTTATGGACCTTAGAACTGACTAGTGTTGGCAATCTGTCATCATGAGCAAACATTATCACCTAAATCTACTAGTAGTCTGCCTAGTCTTTCTGAGATGCTCCATGGTGAAAATTCATCAATATTATTATGTTTCCTACTTTTGGTGGATTGTTAGTCTGTGAGAGGACCTTCTCTCATAACCTGGATTCCTCAAAGCACTTGAATAAAATTGTCGGAAGACTTCTTTTGCACAGAGTTGTCATTTGATCCTGCTTCCCTAATTTCCTTCAGAAATTTTTAATAAATTTGTAAGGTTTACCATCTTCGTAAGTGTTAAGACCTAACTCTTAACCAAATTATTGTTACCTAAATGCCTATCACTGCTTTCAATTTCCCCATACAGGCTTACTGTATCTTCTATTGTTTCCGAAAGGGCAACTACATTTCTTGCCTTCTCTACCTCAGTTAAGCTGTAGAATTCACTCAAGGACTATTTTTTTAACAACATCCTAATCACATTCCCCTGGAACTTAGCAGACAAATATCATCTGCTCTTAGAAATTTGGCAATGTTTGGTATATCAGTTTGTTCTAGTGCTGATTCAATTTAAGATAGTTCATCTGCAAATAATAAAATCTCCCTGACACTTCTCTAGTGAACCCAGATATAAATAGTTCATTTTGCTTTTGCGGTCTACCTTCCTTGATGCTCCTTTTATGCTTTGATCATGTCTTCTGATGTATTTTGAAAGATCTTTTTATTATTAGCTTTTATGCCTTTAACATGTTGCTCTGCAGACTCTCCTTTGGTCTGCTTCATTGAGGGTTTACAGTTAACTTGCCAGAGTTTATCTTTTATTTAATTTACCTTATTTGGACATTACTTCCTCTATTGAGAGTATGCGCGTGGTTACCTTATTCCATTCTTAAGCTACAATGGTTTTTACTTTTAGTTCCTTTCTCTTAATGCATTTTGATCACTTGGATCTCTTTGATCCAAGTCCATTTTTACTAGGATATACACTTACTCAGGATCTCTAATTTTATATCTTTAGACTCTCTGTGGATCATCTCCATGGTATAGAAATGTACCTCTCTTTTCCCAGCTCTCTGCTACAAGAGGATCGCTTTTCAATTACAGCGATCTTTTCTGAGACAGCTGAGTTAAATTAGGAACAGATTATGGCATAAAACAGCCATACCATGCCAGAAAATCTCTCTTTTGTTCAGCAGTTTCTGTGACTTGGAAACATACCTTGAATTTTTATTTTTATCTGTGTGATGATGTAGCTAAGAGGAATCTCTTTAATTCTAATTTAAAAATTAAGGTAAGAGAAACATTTACTTTTTTTGATGATGGACTGAGTTTATCTGTATTCTCAAATATTAAGGTTTTTTTTAATTGTAGATATGAATTATTTTAAATAATAGTCTCATAAATAATATTTATTCTCAACTGTCACAGAACAATACTTAAGATGTCACATGTTTTTCTAGATTTTATCCATATAGTAGGATAGGATTTTTATCCATCTAGGAGGAAGGATTTTTGCTTCATCTATTTCTTTTGTTCTAAGGTTTAAACAGAATCATTTTCTTTAGCATTAACTGCAAAGAGACTACTTCATTCTGTCATAGTCAGAATTGTATGTATAGAGAGCTAAAGGTGAGCACTCTTCCCAACACATCAAAATAAAGACAGTGAATGCAAGAAGGCTCAGCTCCCAGGAACTTGCAGTTTAAATGAACCACAGTGAAACCTTAGAGAAAAATCACACTTGTGGTTCTACAATCATTACAATCTCAGTTGGTGTCTTTCTGAATCTGCTGACCACATGGAATTGGGTCAGATCAGACCTGAGCTCACAGCTGTGTCTTGAGGAACCAGCAGAGTTTACAGTGCAGGATAGGGGGGGTTGCCTGTTTTATGTTTTTATGCCAACTTCCTGTCAGCTACAGGAAGACTGACTGAACTGACGTAACTAACAGTGACAAAGCTGAAGTAACATAAATTTGGCCTATCAGATTCTGCCCCCTCAATTTTTCTTTTGAGAACTTTTGATTTTGTCAGAATGGGCCCTAAAAGTGTACTAGCTCTCACACAAAACTCTAACCTGAGCTGTTACCTCATAAAAATACTTGTTTTTAGTGATAAACTATTGGATAGATCCAGTTGCTTCTCTGACACTAATCAAATTAAGTTAAAGCATATAAGTATTCAAAAGGAGACTGAAGAAGGCTATGAGAGTACCCACACTGAGAGGCAACAGCTGGATTGTCAGGGCACTCTCCTTTTCCAAAAAGGACCTTGCACCTGGCACTTGCATATAAAAGTTTTTATTGGTGCTTTCACTCTGGCTGATACAGAATATTGGCCTATTGTTGGAATATATTGGAATATACACTTGATGTCTGAGTGCTTCCTGGCACTCAGAAGCACCCTTGTCAGTGAAAAATTTCCCACAAATAAAGCCCTGAATAAGATCCTCCCAGTTGTATTATGGTCAAGAGAATGTCAGTCCCAGAAGCCAAGCACATGTGAACAGACTGTTGCATGTACTGCTTCCTTAAGTTCTTATAAATAGCCCAAAAGCCCAGTCCCACTTCCAGAGGTTTTCCAGAGCTTCACTCATTCCTGCTCTGCCAATCTCCAACTGAAATCTCTTGACAACTATTGCTTCTTATTTGCTTACTCACAGCAGAACCTGAAAACTGAGCTGTCATCTGCTTCCAAATTATTCTCTTTCTGGACAGACCCATAAGGTTCTGGATGTTTAACAAGGGCTTATTGCACTTCTGTGTTATGCCAGAGGACATTCAGGCCTTCCAGAAGTGGCTGGTTAAAGTGGAAGTGTGTGGTCAGCACAACAGCAACACACATCATCAGTATGAATTCCCCACATGGTGCATGATCCTTTATCACACCTGAGGACCTCAGCAGCAGGCTGGGCTCCATCCCACCCTGGCTGCCACTGTGTGGTCCCTGCTGTAAGCCAGAACAATGCAAGAAGGGGAAAAGAGGGAATGCAAGAGGGCTTCACCTCCGCCTTTCACGAATGAGGGAGCTACAGTGGTTACTGTACATAGGAAACATTCTCCACCATGTAGTGAGGAACAAAAGATTTGAGATTTATAGATTAATAATCTTTTAGGTTCAATGCCCTTCGGAAAGCAATTAGTCTGAAAACCATCTTCTTTTTCATATATCATTCACCTGACATATTTGTCAACATGCTAGCTGTGAT
>JAWWEU010000081.1:29979892-29993018 GCA_035583155.1 Acropternis orthonyx
AAAGGAGTTGCTATAGAAAATTCCTAAATAACCTTTATAAAATCATTTAAAGACATACTGCAGATTTTTTCATTGGGAAAGACTTTAATAAATTCCAGATTTATTTAAAATTTTCTGGCCTCCTTGCTGAATAAACTAGCAAAGCTCAAGCAAGCCCCCATTAATTGTCTTTTTTTTCCATGGGATCTCATGAGTTTGTGCTTTCTGAGGGATTTTTGACTGAGGCCAGTTATTATACTGGCTTACAAGATTTAACTCATAAACATCTAATTTATTATTTTGCATTTACTTTTTGTTCTGCTCTCATTTCAAAATTACTTGAAGTTATTATTTTAAAGGAGTTCTTAAATTAATTTGTTATGTGGTGTTCTGACAGACTGACATGAAAAATGGTTTCTGTCCAAATTCTTTGCCCCTCAATAGTGATCTCAGAAGCTTCTCATTTTATAATTGCCATCATATTCCTCAGGTGCAGTAGTTTGTCAGATACAAGGAATTACAAGACTTTACACCAGCTCAGTGTATGTGTCTATATTATTTTCTTACTGGTTGTCTTGGAGAGCTCCTATTGCCTAAGCTGAATATTTCCCAGAGGTTTTCAAATTAAAGATATACATATAATCTGATTTGATAGTATAATAAATACCTTCTCTATGATAGTGATCTGCTGATCAGGTTCAGAATTTGGTCTCAAAAGTTGCATCAGGCAGGCAATGTGTTTATGAAAACATGAAATCAAAAATTAGGGGACTGGAGAAGAACCTCAGAGGAAACACTACTCACTACTTGGCTACTAGTGAACTATTTTGCTTTAATGGTATGGGCTCACTTGAAAAAATAAAGGCATGTATTTTTAGTTGCTAAAGCTGGTAAAATAAAAGTATCACAGCTATTTTTTTCACAAAATTATTTGATTCTATTGACACAAAGCATGCACGTTTCTGGACAAAAAAGTTATAAAATATTCTGACATATTTTAATATAAACAGGAACATTTTTGGTGATTGCTTGGATCTAAAATGTTTTTCCACTTGACATTTGTTTATACTTCCTAGGAAAGAAATTCTATTTTTGGATAACTGAATAACAGAAATAAACATCTGAGAGAGCTGAAAAATCAGCTTTGATTATGCATGAAAATCTACAATGTCATTGTGTACTCTTGTGCCGTATTCTGATTGCCTGTTTATTTTTACAGAGCTGCTGGTGAGCCCATGGAAGAAGAGCCAGCCTTGTGAAGTGCCAAGTCCTCCCTGAAATTTCCTGTGGGTGACATCATTGTGTATCCCCCAAAGCACCTCAGACATGTCTTGTCTGCTTCTTGGGTGGCACAGATCAGATGGAACATAAACACTGGGCACGAAACTCTGAATAGCAGTTTCACTTGTTCTTTGGATGGACTTGAAAGAGCCCAAAAGATTCCTTAAATGTAACCGCTACAATTCTAGAGTTACAGTAAAACGGGCTCGGGAGAAAGAGCCTAAAGCATGCTTTTTATATGCTATTTGACCCACTCACCAACAGAAATTGTGAAATAGAGTATTGCAAAATTCTACATGATAGATTATAGATATGAGAATTGCAAAAGCCAGCAACATACTCTGTGAACTCCATGAATCACTTTCTGACACTTTTTACTGGGTAATTTTTTTTCATACTGTGTTAAATTGTTAATGGAATTTGTTTTCATTGCTCTGTGTAATGAAGAAAAAACTTCCACCCTTATTTTACGTGCCATTTTTTAACCTTATGTAATGAATTCTTAGCTGAATAAGTGAAAGGTGTTTAAATTATGATGAGGGATTTTAGATAAAGAGAAAGCACTTCTTATTGTACTATAAATCCCCCGGAGTACTGTGCTTGGTGGTGCTTTATTTTCTCTTGCCTTTTCCTGGCCATCCCTCCCCATTTCATGTAATCTTTTCTATCATAAAAACACATTCATGATTCTCTAAAACAAGTGAACTTCTGCCTTTAAAAAGAAGTGCTGTACCCTCTGTAGTTGACAGTAGCTCTCACCATATGTGCAGCAGAGATCAAGTATGGATAGTTTTTCAAATGTGTTTTTAGTTTGTTCTGAAATGTTTCTGCGTTCTGACTCCAAAGCAACGATCTTCAGTAACTGCGTGCAGCTCACTTGAAGCTCAGGTGTTTCTGTGGAAGTTGTGTGGGGTGTTTTTTACAGGTCATGATGTGAATATGAACTGATTCTTTTATGTAGTCCTGCATCAAGAGAACCGATGTTGTTTCAGAAGCTTCAAAGGGTTTAGGCTTTATTTTAGATCCCCAAAGTGCAGCAAGATCTCCCTGCAATGTGACTTCAGCTGTTTAATTCCATGTTTGAGAACGTTACATAGAGTTGTGCCTTTAGCTGATAATGAACGCTTAAACTGTTACACGTGTTGCCTTACCGTCAGAGAAAGAGATAGGGCATGTATGTAAGAGTACTTCAGATGAACAAAACTCTGCTATAGTAACTTTTATTTTGTTTACAACCTTCTCACTTATTGAGAGTGGAGAGATACCTTGAAGTATTCAGCTTGCAGTATTTGATAGCTTGTTCAGCTTTTAAAAGCAAGTGATGTTCATTTTTTATATATTTTCAAAATTCAAAAAAAAAAAAAAAAAAAAAGGAAAAAAAATTAAAGCCATAAGTGAAGACTGTCATGCTTTTTATTCTGAAATCTGAAAGGAACCTTAATTAAAACAAGATTTTGGAGAAGGCCATGATATGAAAGATATGGAACAATATGGTTTCAGTTATAGGCAGACTCAAACCTGTAAATCAAAGATGAAAGATTTCACTCAAATAGAATTATATAATTCTCTTTTGTTATGCAGTCAGACTATATCTTTCATGCATTTGGGTTTGTTTACGATTAGCATTTTAATTTTAAAGACTTTTATTACTTATACCAAAGCTCTCCACTACAAGTTAGAAATCTGAGGCATGCTTTGAAAAGGAAAATCTAAAAAAAAAAAGAGAATGTCACTTCCTATAATGAGAAGTAAACTTTTATTCTGAAAGGTTTACTCCAAAATGGATGTATGCCCCTTAGAAAGGGAAATAAAATTCTGACCCTCAGAAAGTGAAATAAAATTCTACCCCCCATTTACAAGCCCAAACCATGCTTGTTTTAGTAATGCAAAGAGTCCCAGCAGCCTAAATTAACTCCTGGTGTAAGCCACCTTGCCTGACTTTGGGCTGTTCTGGAGGGATTGTTCACATGACTAAAGTAATGAGGAGTTCACCCTGCATTTTCAGCAGACTCGTGATGGCAATCTTACTTGTCATTTACTGCAGTTTTGTTGTGGTCATCAAAGAAATTTCCCTTCAAGGAAACCAAGGATATAGCTGATGAGTTGGGTAATTTGTAGAGCTTTTCACATTTTGAAATAATGGCTGCAAAGTTTTAATTGAGTGCAAAATAATATAGTTTAAAAATTAATTGAAATGCAAAATCTGTTTGTGTCCTTACCTTGCATAAAAATTGAATATGAATTGCAACCTGAAATGTGAGTTACAAGCTTTCCCAATCAAAGTCTATATTCTGGGGTGCAAATCAACCTAAGCAGTCCTTTGTAGCTGGAAATGCTTTTAAAATGCCAGAATAATTTGAATTAAACCACATTACAAACTCACATCTAGACATACCATTGGTTGAAGGTAGGGTCATTTGGATAAGCAAATGTGCAAATAAACTGTACAAGGATGTATCCAGAACTCTGTTCTCACTGAAGTCAATAGCAAAATTCTCTTTCATTTCAGTGTGAGATGATCAGGCTCTGCTTTTTTTTTTTTTTTTTTTTTTTTTTTGGTCCTTTAAGTCCAGAACACCATTGCTTTTTGATTATGTCATTAGAAGGCACCATACAGCCCTCTGGGAAATGATTGAGGCTTATGGTGAATATCAACGCTTCCTTCAAAGCAGTCCTGGGCTTTCTGAGAGGGCAGTTTCACTTGCTGCTGTTTTTTTGTCACAGTACTTTTTATTACCATCAATAGCTCCCCATGGGTTAGAGTTAAAATATCTTCCAGCAATTTTAGTCATACTTCCAGGGAAATATTTACATAGGTTTCTTTAAAATGCCCAGTTTTAACTGGATTCAACAACAAATTGCAAGCATTTTAGAAAGATGTGTGAATTGCATGTTTCAAATGTCCAAATTCAGAGACTTAGGAGCTGTTTTTGTGGAGACATCAGGATCTCACATCTCCTGTAGACCTCTCCCTTAGGCTAGAGAGGTTGACACTCTGAAAATTCAGTCCCAGATATTTCATGTTGGCTACCAGAGGATCTACATATGAGCTTAGATTACATCTAAAAATGAGCTGAAATGCATAAACAAGATGTGAAAAAGTTGGGGTTTGTGTGTGATTCCATGGAAAAGGTGCACCTGAGGAGGTGGCAGAGAGCACTTGGAGCCAGGGTGACCCTCTGCCTGGTGCTAGTGGTACAAGGGCTGTAGGCAGGCAGAGGGACATCCCACAGTACCCCACCCCAGGCTGCCATTTCCTTGGTAGAAAGTCTTTGCCTCACAAGGGAAACATTGAGTAATTTGCACTCTGACCCGACATCAAGGTGTCCCTAAGTCACCAACTACTAGAATGAGAGATGCCTCAGCAGCATGTACCACTAACATGCTTGCTCCAGTTCGTGTTCTTCTTCAGTGTTAGGGCCTAAATATTAAGCTCAATGGGTCTTTTCTTGTATTATTATGCTTTCTTGTACTTTTAGACCATTAAATATTTTTCTTGTATTCTTAGGTTCTTCAGTTCATAGTAGAAACTGAAAACTAAAAGAGATATGATTCAGGGTATCAAGAAAAGAATGATTTTTATCCAGCTTAATACTCTTACCTGGGCTGGAGTGAGAACAGTCATGAACGGCAAATCTCAGAACTGCTGAAACCTCAGAGTGTCTTGCAATTCATTTTTGGAGTCTGTGTGCAGCAATTCTGTATGTGCTCATTTGGCTTTAATATAATCTGCAGCAATGAAGTGCTTGATTATATGATCCCTGTTCAGGCAACATTCCTAGTGAACAATCAAAGTTCATGGGAATTTTGCCAGTGTAAAGATGACAGAATAATTCCCTTTTTTAATCATGTGCCTTCCTAATTTTTCTTTCAGTGAAAATGAAGCAATTAATTCCAAGCAAGTGAATCTGAGGAAAATAAAATCATTAAGCTATCTTAAATAAATATAATAAAAGAAAAAGGAAATGTTATGCAAACAAAGATGGCTATTTCTTTACTTTGCAAAAAGTCAACAATATGCTGTTAGCTGAATGTAAGTAGCAAAATGAATCCCTCTCTAGAGTATGTGGTATTTTAGTTGGTGTCTTATCTAAGTGCAGGCTCTCTAAAAAGCTGAGAGTCATAACCGGAGATGAAATATTAGAAAGGTTTTGCGGCAGCCAACACCAGAGGTCCTGTAGAGAACAAGAATGTGGAGACTGACTAATTTTTGTAGACAGACAGCAGGACACTTTTGGGGCAAAGTGTCTGGGACGAAGAATTAGAGGGAACTTTTCCAAAGGCACTGATTGCTGTGAGACAACTAACTCCTATTAGCTTGCTGGGGCAAAGAGGTACTCCGCAAGCATTTTTTCTTTGGGAATTGTCCCCCTGGTCCCACAATGCCCACACACATGCAAACGTGAAACTTGCTGTACTGTTTCCTCTCCTAAGCAGCAGCCACAGCCAGGTGTGCTGCCCTGACGTGTATACTTTGCATGTGTCCGAGAAGCTATCAACCTCCAGCAGACACTTCATATGGTGACTGATAGGGGAAATTATTTTTTTTTTCTCAATAGTGGCCTTTCCAGAAGCATAGCAGTGCATGTTTGTTTTATTTTTAAAGGTCACAATAGAGCTTTGTGAACCATTGTACTTTTTTTTTTTTTTTTTTACAGACTCCATATGGAAGTAAAACATAATATGTACGTGGGGAGGGGGGTTGTGCTGTGTGGACCTGCCAGGAAAGAATTTTGCTTAAATCAAGCTTCTGCTACCTGCTTTTCATCCTGGCTTTGAAGGAGTTTGGTTCTAAATTATCATTCAAGATTTTTCTTTGTCATGTCACTTGCCTTGTTTTTGTACCTATAATTGAATCCCCACTTGTAGCACAGAAAACCACACTGAAAAGTCTGTCTTTTGTGACAGATGCCCCTGCCCTTGGTGTGGGAATGAGAGTAGCTTATCTTTGTGACTTCTAGCAGTAATTAAATGCTTCATTTTTGTGACAGACCCAAACTGGGGCTGTATTTTAAGAGCACGATTTTGCTGGCTGTCTGCTGACTGTTAAAAAAAGAAATTGTGAAACTTACATTCCTCTGTAACCTCAAAAGGGACCCATTTTGATTTTAACAATGTAATATTTTCACTTTATCCAAAAAGGTTTTGTCCCATGACATCTTGTTACTAGCTCAGTTTTAATCTCTAGTAAATAACACACCACAGAGTGAAGACCAAAAAGGATGTTCCAGCAACTATCAGTTATATCTGTTCTGCACAATCCTTCATCCTGTTCTAGTGCCATGCTCTGTGGTTCAGCATAGTAGAATGGATTATAATGAAATATAAATAGTTCTGCGCCATCAAAGATACTGCTCTTTGGATGTCAATTAGCACACTGTGAGCTGGGCTGTAACTTATAAGGAAGACATGCTCCTGTGTGGATGGCCTAAAGGCGAGTGATGCATGAAACCAGTGGCACTGGTACTATGCAGTGAGAGTGATTCTGTGCTGAGATCTGCACACATTACCCCCTTCTGATGGTATGACTGCTTGGCCAGAGACACACTTGCAGTAACAGAGTGATAGGATGTCCTGATTCAAGGACCACTAAAATCCCTCCTCTATCAGGCTTTGGGTAATATCTGTGAAGCAGATAGAGAGGAAACCTGAACTTTGCACTCAGCCACACAAAACTATAAAAAAAGCCCAGGTAACAGATCTAAGCTTGACCACATATGGGTGATGTGAAGTGCCAGTTCTGCTTCTAGAAAAGTCTGTCTGAAGGAGCATTGACAGCAGTGGATCTATTCTGTTGGCTTCATAAGGGTGTATACATCGTGTCTTATGGGAACAGGTTCACATGTCTCTTGCTGTGTAGTTTACTGCTATTTTAAATTTCATGATTGGCTTAATATTCTAAGTTAGAATACAGTAGGAAAACATACAGCAATACGTGATGAAGTCATAACTAAAGCTTTCAAAGCAAACTTACTGCTGTTGGTCTTTGCAACACTGACTTTTTGGTCTAGGGATGCACAGCTGAAATGTCTATTTTTATTTTTCTTGGGAAATTGATGTTGCTATCTGTTTCTACAATAAAGACAGTCCTTTTGCTCAGATCTCTAAAAGTTTATCTGTAATTTGTCTTTCCAGGCAGAGCAGATTCTAAGGGATGAAGTATCAGTGGGACTGACCCAAAGGGCGACATTTTTAAAGGTCAAGAGTAGTATTTCCATAAGAGTGAAAGGAACCATTGTTATTATTCCTGATACATTTTTGTATCTGAAAGCATCCAATGAGTAATGTTAAGTAGTATTGTGCTCCAAAACTTTGTTGTTTATAGATATATGAGCTCTGAATTGGCGTGAAATAGTCTCCAACCAAGTTGTTAAAATCCTTTTTGTTTTGTGTTTTGTATAATTCTTTGGCTATAGTCTTGTCCTAGTGTTAATAAAAGCTATTTGAAGTAAGCTTGTTCAATCCTCTCAGATTTTGTTTTTTTTTTATCAGTGCTAAAAAGAAGTAGAGCTTTGAACATGCCACCCTGGCTGGATCATAGGATTCTGACTATTAAACTATAAAGAGAGAAGCATGGTGAAGCTGGAGTGCATAAAAAGGAACCACAAATGTTAATGTAAAAGTAACGTTACATACCAAGCTAAAACACACACAAAGCAGAGCATTGCAGAGCTCCGACTCTAACACCAAGCTCCTATTCTACAGTTCCTTTGGCTCATTGTCCTGAGGCATTGCAGAACACATAATTCTCCTCCCAGTGAAGCAATTTAAATAGTACGTGCACTGTTTTGAAAGCTGTAAGGCCCCAACTTTGTGGGAGGTGGGAAATACCCAGCACGCTGCAGCAATGCTCTGGACCACGGTGTTGCACCAGCCCTGCTGCTGTAAAACTGTGACCCTGATAGAACAGATCTGTTTTGAGAAAGGCATGCCACAGCAGTGGAGTGAGGAAGAAGTTTTGTGTTTGCTGTGAGCACATTTTGATCACTTGCACATTGTCAAAAGTAGCTCACAGATTGAAATTGCTCCTGTGTGTGAAGCTTCATGCACCTGAACTTTAAAACTTGAGTGGATATGAGAATAGCTGGGAAGTATAGGTACTTTGTTTGCATATGGAAACCCCTACCTCCTGGCACATATCCAGAGTTCCAGAAGGGGATTAAAAACAAAATGAAGCAAAACAGCATCCTAGAATTTTAGCGCTTTTTTTTTTTTTCATTCTTCATAATCACACATCTTTTTCTTTTCTGGGGAAAAGGACCCCTACTCAAGAAACACACAGCTCCATTCCATCAATAAAATACTGTTCAAAAATCTGAACATATAACATGTGATTTCCTTGGCATATTTCAAATATGTGCTATGCACAAAGGATCTTAATCTATCCAGTCTATCTATCTACTTCTCTGCTTTGCTTGTTTCCTGTGATTCCATCATGATAAATTGCAGACCCCTGTGATAAATTGCATTCATCATGTCTTTCTGGCTGCCTCACCTGCATTTTGTACATTAAACCCTCTCTCCTGGGTCTACTTCTAACATTCCAACCTTGTGAGAGATTCCAGCTAGACACCGTTGCTGCTTTAAAATCAACCTGCCAGAATTGACCTTGCCTTTGAGAAGTGGAGTGGGTTTTTGGAAACCTTCAGGCTAACAATGCTTCTAGGAATCTCTTGGAGGTGGGTGGGAGTGAATTTTTCCAGATTCCCTCCCTCACGCTTTTTCACTGCTTCCCCTGGAGATCCTCCTCCCCAAGAAAAATCTTTCTTTCCATTGGCAACTTTGAAAGGAGTAGCCAGAGTTGGATGGCTCTTTGTCAGAAAGGGTAAATAGTGAGATAAAACTGAATGAGTATGTGTTGAGCCACTGTTCTTGTTCTTTATTTCTGTCTCTTGCCTCTGCCAAATAAGCGGAGGAGAATACTAAAATCATGCTTTTGGCATAGTAGAGCTGCCCTTTTTGTTTGTTTGTTTTTAAAGATAAGAGTTCAATTTTAACCTTTGCTGTCACAGTGGCCCAGGTATATAGTACTTCATTCATACAAGCCTCCTGGAGACTTGTAAAATAGGGTTTCAAAATTCTTGTTGCATCATTTTTTGGGTTTGCCTGTAAAAAGGAGCAGGTTCAACAAAAATCCAAAATGAAGTTCTCTACTTTACTAGAAGCTGAGTGAGGGAGTGAGTCCAGGATTTTGTGCAAACTTTATATTCTTAGTTTGTATGCTGCTTCAGGCTGAACTTCTGTGTTCACATATCACTGAAAAATACCCAGCCTGTTATGACTGCCACATGAATGTCTTCACAGATTATTAGTAACTGAATAGAACAGTCTTGGTAAGATCCCACATCACCTATTTATGTGATGTATTACCTATATATGTGATATCTTTGACATACAAACAACATCATTTTACAACATTCAGATAGTTACAGCATTTGAATGCTTTGTTTCTTAACTACCTAATCTAATTAAGTATTAGTCTGTGATAAAGTTAATTGTTATCAAAACAAAATATCCATCAGTCAATCAAGGTAAAAGCATGTATTAGAAATATTTATGTTCCCCCAAGTCAGTATAGATTCATTTTCCATAATCACAACACTTATCTTAGTTGGGACAGAAGCCCAGCCTAACTTCATGCAATTCCACCAGACTCTACTCAAGAGCAGAGTATGAAGATGACTGGGGTAATTTCTAATATTTTCTTTTCAATTTCTCTTGTCTTTCATTGTCTAAATTCTGCTTTCCAACTTTGGCTATGTTACAGAATCACAGAATATGCTGAGGTGGAAGGGACCCACAAGGATCATCAAGTCCAACTTCTGGTCCTGCAAGGACACTCCCCAAGAGTCACATCATTGCCTGAGAGTATCGTCCAAAGGCTTCTTGAACTCTGTCAGGCTTGGTGCTGTGACCACTTCCCTGGGGAGCCTGTTCCAGTGCCCAACCACCCTCTGAGTGAAGAATCTTTTTCTAATATCCAACCTAAACCTTCCTTGACACAACTTCAGACCATTCCCTCGGGTCCTGTCACTGGTCACCACAGAGAAGAGATCAGTGCTTGCCTCTCCGCTTCCCTTCATGAGGAAGTTGTAGACTGCAATGAGGTCTCCCCTCAGTCTCCTCTTCTCCAGGCTGAACAGACCAAGTGACCTCACTCACTCCTCAGAGGGCTTTCCCTCAAGACCCATCGCCATCTCTGTTGCCCTCCTTTGGATGCTCTCCACTAGCTTAATATTTTTCTCTGTATTTTAGGTAATTTAGTATTGAGAATCTTATTGGAACATCTA
The DNA here is from genome assembly GCA_035583155.1 of Acropternis orthonyx. Lineage (NCBI taxonomy): Eukaryota > Metazoa > Chordata > Aves > Passeriformes > Rhinocryptidae > Acropternis > Acropternis orthonyx. The sequence goes on from JAWWEU010000081.1 coordinate 29,990,443, forward strand.
TAGTTAATCTAGTATAGAGTCTATAAATAGCTAGTCTTGTTATAATTAATTTGGTCTACAAGCAGGGATAAATTTGATGATTCCTTGTTCTATCTACCAAATATGGCAGGAAAAATAACCACTGATTCTTAGAAAACAAAACTGAAAATAATCCTGCAATTGATTTCTCTCATTCTCAGCTGCATCTCCTCTTCCCTTCAAAATCATGTTGTATAATATGTACTATGTTAGCTGAAATGAAAATGTGTATTGTCTGTCACTAGATCTGATGTGTAGCAGTTCTGTCTCTGCCACCTTAGCCACAAGGAACCAGTCCTGGCTCCTTCTGAGCTAATATTGGCTGCAGTGGGTGATTGAGTTTGTACTGAAAGTTGAGTACATAGTTTAAGAACAGCTGTAACATCATCTGTAAACAGCAAAAAGAACAGAAAAACTGCAAAAATTCTCCTTTAAAATGTCCAGCAAATTATTTCATGAGAAGCAACATCACAATATAGTATTGCCTTGCAATGAAATCTTTCGATCTTCATTGACCTACCATAGATCTGCTATCTCCTTTAGTGCCTGGAGATGTAAGTCTAGAGTGTTACCAGATAGCTCCACCTGGATCCTCTTTGTAATGTCACATTTTTTTATGTAGTCATGACTGCTGTCCTTTACTGTAGGTGTAAATAACTCTTTCTTTGATTACTGCTTGGTGGCACACTATGGGAGAGTGGTCCTGGGCACAGGCTCTTACACAGATCTTGCTGCTTCTTGCTCTTGCTGAACAGGTCTGCTATGGGAATTTAAGTGTTTTATTGGTTGAGCTGGTAAGGTCTACTGAGAATTGATCATGGCTAGCAAGTATCTGCTCCACAGAACTCTTTTTTTTTTTTTTTTTTTTTAAAGTTAGGAGAAAAATACACCAGAAAAAATGTGATTGATATTAATACTGAAGTGCTGACAAATGGTCAGTCCTAGTGCACACCATGTCTTTTTCTGTCTCTTCCATTTCAGTAGCAAACAGGCTTACTCTGAATAGCAAAATGGCTCAAAGTGAATTACTTTTTGAGAACTTTATAAAACTGAGTGGTTTGAAGAAATATTTTTATTTCAGTGACACTCAACACAAAAGTCCAAGATTCTTGTAAACATGCAGGGTTTCATTCCCAAAACAGCAATAGAAACAGGCCAGTTGTTGCCTCTTTTCACAGATGGGACTAAAAGAGTTGTTTGAGGACCCACAAAGAGCTTGTAGCTGATGGAAGAATCTCCAGAGCTGCAGTCTTTATGCCAGCACCCAGACTGTCCATGTGACTATATTTCTTCCAGATGCCTTCACATTATAAAGTAAGTATGTGTGTATTTCTGACTGTAGATGCTGAATCTGCCTCTTCTAATTTTAGCTCATTGTTTTGAGCTTGCTTGTTCTCTGGGATGTGTATTACTTACTGGAACATGGCTAAACAACAAAAACTTCTATTTATTTTTTCAAAGAAAACTGTACGAGCATATAGAGGAGACGTGGGATTTTTATGAATCATATCCTGTAGTTTCTTTGTGATTTTTTTCTTTTTTCACTTGCTCCTTGTTTTTAAATAACCTTCACAAAAGAGAAAACAGTTTGCATGTGTAACAATCCTCACACAGGAGCTAGACCTTTTCTTTACCCTGCTAGATATGTTGGCTGTTGTGATTTGAATATAGATTGCAAAGAATGCAAAAATGTCAATAAATACTGCTCTTGTTTAAGGGATAACTACTGAACCATTTTAGATGAGGCTTCAGGGGACTTGGAAGGAAGGTATCTCAAGACTCTCACTTTTTATAAGTGTAATGTGATTCTTATAACCAAGAAAAGAAACATCAGCCCTGTCCGAATGCCCTGTGTTAACCTTAGGTGTTCAATGAATGGACAGGCCAGAACAGGCATAGGCTGCATGTACCAAGCCCTCACAAATAAATGTAAAGCAAAGCCCTATACCATGTTGCAAGCTGAGTCAGAAATTTTGGAAAACTGTTTCTTTGGGAACAGTTGATGTCTCAAAACTGCTTCTATTTTCTGCCTACTTTGAATTCCTTTGAGCAGCATTAATGACTTTTCAAGATAAATTGTTAGATCCTCCTACATGCAATTGTTTAAGCGTCTTCATGAATGCATGAAGAAAGTAAAGTGCATGTCACAGAATAACAGTTGCTCAGCTGTCAGTTTGGAGTGCTTCTTTCTTTAGGAGTCTCTTAGAAAGTCTAAGGTGTTATGCTCAAAATACATGCCCTTAACTACAGGTAACCAAGAAGATGAAGACAAGTATGCTTGTATTTCAAGCATAATGAGACTCTTGTGGGTGCTGGGCACCATGTACCCACAGATCCACGGTGATGGAACCTTCACAGTGTAGAGAAGTAGGACATGGTTCAAAAAGTCTGGGACATCCTTTATGCCCTTGCAGAATCAGAATAAGCTGCTGGAGAGAACACTGTGAGAGCCCAGAGAAAATCTAAGCCGAGCCTTACACACTTGTTATGGGTTTAAAATCATGGAATTTTTCTTTCATCTACCAACCCTGCACCTCAGAGGAATCACCCTCTGTCTC
>JAWWEU010000081.1:30008654-30021771 GCA_035583155.1 Acropternis orthonyx
AGGAGAGGAGAGGAGAGGAGAGGAGAGGAGAGGAGAGGAGAGGAGAGGAGAGGAGGAAAAGGAGACCTCCTATTCCAGTGACTATTTAGCATGCTCTATGTACTCCATCTCATATAAGTTCTGGTACCCTGTTCATCAAAGCTCTGCTTATTTCTTCCATCTCAGGTAGCCGCTTATACCTGAAGAGGGTTTTAATAATTCTTTCTGTGCCTCCATCTGCCTCTGAAGCTAGAACTGAGACTGTAGAGAGGAAAGTACTGCAGGGAAAACCTCTTCATGGTCCTTAACCAGTCACCAGAGCTAGGTTATAACATATTCCTTCTACTTGAGGAACTGAGGAAGACCATCCTCAGTGCATGATAGATACTCTAAAGTATTGATGCTAGTGTCAAGGACTTCAAACACCTACTAGTATTTGAATACTGTATCTGTGTAACCTGTTTGGGTTTTTTAAATGTGATTCTTCCATATATTCTAAATTAAGTGTATTTTTGCAGGTTTTTTTGATACCAAACATGTTTACGGAGGTTCTTAATAGGATTAATGTTCAAAATATGGCAGCATTTAAACCACAGCAATGCAAATACAACTCTTAGAAAAACATTCCTAAAACTAAGCAAAACTGAACTGAGGAAAAGCAAGTAAAATCAGGAAAGTTCATTCATTTCTTGAAGTTTCTTTTGTGTAGATTCAGGCTTCTAAATTCTGGCTGTGCAATGAATGCAAGGCTTTACCCTAGCTAGTGTTACCCTTTGGGGAAACATCACTAGACCTGGGAGACTTGAAAAACTGAGTTCTGAGTATGATAGAAGTCATACTTCACATCTCAGATATTGAACTATTTCCCACGCAGGCTGGATAAAGAGAGGTAACAGATTTTTCTAGTATTTTCATCAGCTCATCCTACCACTTTAAAATACACCCAGTCCTCTGCCCTGGTTCTATCTTGCCCAGAGATTTTTTTCCACATCACACTTCTCATTTCTAAATGGTAATGGGATGTATAGTCATCTTAAAAAAATATTATATATATATATATATGTGTGTGTGTGTGTGTGTGTGTGTGTGTGTGTGTGTGTGTGTACGTGTGTGTGTATATATATATATATATATGTATATATATATATAATATATCTATTAAAAATCTACAATGTATTCCAGGTATTGTATATATTATATGTTATTATATATTGTATTCCATATTATATGTTAATTATTTTTATATATACATATGATATAAGCAGAGCCATTGCTATCCCCACAGCCAGAGCTAATTATGCATTGCTAGGAACCCCTTTTAAGAAGTTGTCCCCTTTATGCACAGACTCAGCGTGGCCAATCTCATTTATAAATGGAAAACAAGAGCCAGGCTAGCAGGGGCAGTTCACTCCACTTCAATTTCTCCTTCTCTCAACAACAGGGGGAAGTGACAATTGAGGTTTGTGTTGTTTTCAGGCCATGATTACTTGTGCCTGTAAGCAATTTCCACTGTAAGGCATTTTAAAACAGAACAAGGACACCAACAAGCAAAGAACTACAGAGGACAGCAATGATGGATATGTGTCTTTTTCAGGTAACTCACTAAATCACAGCAACCTGCTGTTCTAGCAGATATCAGGGAATGATACATTATATCATGGGTTTGTTAGATGGGTAGTTTCCTTTGCAAACTTATTTCACTGTTCAGTAGAAACAAGAATACTTTATGAAAGACATCCCTCATTTATGTTCTTTTTCAGGTAGGATTCAGGGCAGTAGAAGCTGCCTTCCTATCCCCTGAAGGATGAAGCTCAAAGTACATGTTTCCAAGCAGGCACAAACACTGTCAAACAGTAAGGAAATATGGGAGGAGAGGGGCCAGCAATAATATTCTTCAAATTGTCCAAATCTTATCAGCAGTGGGAGTTGATGGGAGTCATACTAATGACTCTCATTAGTTCAGGATTTCATTCATAGCACAACTGGAAATTTCAGGTAAAAGCAAGTAAAATAGGGCCACACAGTCTCATAGAATTTACTTTGAGCATCAGACACAGCTGTTATTTCCAAATACACTTTAACAAAAACAGCATTAGGTGGCCAATTTCCAGCAGTCCAACTTGAAAAAGGCAAGTTGGTGAGTGGGTTTCAAAGGAGAAAATTGCCTTCCAGGAAAGTTCAGAAAAAGCACCTCAAGAAGGGACTCCATGGAGGAGTGTGTGAAGGTATTTGCAAATGAGTGGAACTAAGTGGTCAAGGCTATAACTGCAGGCTGTCCCTGTGTCTTTATGAATTCAGTATGTACATTCTCTCTCAGAAACACTTATTTTCCAATATGAAAATTCCAAATTTTTTTCAGCTAAGGGATATTTTCAGACAGTATCAGTTCTCACCTCCTTGTCACATTTCTGCTCCACTTCTAATTTAAATAGGGACACAGATAGTTCTCTGCCAGTACCATGCGTTCCTTCAGAGATTCTGACTCCACATCTGTTGTTCTGCATAAAATCTATCTGCTAAATTATTGGCTGCAGTTCAACAGAGTCTATACAGTTCCCCAATTAACCCATCAATTAGCAATGGCCAATTGGTGACCATAATGTACCCTGTGGATAAAAAGCTCCAAAACTTTTTCTGATCGGAAAAAAAAGGGGGGAACACAACTGTGTGTCTACCCACATGAAACAGTATTAATAATCTTCCAGCTGTGAGTAAACATATATTTTCAGACCACTTTGAACATGTGATCCTTTTACAATTATATAGAGTTATTACAAATAACTAGTGCAAGTTTCTATATGTTAATGCACCAACCAATTATTTGACATCAACAATTAATCCTCCTTTCTCTCTCCCCTAGTTAGTACTGAGTGAGGTTGATGCTCTACTTGAATTCTCATGTGATTCTTGATTACACTGCAAAATATGATCAAAAGGCTGTTTGAATGTGAATGATTGTGTTTCTCGCTGTATTTGATGGCAATTTACTTAAATATGATACTCTGCAGGAAAATTTGTTCTAAGTAAAGTCACAACAAGCAGTTTTTCATTTCCATGCGCAGTATTTAGGAATATTGCCTCCTGAAAGCCTTAAAAAAGAACCAGCAGAAGACAACACCAAGAGAAAAAATGAAAGTACTAGTGTGACCACATTCTTCATTATCAATGTGTGGGAAAATGTATAAACCTTAAATTAATAATGTGAATACCTCTAGCTTAATAATGAGCAGCCTCCTAGTCTGAGAGAGCAGAGAGATAATGCCATTGATAGCATAACGTGTTAAAAATTCTTCCAGTCTGGACACAATCCATGCACCAACCTCATTTATCTCAGCAGCTAAAACCTCTCAGACCTTGTGACTTCCATGAGGACTTGCAGTCTGCAGACACAAGCCTAGGAATTATTGTCCAACACCTGGCAAATTTAAACTATTATGGTGAAAAAGCTTCATGCAACTTGATAGTCACAGATAAGCAGCTCAAGGATAATGACAAAAACTCTACAGAAGATAAATGCTGTAAAATACTGGACTTTTTATTAGTGTCAGCTCACAAATAATTTTCCCACACTTCTCACTTCATTAATAGAATCATCCTTCACTGCAAAAAAAAGCCACAGGTAGAATATTAGAGTTATAATATTCCACTGGTCTAGACTGCATTCACACAATAACTTTTGCCCCTGAAATAAGTAATTATAGACCTAGATAGATACACATGTCATTTAACAACTTTTGTTGATACTAATAAAGAAGATGGTGAGTCTCAGTTTGTAGTGACATTTCCTTTCCTGTATCCATATTTCTTAAAAGATGCTTTCTATTTGGTAGACACTTTACTCTCAGCAGTACAGAAAAGGAAAGATGGATTAGTTCAGTAGTGTTCAAGACTACCCAAACCATCTCACCATTTTTAGATGAATCTGCCAAATTCATCTGAACTGGTAGTTTTAACCTTGAAAAAGAGAATATTAGCAGCACTATCTTATCAGGTCCAGACATGCTGTTTCTCTGAAACAACTGTCTCAAGAACTCCATTGTGGTTCCCAAATTGGTTGTTTTCCTCTGGCTGACTGGCAAAGAAGGAGAAGATGCAAAGCACCACTTTGTTGCTGCCTCTCCCCTCTCCCTGCTGGTAGGGAGGAAAAGCTGGTGCATGTAGCAAGACAGGACTGTGCTGTTTGTAGCTCTAAATATAAAGTAGATTGAGCAGGGTAGTGTTTCTTCAGCAGAATGAGAGGAGCACAGACCATTTACTCTTTTCTTTGTGGCACAGTTCCTGAGGCAGATCAATGCTATGACAGGTCTTACTCAATAGTTTTGATTGAGGTTTGATGTATCAGAAAGAAAAAGTCTTTCATAAGGGAAATTAGAAGAATAAATAAGAATTAAGGATGAAACTGTCATTTGTTAATGTTTTGGGTAGTTAAAAAGTAAGAACATGAATAAAGCCCTTTTGAGTCAGAGCAGAGGTCTATCTAGCCCTTTTTTGATGTCAGTGACAACAGAACTGTGAGTCTGGCACACATATGCCTTGTACATCTTCAGCATACACAGCTGTTATTAGAGATCTTAGAGGCAAACCACTCACTAAGTTTCTATTTACCAACATATTGTTCATAATATTGTTAAATTCTTTTGAACCTACTGACACTTTCTGCCTCCACAGCTTCCTATGTCAGCAAACTCCAGAAGGCAAGTTAAGCTGTACTGACAAAAGTCCTTTCCGAAGCCGAAAATTTCTCAAGTGAAAAGGGACCTTGACCATTTCCCCTCCCTCTTAACAATAGTCACCTGTCCTGTCAGAAGTCTAAGAATGTACCTAAAGATGTGCCTGGTCTGATACTTCCTGTTGATTGATATTGGTGTTCAGCTGGTGAGAAAAGACAAGGACAATAACCATGAGCACCCAGGCAACCGAGATTTTTCTCCCACTGCCCTCACTGGAGACACCTATACCCTATGAGGTAAATTAAAGTTGGAGTATCAGATCAGAGTTGCAGCTTAAAACTCCCAATTTCCTGGCTTTTTGTGGGTTTTAGGCAGACCCTTAATGTTACTTTAATGTAGGGGGTTTCTTGTGGTTTAATATTTCTAAAGTCAGTAAATTATTTCCAGCGTATGTAAAAAAGACAAATTTCTCCTGTGGTTAGTGACCACAAAGCAAAACAAGAAACAGAAATACTTGAAAGTATGGTTCTTGAGAAAAGGTTATAGAGCTTTAAACCTCCCTTTTGATGTTACAGGCAGAAAAAGAAAGTTCAGGACAAGGCAGATGATTAATACCTTTACAAAGCATAGTAGCAAATAAACACAACCTGTGTCCACCATCTCTGCAGATCAGTATAAAAGCTTTTTGTTTGCTGTATTAGCAAACACTTTGAAACAATGTCTCCACTCCATTATATCGATCCCATAAAAATTAGCTGCTGAATTATAAATGTATGTCAGCTTGTGAGAAGGGGACCCAAACTGGCAAGCAGTGAAGAAAATGTTGCATCAAAAAAGAGTTTGTTTCCACTAATGAATGTTTATTCTTACTTAGCCTTTCCCATGGAGAGGAAAGACAGGTGAGCTGATGCCTGAAATTGAAGCAGAATTCTTACTACAGCTGAATGGAGGGAAACTGTGAAGATCTGACTGATATTTTCAGATGAAATTCATAAGGCTTAAGAAATCACAATCTGTGTGGCTGGAGAATAACTAGCTTTATTATCCCAGGCCAGTCTTCTCCAGTAACTGTTTTAACTGCAAGGCTTGAAAGCATTACAGTTCTTGTGGGACAGATGACCACACAGGCATTAGGACTACTGGACCTCTGGCATCACTTCTACAGCAGTGGTGTGCCCCCTAATGCCTACTGTGCAGCCCACACAAAGCCAGTGGGTCATTAGTCTGCAGGTCCCCAAGGCTTGGCTAGCTGACTTGGGGCAGGTGACCTTGGCAAGCCTCCTACACATGTCCCTAAGCCAGGCTTGTGCAATGAAAAGAAACTATTACTGGTTCACTATAGCCCCAGTGAAGAGCTTATTTTGCCGGGAATAGCAAAGTTTCTGCTTCCTTACTTGTGAACATTTGGGTAAAAATATTAAGTGTTGAGAAAACAAGAATTTTTCAAGAAGTTAGATCTTTTGACAGTACTGGCAGTCAGATATGTTGAGGATTGTTCATATTAGCTTTGTTCTCAGCACCATTTAAAAGCTTTGGTTCCATCATTGATGGGATTCATCCATGAGTGTTGAGGGAGTTGGAAGGCCACAATCATTTTTGAAAGGTCATGGAAATCAGGAGAGGTGCCTGAGGACTGGAAGAGAGCAAATGTCACTCCAGTCTTCAAAAAGGCAAGAAGGATGACCCAGAGGACTACTGGTCAGTCAGCCTCACCTCAGTCCCTGGACAGGTGGTGGAGTGCCTCATTCTGGAAGCCGCCTCTGTCCACATGGATGGCAAGAAGGTGATCAGGAACAGTCAACATGGACTCACTAAAGGTAAATCATGCTTGTCCAACTTGATTGCCTTCTACAATGAAATAACTGCCTGGATGGATATGGAGAGAGGAGTGGATACTGTCTACCTCAACTTCAGCAGGGTTTTGGACACTGTGTCTCACATATCTTCATAGAGAGTGTGGACAGGATGAATGGACAATGAGGTGGATTGAGAATTGACTGAATGGCAGATCCAAGAGGGTCATAATCAGTGACACAGGGTCTAGTTGGAGGCCTGTCACTAGTGGTGTCACCCAAGGTTCAATATTGTGCCCAGTGTTGCTGAATGTACAGTGACTTGGAGGAATAAGAAGTGTGCCTCCTCAGCAAGTTCATTGATGACACAAACTACAGAAGTGGAAATTAATTTGTTTCTCTTTTTCATAATATTTTCAATGTTGTTTCTGGGTTAACATGGGAGTCAATGCCACTAGCTCAATGACACCTTCAGTAATAACTTTATAGGCTCCTCACTCGAGAAATGTTATCATAAATTAAAAGAGAGGCAAGAATGGAGAAAGAGATAGTTTACACTGTTCTCCTGTGCATTCAGTTGGAGCTGAATGAAATAAAGATGTGCTGTGTATTAGAAGTAAAGAGAGCTGCACATCGCTTTGAGACTATGATTCTTCTCTTCACAGTACAGCTATGCTTGACCCTAACAGTGGTGATGAAAAGAGGTTTAAAACAGAAAAAAGGTGGCTAAAGTTTCAAATAAACACCAGCCCATATGGCTACAGCTTTTCAGAGGGATGTTCTTCTGTTAATACAGCTGTGAAATCTATAGTCTGCACTGGAAAAGGCAAACATTATATTTGATGAGGCTGCAAAATGTCCAGGCTAGAAAGTTACTTAGATGTTATTTCATTGAATTTTTGAAGATTTCCCAAGATAAATTGCTAAATTGATTAAAAATTAGCAGTTAATTTAAAATTTATTTCATGGACAATTAGGTCCAGTGTCGTTAACTGGCTGGCCATATTCTTCTTTTGCTGAAAAAAAAGTTAAAAAGGCCACAGTTTCCTTTGGTACATCATGGTTTGCAAAAATTACTCACTTCATGCTGTGACTAGATGACATATTATTACTGTCAAGCATGTGGTACAAAATTGACTCGACAAATCACATTCTGCTTTGTGAATCCCTTTTCCTCTGTGACACTGAAATTCCATTCTTCCTTGTCAAAAGAGTACCAGTCTTGCAAACATTAACACCTCTCTTTTTTTAAACAGGAATTACTACTGGTAGCTCTGGGATCCCAACTCACAGTGAGTAACTCCTTACTTTAGTAATAGCTCCATTTGCTTTGGTGGGACAATTTATAGAGTGACATGCTACTCAATGTGACTGAAAGGGTCCTCCCACAGTCCTGTAAAGATGGCAAGTATTATTAATCTTTAAGAACTTTTTTGTATTCTGCAGAAAGTACAGGGCACAACTTTGAAAAAGCTTTTTTTCCTGGCTGAAGTTTTCTCTGCCATTAAAGGGCATAAAATATACATAACCTTATATATATGGCATATACTGGCATTCATCTGGAACATCTTCATTACTTGGCAATGTGCATGAATAAGGTAAAGATCAACAATTAATACAAATAAATTCTTTATTCTGCCATCAAGTAAATATGGGATGGAGAAAGGAAGGGGTTAACAGTGAATAGGAGGGGGGTGGGGGTGGGGAAGAGAGACCAAAAAAACAGGGAGTTAATATTTTTAGCCTAAGAGACTAGCAAAGCCCCTTTAAAGCCAGAATCTTCTAGCTGCCCTGCCTCCAGTTGCATAAGTATCTGTGGAACAGAAAGCTGATAACCAATTAGTAACCATGCAGTAGCCAATGTCCTTTCCAGATAGACATCACTGTTCAAACACCTGCTATTCAAGACCTCTGAATACTAGAGGATGGTGGTGTATTTGAACAAAACAAAAAAAAAAACCCTGAAAACTATATTTTTTACCTTCATTTGTCCTAAATTTAACTCTGCCCCAAAACTGGTTTTTTTAGAACTTTGCTTCATGAGCTGTTCTGCATTAAAATTAAAGAAAAAGGAAAAGCAGATGAAGAAGAGATTTGTTTCACATATAAAGGCAGGAATAAGTTGTCCTAAACAGACTGGTGGCCAAAGAGTTGGTGAGAAATGAAATGAACAAAGGCTGAGTGTTTGAATATACAACTGTGTTTGGGTTAGATAGACAAATAGGGTGTAATTTCAATGTATATTGGTTTAGGTACCTTATATAGTTATAGGTATCTTACATATTTATTCTTCTTAATTAAAATCATGAAAGCAACGGCATAGATGTGTAGTTCCATTTCAGTAGATTCTGATATGTATCACCAGAAACTGTGGTTCTCATGTTTAGAACTGTCTCTGCCTAGATCTGCACTGAAGTAAAGTCTTCCTAAAAGAATCATGAGTGACAGTAAAGGAAAGGACTTCTCAGGCTGTTGCATTTAAGTCACCTACCTCTGTCAGACTGAATTTCCCTTTATCTAAAATCTAGTTTGGGATATGCTAAAATAACACAGTGGCAGCCTAGAGCATTGCCCCCAGAATTGAATTGAAGGACTCCTATAGTGTTGATCCTGCTAGATAAGGCCCTATAAGGAGCATTCCTCTGCCTGACATTGCTAATGATTGATATATTGAAACCTGACATTGCTAATGATTGATATAACAAAGATATCTTTAAAGTTGAGGATTTCCCTTCTGCTTCTTCAGAAAAATATTTGTGATTTTTTTCTGTCCTCCCATACCTGCATATGCAAAGGGAGATAAATCATTTCAGACAGCAAGAAAATTATCCGTACAAATATTCTTTGTTCTGTTTGCCATACATAAAAAAAAATAATAAAAAAAGATAAACACAGATTTTCCCCTTCATATAAATGTTAAACACCACTTTATCAAGTGGGGTGCAAGTAATCACTTCTTTGATCACTGACCTATTATATGCTAGTTTTAGAAACTCTGTCAGGATTAGTTGCAGGTTCAGGGGTTTGGGTTGCCTCTTGGGGTGGACACTGTCTTGACTAGCAAATATGAAAGTATGTTGTTGAGTTTCTTCCCAATGCCAATACACAGTATCACATTTTTGGTGTTGTAAGTGCTCCCATATGTTGCAGTAATAATTAAATTTTTATTGACTTTTTGGCCTGGCTCCTAAAGATGAATATCCTTCAGATGCTAAACATTTGATAGGTTTGAAGTTTGGGGAAGTTTCCTTTCATTCCATGTAAATATGTATGCATCAGGACAAAGGCAATTTTAATTTTTTGGTAGGGTTGGCCCACAGAAGAAAGAGAAGCAAGCTTGCCTTTCACTAAAAAAGCAGATTGTCAAACTGCCAGTCTTACATATATTAACTTTTCTGTAGGGGTTCTGTTTAGGGTTCAAAGAAAACAGGATCAGTTCTGGGGGGAAAAAAAAAAAAAAAACCAACCAAAAAACCCCCACCCAAACCAAAAAACCCAACCAACCAACCAAACAAACAAAAAAACCCCCAAAACAAAAAAAGGGTTTGATCCATTTATCATCCACAGGATGCAGATGCACTTGTAAATTGAAATAATGTGGATGCAAGCAGAGGGGTTTATTTTCTCTTTCTCATTAACCTTACACATGGGCAATAAGCATTATTTGCAAATTTTCAGATAAATGCTGACAACAATGCACCAGACACACCATTGCACTGCTAACTCTAATGTGATGATGGTTCTTTCCCCACAGTACTAGCCAAGTTCAGTGTTAATTTTTTTGCTGATGAATTCAGTTTGGGAGGAGGGGCTATTTCAACTTCAGATGAAAAGCTGCCTCTTAGTGAGATCAAACATCTGAGTCTACCTGCCAAGAAATGCAAGGAAGAAGTCAATGCATAGTGAATTTTGATCTATTTTTGTTTTTACTTCCTGCTGTTCATGAGAACCAGGAATGCAGATCAGGCTCCACCATCCATCGAGAGGCATGTGTTAGCAAGGCTTCCGCTACTTTTTGGAGGACACCCACCCCCTTGCAGCTTTTGGACCAACCTTTTGTTCTCTGTGGGCCTTGGGTAATTTTTCTGTGACTCATCTCTGGCAAGGGAATCCCAAGTCTGTTGGAGTAGCCTGGGAGAGTTCATGGTGATTTATGTGCTCTGAAGATGAATGCCCCGTGTTTTCCTGTCTCAAATTCTCACTCCATAGTTGTCCTCTGTTCAGAGAAATCTCTGAAAAGCCTTGTATTAAAAGGATTTTCAGAGTCTTTGGGTGATTCAGCTGGTCAAATGACAAATAGGGCACAGAAAGATTGACAACCTGACTGAAGAGCAAATTAAGACAATCTGAAGGAAGGATTTGGTGAGAGAAAAGATGTTCTGCATAACCATCCTCTGGATGGATAGGACAGGTTTAGTGTTGCACATCAGTGGATAGCCTGGATGCTAGAAAGAGACAGAAACTGTTGTGGAAGCCATTTGAATCACTGGCAAAACTCTTAAAAATGTTCCTTACTGGGCTTGAATGCCATCTTATTACCCTAGAGGAGTTGTTTTAAAGAGCAGGCATAAACTCACTCTGGCTATTGCATGCATGTTTTCTGCAAGGTGAAAGGTTTGGCATCTGGAAGTGTCAGAAAGGAACCTTTTGCCATAAATCACACCAGAAAGCAGTCAAATTTGACAAGTGCCTTGAGACCACTTATATTTTCACCCCTGAATTCCAATATCAAAGAGCAGCCCTTCAAGCTGTAAACTCCTATAATACACTGCATCTGACATAGGAAGATGCATTAGTGGGGAGTCGAATGGCAGGAGTGTCCTTGAGACCTGAGGACTACTCACAGACAAGGGCTGGCACACGCAGGGCTGCCTGAACTCCCTGGCTCCAGTGCCCTGCTCCAGGCATGAAGAGGCTTTGCCTTCAGTCAGATGCAAAATCCCTTCCCTCTGCACCTCTCCCTTTCAACTGCCCAGTTCCTAGGGGTGGAGCCAGCTGAGAACTGAGCCAGGAACTCCTGGGCATGAGTTCCCTGCTCTGCACTCAGGACTGTCTGGGTGCTGAGCCTAGCACAGATAATCAGACATCTCATGGTTCATTCTTAAAGAGTAAGGGAAATGTTTTTAGTCATTATTTCCTCAGTATCTAGCATTTCCCCTCTGATCAGAAAATACTGTGTCACTTCTGCTTTGGGGATAGTCATCAATGGTCATGAACTCATTCCATATATTTTTTTTTTTCCTGCTGAAATGCCTCCATAAATAAAACAAGCCCCCATAAAACAGCAGGAAAAATCCACTCCTAGTGAGATTCCTTGGAGGCAGTGGGAGTGGATGACAGTGTCTGAAAGGTGGGGATAAGAAGCTGCCCCCCTGATTGTTCACGCAGACAGCTGTCTCTGACCAGTTCACTTCTCCTGGTGATTTATGAAGCCCTTTGATCAGAATCGAGTTTTAATTGCCTGAACTGTAGAATCTGACACATGCTTCATCAAGTCAAAAGCTGAGCCTCTTCCTGATGTTCTGCTCCTCTCTTCTCTTCCTTGGATCCAAACCCTGTAGAATTTTAGAAATCCACCTAACCCCAACTTTCAACTAACCATCAGCTCAATAGTTGACAGAGGAAGTAAGTAAAGAAAGAAAGAAAGAAAGAAAATGAACACTTCTCTGTCTGAAGTATCGTCAAGTTCCCCAACCCATCCATCCCAAGGTCTCGAGAAGAGGGCCTGGGAAGGGGTAGAGGGGGAAACTCTCTTGGTGGGGCTCCTCTGGGAACCCTCCCAGCAGTCACAGACCTTGGGGGAGCCCCTCCGGCAGGGACAGATATCACAGGAACCCTCTCAATGGGATCAGACACTGGGGAAGACCTCCCGCCACTGAAGTGCCCCATCCACCAGAACTGGGTCCCCCGTGGGGAGTGGGCTGCCCACCCCTGGCCCGGCCATCACTGGGGGGAGCAGGTATCATATTACTCTGGGCAGGCAGAAGAAAGGCGAGTGTCAGGCACTGTCACGTATTATTAGTGCTATTTCTCCCTGCTAAAACCATGCCTCTGAGCAAAGGGGTTTCTTTCATGTTCTCCCCCACGAATACTCTGACAGAACTCCTAAAACTCAGGAATTTTCCAAATCAAAGACTTAATCATTATCCTTCTGTCCGTTACCCCCATTTCTGCCACACACGCTATACTCCAAACTGCTTTAACTGTCATTATCCCCAACACAGATGCCTGTTTAAATTCTTGATTCAAGCTGGAGGACATTTAATAGCTGCCTGGATTAAATATTGCAGACTCCAGCCCAGAATCTCTTTGAAAATACAGGTCGAGGAACTATGTCTAAATTTGCTGGATGAAAACTGATCTATGATATATGTTTTAAGTTCAGATCTGAGGACCGTGAGGAAGGGGGAAAGGAGTCTGTTCTGGATCTGGTTTATATTGGTGTAAAAACCTTGAAGTTGAAAGGTGTTCCAGGATGCTTAGAGAGGGAGAGAGACAGAACGTTAGAGGGAGGAGGAAAGAAGGAAGAAAGCAAGGATGAAAAGAAGAGAAAGAAGGAAAAGAAGGAAAAGAAAGAAGGAAAAGAAGGAAAAGAAGGAAAAGAAAGAAAAGAAAAAAGAAAAGAAAAGAAAAGAAAAGAAAAGAAAAGAAAAGAAAAGAAAAGACAAGAAAAGA
>JAWWEU010000081.1:30021871-30072609 GCA_035583155.1 Acropternis orthonyx
CACCCCCCCACCCCTTCTTTCCCGGTGTGATTTCTCCCCCAAAAGGAACGACCAAAACCTCTCACAACCCCTCAAATGCCCCCAGGCCCACTGCCAAAGCCGTGCCGGGTCCTCACGCCTCTCGCTTTTGGTGCAGCCGAGATATTACCTCCTCCTCGGCAGCCAGACTCATCGGAGCGGGGTGTTTGGAGTTGCTGAGCGGGGACCTGAGGGTGCCAGAATGCCGGGGGAAGGCAGCGGCCCCGCCGGGAGTTCACAGCAGCTCCCCCTCCACTCCATCACGGAGGGCTGGGACCACCAGGGTCCCCATGTAATTTTCAAGTCCTTGCTAATTCGGCAGCGCAAACAAGCGCTGCAGGCTCTTTACTGTTAATATTGCGCACTGGCCTAAAATATGCGCGATATTAAATTCGTAATACTGTTATGTCAGCAACAGACGGCAATGTGTGGATACGGAAACAAAAACTGTCAGGCAATAAAGTCAGCTCAACGTGGGCTATGCAAACAGGCTCTATTTTGAAAAAACACCCCATCCTATTTATCCTAGATAGTGGCTGGACCCCGGCAGCAGGGTCCCTGTCTCCGCAGAGGACACTGCTCAGCTCTCAGTGCAGCAGTCGCCCCTGCACACCCGCACATCCTTCGCGGCCACGGAGAGGCAGAAGATGCAGCCACCCGTGCGCTGCCAGGCTGCCAAGGGCTGGGAAATAAGCAAGTGACAGCAGAGGTGGAATCAGCTGTCGGGTTATAAGGGTTGAGTCTTGTTTTGGGTTATTTTGTTGTTTGGGTTTGGCCTTTTGGTTTGCTTTTTTTGACAACTTCCCTTTCAGCTTCTTTCCAAGCCCTCAGTTTTGGCGATTCTTGCATCGGGGGTCTCACCACATACTGGGAACATGCAGAGGGTATGGTGAGAAGAAAGAGGGGCAACATGCACCCTACACATAGAAAAGGAGAAGGGCAGGTTAGCATATCCCTCCTTACTATGCACAATGAAAATGTGATTGCTATATAAAACCCTAGAGAGTGGAGCAGTCAAACATCACTTCCACCGGAAAACCCCACTCGCTAGACACTTCCCTATTTCACTCTCACTTTCTCTTGCTTTGCCTGTGAATGGACAAATTTCTCTTTAAAACTGATGCCTCTTCCTCAGGGATATGAGCAAAAATACCTATACCAGGGGCTGGGGAATGGGACCTATTCCTGCCTCACATCTGGGGTCAAAACACAGCAGCAGCATCAGAGCTCCGCAGAGCTCCTTGTGTAACTCCACTACTTTTGGCATTAAGACTGAAGGGGAAGAGAGAGAGAAAAAGAGAAGAGACAATACTGTGCTCTGCAGATGCAGGGAGTTTCAGTGCAGAATAATAAAGCTGTCTCAATAAATAATGTACCTGTGTCCGTCAGTAGCTAGTTTATTTGCTTTTTTTGTCTGATTTTTTTGTACTAGTGCCCCCTCTCTTGGGTGTCTTTGCAGCTCAACATGCAGGTATGCACCTCCAGTTCTAACCCTGAGTTCTCAGATAGACCAAACTTTAAGGTTATTAAAATTTCAATCATATTTATTTATTGCAGAAAAATAATATACAATGATATTTACAAAACAATCATAAAAATAGGAATGCATTTAGACACCGGATCTATTTGCATTTTAACATGGGTCATCAATAAATAAATAAAATGTTTATTTTTTTTCTCAGAGGAAAAATAATAATAATAAAAAAGTTAGGAACCGGGTATATAACAGTTTGAGCCCAGTTTATTCCCCCCTTTAAAAAAAGGTTTTCATCTTTTCATCTCTACAGGGATATTTTTGGTTGGCTGGTTGATTTCATTCAAGAATGAAGAAAGTCCACAATAATATATTTCCTTGCATCAGTGGCTCATAGGCACGACCTCTTGGGAATGCATGCAAAAAAAGGACAATTTAAAAAAAAAAAAAAAAAGTGTTCAATTCCAACATTCTTCGTCAAAAAAAACCCCAAAATCAAAAAACGAACGTTTCAGACTTCTATCAGAATGCAGAGATGTGTGTAGTGTACAGACGCCCAAAGGGTAGTCACTGTCCAAAGCCCTTGTCTCTTTCTCTTTCCTTAAGTGCTCCCCACGCCCTGCTTTGAATTTGGATATTGCTCTTCTAATTTCCAAGAAATCTTTGGTACATTTTTTTGTTAGACAAGACCAAAAAAAAATCGTATCCAACTTCAGAGTCTCTAGATTGTCCATTTTCTCCTTCTGTGGGAACAGAGTCATCTGCAAAAACCCAGAGAGGGCAGAAAACTCGTTACTGAAATGAAAGATACAGACAAATCTACCTACACCTTCCTGTCTCTGGAAACACACGTGTCGGGCAGGAATGAAGAAGGGAGAGCCCCCCGTGCGGGCGGTGCAGTGACCGTGTGACATCCCAGCCCGGCAGCCTGCTGTGTGAGAGCTGAGGGAAGGGACTGCTGTGGCGATAGGAAACGCTCATCGGGCAGCACAACTGGCGGACATGGATTCACTTCAAAATATGAGCAGCAGCAGCGGCAGCAGCAGGAGCCATCCCAGCAGCCCTGCTGGCTCCGCAGCGTTTGGTGAAAAACTGATCTCAAGCCGGCCCCATCTGGCTGGGGCGCACCCGCACCACCGCCGCCTCCCGCCCGCAGCCCACCCCACCGACCGCCGGCAGCGCCCCGCCACGAGTGGGCCCCGCGGGGCCGGGGCACACCTCTGGCCGCGCAGGAGGAGGGACGCGCCGGGGTGGGGGAGGCACCTCCAGCCGCCCTGCTCTCTGGCTGGCCCTGGAAGCCAGGCCCCTCCGGACGGGGTGCGGATCCTATCGCCCCACGGCCACGCGTGCCCGGCCCACGGCGCAGCCGGCGGCCTCTTGTCTTCCCACCCCCCCCCACCCCCACCCCCCCATTTCACTCAGTCGGTTTCGGGGTTCCTGCCTTACCTAGAGCTCCTGCCGGGGGGATGCGGGGTGGGAGGGACGCCGCCTGCTAGTGGGATGCGGACATGGACCAGGCGCCCTCCATTCTCCACACCGAGAAGGCGTAGCTGAGCCGCTCGTGGGCCACATAGCTGCAGCTTGCCATCTTGGAGTCCAGCTCGTCGCTCTGTAAGACCTGGTAGAGGAAGTCGATGTACCTGGCCGCCAGCTTGAGGGTCTGGATCTTGCTCAGCTTGTCCGAGGGGAGCGTGGGGATGATCTTCCGCAGGGCGGCGAAGGCTTCGTTCAGCGACTGCGTGCGCTGCCGCTCCCGCACGTTGGCCATGACCCGCTGGGTCTGCAGCTCCTCGTAGGACTGGGGGCTGCCGCCGCCGCTGCTGCTGCCGCCGCCCCCGCCGCCCCCGCCCGCCCCGCACTTCTTGCCCCGCTTGCCTTGGGCTGGGCTGCAGGGCTCGTCCGCGGCCCCGACGGCGCCACCGGCGCTGCGGCGGCTGGAGCGGCGCTTGCGCCCCCCTCTCTTGTTGGGCAGCTGCTGGCGGTCCGGCTCCTCTTCGCTGTTGCTCAAGCTGTCGTCGGCGGGGGAGACTGGAGAGTTTGACTCGTCCTGCTGCATCATCTCTGGGGGGAGACGCGAGAAGCGGGCCGGGAGGGGGGGGAGGGCAGGGAGAAAAGGGGGGCACCTAACCCGCCAGCTCCCCCTTGATCGGCTGCTTCGCTGGCCTGCGAGGAGAAGGAGGAGGAGGAAGGAGGGAGGGAGGGAGGACCTCACTTTGGGGGGAGGGGGGATGGCATCAGGATCCAAGAGGAAAAAAATAAAAACGCCAACCAAAAAAAAAAATTCCTCCCGATCCCTCCTTGGAGCCCCTTCGAGGTGTCTGGGATTGGGAGAAAGTTGAAGACTTGGAGGTTCTTATAGCTCCTGCTGGCGGAAAGTTTGGGGGCAGCAGTGTCATTGGCCTGACGTGGAGAGGAGGGACTTTTGCTGAGTTTTATAGGAAAGTTTCCGCTTCCCCCCCTCCACGCCCTCCCCCAATTATTTTTTTCAAGCCATTCACGAGTGATCTGGCCTCCCCCCCCACACACATACATCCTTACCCCAACTTCTTTCTCGGTTTCTCTCTTCGCGGTTTCTCCCTCAGGCGGCTCCTTCGGTTCGCGCTCGGCCTCGGAGTGGTGCTGAGCGGCCGGGCCGGGAGGCTCTGAGTGTGCGCTGCTGCGGAGGGGACCGCGGGCGGACTAGTGCCTGCGCTGGGGGGCAGGGAACAGCCGGGGAAGCCCACGTCTCTCGGGCTTTCCTCGCTGCAGAGGGCACGGCTTGCAGCAAAAAGGAGGAAAGCGAAATTACCCGCGGGACAGTATCCAGGCACATCCTAATTTCGTCCCGCTCTCGCGCACGCCTCTCTCCCATCACCGAGCGCCCCCGGGGTCTGACTTGCCGGGGCAGTCACACATTTCTGGGCTGGGGAGGGGTGGCGGCTCAGCCTCGTCTTGTCAGGCTGGAGGACTGCGCTCGGAGAAAGCCATCTTCAGAGGTGGAAGCAGCGTGAAAACTAAGCACTGGCTTCGTACATACATACATAAGCACCAGTCCTTGAGCTCGACTTAAGAGAAACCCGGGATGTTCCACGTGCCCATCCTGAAACACCGGGAGACGAAAGGGTGTGCATACCCTCTCTGCCCACACTCTGTGTCTACTGACCGCTCACTTCAGCTCATCCTCTCTCAAGACTCCAGAGTCCGAGTCACTTCCTGGGAAAGGAGTTTATTTATTTTAATTTCTCTTTTATGTTTGCAGCTAAAGCTATTTCTTCCCATCCACTGTCTTTGTGCCTCTTTGCCCGCTCGCTGGCAGCTCAGAGCAGGTGGTGTGCCTTTCTAACAACAGTTCAGATTCAAACGGGGAGCGCCTGCGAGGAAAAGCTAGAAATTGCCATACATCAGTACATGAGGCGAAGCACTTTCACTGCTCTCTGCGCGGGGACCGCACTCCTGCGTTGTCGGCCTGGCAGCCACCGCCTGGACGGGCACTGCCGGATGCGGGGCAGAGCCGGCAGCGCCGTGGCTCCCCGTCTCGTTTGCGGTGTGAGTGCGAACAGGGCGATCGGAATAGCAGAGGAGCTATAAATGTCTCTACCAGGGACAAAAAAGTCGAGGCTTCTGGAAGAGCGCTGCCATCTTCTCCAGGGTAAAGCGCTGTTTCTCCCCTCTGTCTGGGGGCTCCCGTGTCTCGGGAGCTGCCACGGGCCAGGACCACGGCGCGGTGGCCGCCGAGGGACAGCCGGTCCAGTGCCCGTCGGATACCCGCCACCGCCTCCGGAGCTGTCCCGACTCTCCTTCTTTCGCAACTCCCCTAGACGACCTCTCCTCGGGTCTTCCATCACGCGGTGGGAGCACATAGCAGTCTGCCCTAAATCTTATCTTTTGGGAAACATCTGGAAACATGACGGGGGAGGAAACGGGGACCGACTTAGCCTGCAGTGGAAGACGCGTCGGTACGCAGACCCACAGGGAGCCAGCACAGCTTCCCTGGCTTTCGGCTCGTCTCTGCTGCGTATGCTGCTGCCACAGGCCTCTCCACTCAACACCACGGCTTGTCCGGGGAACTTCAGGGTTTCTCTTGTGTTGGCTGCAGCTGCTGTCCCCAAGGTAAGAAGAGTTGGCTGTCCTTCCACCTTCGTCTCTCCAATAATTTTGTCTCTACCCAGAGCCTCAGTGCTCCTCTGGGGTGTTGAGCAGGGTCATTACAAAGCAAAGGTTGGAAACAGTAGCGATGAGCATCTGTAGGTGGCTTCCTCCTTAGCCCATTTTTCTTATGGAAAAAAAAAAGCATTGAAGTGGAAACCCATACCTGGATAACTATCACCTTGCTGGGTACATGATGCTGCCTGAAAGGAGGGAGAGGCAGCACCTCCTGAGATGATTTGTCAGGAGGCACCACTTGTCTGAGTCACCTGAACTTTGAGTGGGATGCAGGACATCACCTGCTTGTCATGGGGCAGGAGGAGGGTGTGTAGAACAGGGTGTGAGGGAAAAGCAAGGACAGGTGGAGAAGCAGTGTTACGTGGTTTGCAAAAACAGAACACAAGGAGAAATGCAGGGAGGGACGAAGCTGAGGAGAGGGGTTGACTGTAGTAGATGTTTGGGTTTAGTGTCAGATACTCTTCATGGAAACTACAGCAACAGCAACCAGCAGTGAT
This sequence comes from Acropternis orthonyx, assembly GCA_035583155.1. Lineage (NCBI taxonomy): Eukaryota > Metazoa > Chordata > Aves > Passeriformes > Rhinocryptidae > Acropternis > Acropternis orthonyx. The sequence continues at coordinate 30,028,004 of JAWWEU010000081.1, forward strand.
TAGCAGGACTCATGTGGTGCTACCTGGAACATGCACACTGCTCAATGAACCATGACTGCACAGAAACCCCCATCATTTTCATTTTGGCTTTAGTTTCGTCTTTGGCTCATAAATTATGGGTTCAGGAGCAAAGGAAACTAAGCCCATGTTGTTACTGGCAAGACCCACCCAGGAGTGCAGGGGCCAGATGAGCTGTGGTGGCAACAGTCTGGCCTAGGGGACCTGCTGCTGGGTTGGCTATGAAAGCCTGACTGGATCCCCCAGGCCTGCTGGCAGGTAGCACCCTTGACTAGTGCTGGGGTGTGTGGAGCTGTGTCTGGAGGAGGGTGGATGTGTCAGAGATTCATGTCTGGGGGTTTGTGTGAGAAAGATATACTGCTGTGTTTACCTGTGAGGATGTGTGTGTTTGTGTGTGCATGCATGTACTGTTGTTCTTTTGCAGTGTGCCTACACATATATATGTGTTGGGAGGGAAGGGGAGTGAAGTCTGTGCAGAGATTAAAGAAAATCAATTAAATTCCAGTTTATTTTGAAATATACAGATTTGATAGAGATGAGGTGGATGCTTTGTGTTCCACATTAAAACAATAATTGTATTTTAGTTCATGCAGTGGTAAATCATCTGGTTTGAACCTCCACTAAGGTAGTTCTGCAGACTACTCTTGAGCATGGGATAAGGGATTCCATGTCCTATTCTCTGCTATGCATACACGTGGCTTGGGTGAGTATTCCTCTAGCTCCTTGGGGAGAATCTCAACCCTTTTTGACACTTTGGTGGTAGAGCTGCAAGCAAAACTGCAGGCAGGTCCAGGGCCTTTCTAGAAATATTTCCAGGTCCATTCCTGCAGTTTGCCTGGGCCTCAGCTCAGGAAAATGTGCCCCCTTACATGGGGCAGTGGCAGAGCAGTCCAGCGTTTTGTCATCTGTACAGTAAGGTGTAACACTGGTAAAGCAACCATCTAGATTACAGGTGTGGGTGTGAACATGGAGCAAAATAAATTACAAACTCTTGGGAACGTGAATTGAAGAATAAGTTATGCTGTGATAATGAGCCTAAAGGAATCTTCCCAATTATGTGCTGACCCTTGTGAGGGCACCCCTTAGCAGCTGAGATACTCACAGGCTGGGGCAAGCAGGATCTGCCTTAGTCAGGCAGAAACATCACAGATTTTGAGGGGAGTAGGCCAACAGTTTGATTATTTCTTTGATTTCTAAGAATGAATGAAAGGTCTGATTTTGTCTTCCTGCTAATAAATCAGTGGAAAAGTTTACAAACTAATGTGTTCAAGATCTGGTGGTTACCACTACAATGTTGCTCATCAATGTGTTATACACATTGTGCATACACACAAATTACAGTTGGATTGCAATAAAGCTGTTCAGCATTCCCCATACAGCATGCACATACACACATTGTAATTTAGCTCTCAAAGGCTGCTCACTGTGGTAAAACTCTCTCACTGGTGGCAATTTCTTGGAATATTGACTAATGTCAGTATTATGTATGTGCACACTTAGAGACAGCTGCCTGAGTGTTTACAGTGTCAAAGTCTTCAGTCCAGTGTTTCCTCAGAAGTTATACCTTTAAGACCTGTTGCAAAGGCCACAGAAATTGATTAAAGTTTCTCTACTAATTTCTGTGGCCAAGCACTTTAATTCCTACCGTTGCTAGGTGAAAGCCATATTGCTTCAAATGAGACAAGAGAACAGCTAAAAACTTTACACACTGATGTCTATGCTGTAATTTTCTCCGTGTTGGAAACACACCGGAAAACAGGCTGAGAACTCTCACTATGCCCTCGTACGAAGCTGGGCACAGAAAGAGCAAACGGGCGAAAGGAATATAAAAGTATGAGAGCGGGACCCATTTTCTACCGGTTTTTTTGTTCCTTTCACTGCGGCCGCCCATTCAACCAAGGACGCGGAAAAGCTGACAAGCATCTCACTTAATACAGCTTCGCTACCTGGACTCAGCGGGGCTGGGCGCGCTGTCGCTCGGCCCCGCCGGCGGGGCTGGAGCTGCGGGGCCGCCCGGCGGGGGAGCGCGGCGGCGTGGCTGTGCGGCCGGCGGCCACGGGAGGGCACGATTCCCCGCCGGTCCCCGCTTAGGCGGCGGGCACGGATCCCAGGTGAGTCTCCTCCACCTTCAGCAGAGCCAGGCGAGCATTCGCCGCTCTCCTGCGGCAACCCAGGTCCCGTCGGCCCGGCCCACCCGAGCTTCGCGGCCGTGCGGTGCTGCCCGCCAGCTCCCGGGTCTGTGCGCGCAGATACCTCGTTCCAGAGAGTCCCGAGCGTGTGTTCTGGCTGAGGCCGCCCCACTCTGCGGCAGTGCCGCTGCCCGCCCTGGGGCACGGATCCTCCGCGGACGTACGGACGTGCTTCTAGCCTTCAGCGCTTTGACACTCTCTTCGTTTGGAAGCTTGGGAAAGCAGTCGGATATCACGGAGTTCCTCCAATGAGTTAGTTTCATTGTCAAAATTACTACAGTGATTTTTATTTTATTTTTAATCTCGTTGTGATGTGGTGGTTCATCCAAAAGTCCTCGCGGCTGACTGCCACAGCAGGAGCATTGTTCTCGCTGTTCCCAAGTGTTCCCGGTGAGCGGCCGGACTCAACGCCCAGCCCTTCCGCCCCTGGGCTGGCGGCAGGGAGCGCTGCGCCTCCCGCGCACCGACCTTCGGCGTGTCCTGCATCCTCCTGCCCCATCAGCTCTCGATTCCGTCCATGATCGAGAAATACTTATATCCTATTACCAAACTAGCAATACCACATAGGATACAGGTGTCCCAATAGATTAAGATATGAAATTATTTGCAATACTTGTTTTTATATTAAATCTTTTATTTGTATATGTTTTATTCAGCTCCAGAAATAATTCACGGCCGTGGATGTGGCTTTTTAAGTAGAGCATAAATATCTTGGTGGAAGCCTTAGTGGTATCTTCTGTTGTATCCCAGAGAAGACCAGTTCTTCCCATCACAAGAGATCAACATATCTAATGCTATCATGGAGCTCTGCCCCTAATTATGACTCTGGGTCTTGTTTATGTGGTGTCACATTTAAATTTGAAAAGACTACTTAGTAAAATAAGCTTATCTACACTCGAGGGAATAATAGTTATTTGTATTAATAATGGGCTTATTTGCTATTTCAGCTCCTTTGATTTTTTTTCCCTTTTCCATCTCTTCCATCTTTCCTGAACTATATAAATATATCTTTTTTTTTTTTTTTTGTATTCTTCCTGCTCCCACATGTTACTCAAATCTATATATTCAGTCTTTCAGTACACTTGACCCATAGAAACACCATAAAATTTCATGCCTTTTGAGTCACAAATTCTGCTTTTTCTTCGAAGGTGGGGGAGGGTGCACCACCAGCACAGTGATGGGTAAAACATTGTACAAAACCTTGCTTTTATGGGTGGACTCAAACTCTCCCTGTAGCTCATGCAGTTCGAGTCAAAGTCCTAGAGCCAGAATTTCAGCATGGAAGTGGGCCTGTTAGCCATGACTGCAATCGTGGGGAAGATCCCTCCTATGCTTCCTACTATATGTGGTCTCCTTTAGACTTACAGTTGCTCTTGGAATCTCACAAATGAAGATGAAAAAAAAAAGGTCGTGTAAGAAACAACTATAACTCACAAGAGCCCCATAGAAATACATCAGTCAGGGTAATAGGTTGTCTTTTACCTCTGAGGCAGGCAACAAAGCCTGGTGTGAGGAAAGGGCCTGGAAGGTCATCCTGACATATATATATATACTTTCCTAGGAAAAATGGAAATATTTTTGATTGGTAGTCTAATTTAATGTCATGTGTGCAAGCTGGAACTCATCCACCTTCTCCTGCCCCTAGACCACACAGGGGCTGACTGTAGCCATACAGAAGAGGTGAGCCTGAAGGGGAAAGGTTTACAGGAGTGAGCACTCATCTCATTCTTTCCACAATTGCCTTATTTCTGAGGACACCTACCTAGAGCTAGAAGACCTTTTGAGGGAGCAGGGGTTTATTTCTATCTCTGCCAGTTTGTATGTTCTTTCAGAAAAGGCAGTCAGTCTGGAATCAAAGTTTATGTATTTCTTTCTAAGTGGGGAAGTCATAATTATTTTGTGCTACAGACTATCAGCTGTGATGCTTAAATATCTGTTATCCACCATTACCCCATATTTTACAGCCCCAACCTATTTTTCCTTCCTCCAGAATACAGGGTGATGATTAGGGCACCTTGCTCACTAGAGATTCATCTGTTCATAAACCTGGTTTTAATTTCTGACCATAGATCATATAGTACGTCAACTCTGAAGCTGATCTAGATGACAAATCTCGGTTACCAAATTCCAAAGGCAATTTTCCAGAGAGGCAGTAGTTTATTAATGTGTTAGAGTAGATTAACACACACTCACTGTTCTTGTATTTATGTATGTTTGACTATTTATGAACTCTGACTCCCAGACAAGCATCTATATTTATATCTATGCTGCATTGCAAAATACTGTACTGCTTCTGCCTTGAAAAGTATCTATGTCAAACATATTCTCATGCCAAAATCTATTATCTGACCTTGTAGCACTAAAAATAGTTTGTGTCAGAAGCAGAGAACTATTCGTTTCTCCTTTTAGAACATTTGTGCTTTCATTCATTAAGGACTTGGTCCAAAATCCTTTGATGTCAAGGGGAGTGTTTCCTTGGGCTTTGGATCAAGTCTTAAAATGGATCAATTAAACTATAACTAAAATAAAAATTATAACATGTCCAGCCTAACAATGTAAGAAATATGTAAGAGACTGCCTTTGGAGTAAACCATCCATCATTGTTCTTTAATATTTATCTGAACTTGTGGAATTTTTCATTATTAAAAAAAAGATAATCCTTTGCAAGCATGATTAATTAATTAATTAGACTTTTCTGTTGCACACTTTGCAAAAGGGATAATGGAGCTCTTGGCAACAGCAGATGCTGTAATTAATTTAAAGGTACAAGATGTGCAATGGAATTTAATAAGGGCTTTATTCCAAAACAGTGAACTTTGCACCTTCAATTGCTAATCCTTTTTTCTACAACAATGCATAGTATTTAGAGCATCCATTTTAATAAAAAAGAAGCTAGTATTAAAACAAACTACAGCCTCAAAGAGTTTACTGCACTGCTTCCTTGTAATCATTGTATCAAGGCTTAAGTAATTTGAATGACATATGTCTGCAGGAATTTTTGCTGAATCTGGATTATTTGACGGCAAAATGGTCATCATTCCTTTCCAACAGACAGAAGTTTGATCAATTATATCGTAGTGGTTTACAGTCATATGCTATCTACAGTGACATTTATGATCTATTTTTGTTATCCCCAAATGGCCTTCAACCAAGCAGTTATCTGCCAACATGTTAAAGTTTTGGTCAGTGGAAAGATTCATAATGTTGTTTTTTGGCCACAGTCCATTATGGGTAACTATAACTTTATCTGTGTTCAATGTATGTAATTAAGTGACTGTGGTATGGCACACTGTCATTTGGCTTAATTTCAGTCAACTAAGATAACTCTGTATTTTCTTTCCTATAACACTGTGTCATGTTGCTGTACAAAGTGAAACAGCTGCCACATTCTCCTTATTGAAGATGCATCCCAGAATGGGCTATTTCTTCTGAGAGGACAATGTAGCCTCCATTTTGGCAGGTAAAATTTTGCAACACCAAATCCTTCCATCTGTGGTTTCATGTTTCAGTTCATTGCAGGAACTAATAGTCTGGTCTAGATGTCAAACTATCTGATTTGTTAGTGTAGCTGGCAGGTTAACTGTGTAAGTCTTACCATTTCCTCTCAGAATTCACTGTGGTTAGGTAATTTAAAAAACAAAACAAAACAAAAAAAAAACCACAAAAAAACCCCAAACAAACAAACAAACAAACATAAAAACCCAAAACCCCACCATGTTTAAAGATTAGATGCATTGTTGGGAAATTAATTTCTTAGTGCTAAATCAGGTACATAATAGGAGGCACTTCATAATTGCTCACATCAAGGGTGAGGAATATAGACAGGAGAGAAAAAGGCAATATAGTCACTCAGCTATCACTACAAGAAACAGCTCTTCATATTCCTGCAGACCTAGTGTAGAGCAGAAACAAGCTATACTGCCATACAGAGATAGAGGATTTTTTTCATTCCGTGTGGTTATAGGAATGGGAGCCATTGTATTTCTTCACACATATCCCTCTCAAACTGTTCATTGAGGCAAAAAAAAAAAAGGATTTCTGCTGCTCCTCAAGGAGCTCCTAGAGGTTAGCAAACATTAAATGACAAAAAGTTGCAGTTAAACTTTACTCAAGAGCATTTGAAAATGATATGTGATATCCATGTTGAAATAGGTGCTCCTGTAAGGGCATCAAAATTCAAGGGGATGGATTAGCAGCTCCTCAATAACAGCTGTGGCACCACAAATGGTGCAGATAACATCACTCCATTTGCAATACAGACACAGGAGAGCAGCACCATGCCAGCATTAGTAGCATTATACATAGGATGGAACAAAACTACAGCTAATGTAGATTTGTGTTTTCCCTAGCCTTTCACTAAGAAACCTCCACGGTGCAACTTGCATTTCCACCATGCTGTTGCAAGATAAACATTACTAATCTCTGTGTAGACTTTCTGTCATTTGAAAATGCGTCACTGGATGTTTTCAGCAAAAGAAAATACTTTGGGCATAAAGTCTTCTGTTTTAATCTCTGAGGTCACATTGCACCTTTGGATGATATTTGGTGGTTTTGTGCTATGGAAGTGAATCAGAAACCCTCACAACAAATATTTCTAATAACCCACAGCTTCATGAAAACTGTGTTTTGGAAGGGGAAGCAGGGTTGAAGTAGGTGACATTAGAACTTTTCCCTTGCTGTGTCATTCTCAGCTACTTAGCATGTTTTTTCATCTTCAAGGCAAAAGCCACTGATATTATACTGAAAAATGCTCTCCAGTCAAAGATTTGGCTTGTGAACTGGATCTTTCAAATGATTTAGCCAATGGTACACTGATGATTCATGCTTCTACTGCTCTCAAAGAGAATATGAGAAATTTCTCTGGGTTTTTTTTGTTTTGTTTTGGGCTTTTTTGGTTTTTTGTTGTTGTTGTTTTGTTTTGTTTTGTTTTTGTTTGGTTGGTTGGTTTGGTGTTCGTTGGGAGATATGCTTGCATACTTTAAATATGACAAATGCCATATGTTCTCATCATAGCTTTGGCAGAATTTATTTCTCTTCAAGCGTGAACCCCATGCTATTAACATCACAGAACTTCCTCAGTATAATGTGGTTCAGTCTATAGGTATGGCAGTTGTGATCTGAGAGGGGATGCTGTAATCGTTCTGTTCCTGGATGTCTGAAACATATAACTGTGAGAACTGACTTATGCTGTTGTCAGCCCAAGTATGGCTGACAGAATAAAGCAATGCATGTCTCCAGATTTAATGTCTTGGGGCTGGTAAAGGTGTTTTCAGCAATACGACTTTAAGTCTATCTTACCAGGGATTGCTTTGGTGCTTCAAGCATAGCTATCAGTACTTCAGTGAAAGTTCCATTTGTTCATGATTAAAATTTGGGGTCTGTATGTCAAGGAGGTGGCACCTGATGAGGACCTAAACTGTCAGTTTAATCATATTTGGCAACAGTCAAGATATCTGCAAAGAAAATTTAAACCGAGTCAGATGCAATATGAAATGAATTCCACACGTCTTCAAGTAAGGCTGGGAAAGATCTGAGGTAGCCCTTCATTTTACAGTCTCTCAATCATCTTTTTCTTTTTTTTTTTTTCATAACTATTATTCATCATCCTACAACTTCTCTTGCATCTGGTCGTTTGCAGAGTTATAAGAGTCAATGATGTTACAGAGTTACTGCAGTGTTCTAGCATATAATTAAAATATTATTAAAAATAAATTAAAACATCTTTCTGCATATTCACTTAATGTTCTTTATATTTATTTTCATATGTGATAATATTAACAACAAAAATATGAACTACTTAGGAGTGTAAGTACTCACAAATGTCCCCAGATTATATTGCTGAGTCCTAAATATGATTCAGCTAAAAGCTATTTAAAAATAATTTTAGAATTTTTCCTCTACTCTGAAAATTTCCTGCCAACTCAATGACTTAGTTACATACATTATTCTAAAAGACTTCATAGGAGCTTAGATGGCCAAGATCAGGTCCAAGAGCACCTTGAAACATCTGAAACACTTCAGCATTTGGATAATTACATACTTTCGGGGCCAACCCACATTTCTCTTTGGAAAACATTTCCCTTGCATGGCTGCAGACAACAGATGGATCATGATCCCTGCATTTGGAAAGATGGCATAATTCTGGCAGACTGTCAGTTAAGTGAAGGAGGCTGGTTTCAGATCCTCATTAAGAAAATATACAGCCACACGGAGTGCACTGAATGGCAGAATGTGATCGCTGGCGCCAACTTTAATAGAAAATGTAGCACACTTGCTACATGAAATCTGCTGAGCTGTGACTGGATCTAGCTCTATCAGGTTTTATATTCTTTTTTTCAAATAGATGTGTTCTAAAGGAAACATTCCTTTTTATTGCAAGGGCCCTCTGTACACCAGGAGAGAGAGTAGCTGAGCAGTGGAGGGGTAAAAGTCAAATTCAGAGAGCCACCAGCTCTAGGATCGGAGCAGGGTGCCAAGGCTTTGTTGGCTCTTCCCTTAGACTTGCAAAAATTTCTGTGGGTTGAAACTTTTCTTTATATTTCTGATCCCCTTACTAGGGTGCAGCTGGGACTTTACCCAGAAACACTCCTTGGAGACAGCATGGCCCCTTCCTACTGCAGGGCTCTGGGAGCAAGGCCCAGTGCCTTCCTCGCACACGGATTTCCACATGGAAGCAGCCCTGCCAAGCACCTAAGAGCTTGAGTAGGCAACCCAGGCAATGTAAAATGCAGTATATAGTTTCTTAGCAATACTGGATATGAGCTGTAATCACTACTCATAGCTGAAGCGAAAAGGAGTAGAGCTGTACACCTCCATTTCACCATCATACACCAAAAATATGGCTATGGGTTCATGTCACAATTTTTAATGCCTTTTTTTTCAGCAGTGACATCAGAATCTTTATATGATACCTTGGCTTGATAACACAAAAAAATGAACAATCCTTAATCACTGATTATTTTGGAAGTTTTTGTTAAACTACCTTTTGTCCAGATGGGAGACACCATCTACCCCACAAGAAGCTTAAATGTTCAAGCAGTAATGATAATTGCTGTGGTATATTTATTCCTATATCCTTTGTGCTAAGTCACCACTCTTCCCTCTGATAACAGTAAGTTTCAAAAGCTAGAATCATTAACCAGCTTAAAGACTGTATAGTAAGTAAACGATGCGAGAGAAAAAAAAATCAATATCTGAATTAAATTCTCTTTCTCTCAGTGCATGTGTTTATGTTGAAGGCTCTCCATGCACAGATTTCCCCTTTGCTGTGTAGAAAATCGTAAAATGTACTACTTTCTCTTGATCCCCTGTAAGTCTTGGACCAAGACAAGATGGAACTGGAACTAACATGGACAATTGTTATATTTCTTCTGCTAAGGAGAGATGGTTAAACCAACAGGATGCTCTTTATCTCTTGTTTTTAAATTATGGCAGAAGTATGACAAAAGCATGAACAGGCCTAGAATCTCAGTGGACCTGATTACTTAATTTGAAATAAAGCTCTGTGTGACAGAAATCTGTCCTTCTGCAGTGCAACAGCTCTATGTAGGAACCATTCAGAATCCCTCGGTGTGGAAGGATATGGTCTGAATCAGTTATGGGACTGAAACCTTCAAAAGCAGTAAAAGCCACACTAAGATAATATATCACACACAAAAATTTGAATATGCTAAAGTCCTTATAAGTATATATTAATGTGGAAAATTGCACTACAAAAATAATGATTACAGAATTACTCCACTACTTTGACTTCTTTGAAGGAATAGGAATTTCAGATATTTAAGGACCACTGAACTGGGCTGTAGCAGATGATCAGCAGAGTAGTAGCCATAAAAAATTCAGGGGCTTAAACATTAGTTTTAGCCAGACCAAAGGTAACTGCTGAAATTAGGAAAGAGGAGGGGAAAAGCAGAATCTGGATTCAATACAAATTTTAAAATAATATCTGAATTACACTTCTTAAAAAGCTAAAATTTTAAGACAATTGCAGTTGAATATTTTTATTCCTTCACTTCTTTTATTCTGGGTATGTGAAGAATGTTCTCAATATCTAAACAAGCATGTTTTTTTGGAGAAAAGTTTAAGAGCAAATAATCTGAACTAATTATATTTAGCAACTCTTTAGAAAACACAAAGATTTCTGTACTACTAAAAGAGTATAATCAGCATATCTATCCATCCTTATAGTTATTCCGTTGTATTACTAGGCTTGGCTGTCAGTGTTGCAGATTGGTAGTATTCGAGCCTAGCAAAAACAACAAATTCCTATGAAAACAGGGACTCAGCACACACAGCAGTCACGTTTTAAGGTTTATTATTTCAGCTATTTTTAATAATCAAAAAAAAAAAAAAAAACAAAATAAACCAAAAAAACCCAGAAGGTCCAAGTTACTAGAAAGGACCAATAGCATTACATAGAAATTCTATTTGAGAGGAATCACTGACCTGAAAAAGAATTCAAAGCCACTTTTCCATTACTTTTGCTTAGTACCTCCATGACTTCAGAAACTAGTTTAAAGTTAGCAAAGGAAAAAAAATGTTTCCAGACTAAGACTTCGCTTATCAAGTTTCATCCTAGAGGGAATTTTTATAGATGAGTTATAAAACCTCCACACTAGAGTGTTTATAATGGAAACGCTGACAAATGTGATAATAAACACTAATCATGGGGCCATAGTAGTTGGTCAGAGAGTGGATTCAGAAGTTTGCAGTGCTATCATAATATTTTGTTCTGTTTCTAGCACTAATTTGCTTAAAATTTCTTTCAGGTTCAGCAGCTGTAAAACAAGATCAATCTGACTATAGATTGCAAAATCATTTGATTATTTATACTTCTCTTTGAAAACTTCAAAATGTCTCTCAAATATGATTTCATGTAGTCTTATTTTTTGGTTTACATCTCTGAATACTAATTGTAATATGATAGCTTCAAGGGAACTCAACTTTCCGCTAAAAGTCATCCTTCGGTGGCCAAAGAGAATATAAACAAACCAACCTCAGGCCAGGGCCTAAAAATGGGTTATAATCAAACAGCTCTAAGGCTTAAAACCCCCCCTTATTATGTTCCCAGAAGTAATTGACACTGTCAGTTTTTGTTCTTAATGCAGTGACAATGGCACAGTGCTTCAGGGAGCTGGACTCAGCTTTGGTGGCAGTAGGGTTTCTGAGCAAGGGAAAGGCCTTTCACTCCAGTGGGTGAAATCCAAGCCTTGCTGAAGTTAGCAGCACTTTTGCACTCACTTTGTTAGAGACAACGTTTCACTGTCTTCCAGAGCCTGACATACTGTACTGTGCTGTGACTCTAGAGACTAGAGTGCAGCTACTTGGATTGACAGAAAGATTAGGGGAAAAAGGACCCCACAGTTTTCTTATTTCACGCATTCACAGAGGCCAAGTGATGGGTCAGTGTGGCGTCTTACTGTATTACTGAGCTCCTCGTGGCTATAAGGGCATGCTTTAGTTTTAACATGGGTGTCTTGGATAAAAATGCATCTAGGCTACTGTTTTGGTAAGTCTTTTTCAGTTTTGCAAAAGCACAAACAAAAAATTTTAAAGCCCATTTCATGAGATTCTCAGGTCCTATAAATCAATGTGTGGCCCAGAGGCAACTCAAGATGTGTCTTGATACTTTATCTGTGCTGTTTGCATATTGTGTTCATTGGCTTACACCAGAACTGCATTTTAAATTTATAGTGTTGTTTTTAGAATCAGTGGCTCATATAAGAATGTTACTACTGTTTGGTATTGTTGCTGCAAAATTTCCAGTGATCCCTTAAAAACTAGAATTCACAATGCAAGATCAATTTGTATTTAAAAAGAAAATGTAACATTTACTTTTTGCTATTCTCTAGTCTCTAACACAAGTATGAAAAAACCTTGGATCCTGAACAAATTCTGAAGTTTTTTTATTAAACTAAGAAGAGAAAACCAATGATTTTTGAATTATCTGTTACAGACATGTTTACATTATGAATCTCTTAAGTCTCTGTGTGCTATAGAGTTCTAATTTTATCCAGTGACATGAACAAGAAAAAATATGAAAATATATGTAATCATACTGTGAAAGATCACGAAGAAATAGTGCTAAGAAGTGAATATTGAATTGCATATTTCATTGTCCTCAAAGAATTTATCTTCATCATTTTGTTTGAGATGATGGTAAGAGTAAAATGCATTTCTGTTATGTGAACAGCTGTTGATTTTGGAACATTTTTCATTCTTAGTTCCTTTTCTCATTTTATTTTTAGGAAAAAAAAAAAAAAGAAGAAAAGAAAAGAAAACAAACCCCAAAACAACACAAAACCTTCTGAAGAGGTGAAACCCCCCAGTTCCTAGAAAGGATCCAGCTGTGTTAACTATCCTACTGCCTCTCGGAAAAAAAAGCATTCTGACAACTGGAGAGCAGATGCAATGTGTGGAGTCAGGAAGGTCAACAAAAACAAGTAGAAAAAGAAACCAAGGAAACAAGTGAAAAGAGAAAGCACATTAGAGTATTAATACAGGATATTAGATCTCTTGTGATAATATTAAAGTGAATAGAATGAGAAAAAGAAGAAGAATCACCACAGGAGCTCACAAAAGATGAGAGAAGAAATAAAAGAGACATAGGATCTCAGCTATACTATTTTGAATGAAGGGTAAATCTTGATTTCACTAATATCACCATCATTTTATACAGTGAAGACAAAAGCTGTTCTGCGAAGCCATGCAGAACCACTGCCCTGCATGGGTAGTTTAACGCGGCCGGACTGGGTTTTGAGCAGTCTGGTTGCTGCCCGTCTGTCCCGAGTGCGGGGAGAAATCCAGGTTTTTCCCGGCAGCAGCGCGGGAAGGTACCAGCAAGCAGCGAGAACTGGAGCGGGTGACGGGGAGGAAGGCAGGGCGGAAAAGGGTCGGAGACGCTCCTAGGGCAGACGCCGGCCCCACTCCCAGCCCGGTCACGGCCACCGCCCGCCGCTGCCGCTGTCCCGGGACCTCGCCCCTGTTAAGAGACGCCTGCGAGGCATCAGTAGGTAACTCTAAAAACCATCACTGGGGTGGATCCTGTCCACATACCTAGGGTATGTCCGGCCCGGGTTTCCCACTTTACTTCCTTTCCGTGTTTTCAGAACTAATTTATTTATTTGTGTTCCTTGCAGCAATGAAATCTTCTGTGTGTGTGTGTGTGGAAAGGGGTGTCCAGTGAGGGAGAAAAACTCTCCGCTTGACCTCCCCAAAATCAAAGCCCACAGGCTCTCATGTTTTCTCTCACAGGAGGGGTCAGGCGGCTACCAGCCAGCCGCCTCACCTCGGCCGCCGGCGGGCAGGGCCGGCTCGGCCGGGCAATCCTCCGCCAGCTCCCGCTCGGTGCGGGCGACGGCTCTGGCCGCCCACACGCAAGGACAGAGCTGGTCTCGGGAAGAAAATCGTGACAACAAGCGGTTGTGTCCAGATGTTCGGCTTCTCTGGCCCCGTGACACACGGCGTGGACTTGGCAGGCTGGATTTCAAAGAAAAGGGAGTATTTGTTTATTTTTTAAAAAGCAGAAAGCGCTGGGTAAAAATGCACAAGTCGAGATCTCCCTGGCAGACAGCTAGGCAGGAACCGAACCCGCTGGAAACCTGTTCTGCACATTGGAAGGGGTCCACTGCCCCTGCCCAGTCTTTCTCCAAAACAACAAATTGGAAATATTTTAAAGCAAGCAGGCGATGTAACACAAACCAAAGGGTCTCGGACCTTCATTTCCCTCCCCTCCACCCACCCCCCCCGCTTCCTTCCCTTTACAAAAATTATATATATTAACAAAACTACAACACAATGAGCCTCTCCATTCATCCTTTCCCCAACTCCTTCCCCCGACCCCAGTGCACACTTTTCCAAACACTCCTGGTTTTGCATCCCACACCTACGCGGTCCTGGCTGCGGTGTGAGAAGCCGAGGTAGGAGCCACGGCTCTGTGTCCCCGGGAGGGAGGTGCCACGGGTGCTGCCCGGCCCCAGTCGCGTCCCGCCGGGTCCAGGCGCTCCTTAACTCGCAACCTGCCTGGTGCATCCGTCCAGGAGCTCAGTCATAAAGGAGATGTACACTATGGCCAGGCGCAAGGTCTCTATCCGGGATAGCCTCTTCTCGTAGGCGAAGGTGGGCACTTTTTTCCTCAGCTGATCGAACGCCTCGTTGAGGTTGAACATCCTCTTCCTCTCCCGTATGTTGGCAGCCTGGCGCTGGGCGTAGGTGATGACCCGCTTTCTCCTGGGTCTGTCCATGAGGGAAGCGCTGGGTATCCTCTCCTCTTCCTCCTCCTCCTCTTCTTCGTCTTCGGGATCTCCATCTCCGAAGGCAGCCAGGGGCAGCCCCCGGGCCATCTCCCCCCGGAGCGAGAGGGCTCTGTCTCTGAAGGGAGACCCAGCAGTGAAGTCGCAGAGCCCCAGGCCCGGCCGAGCCCCCGGGGGTCTCTGGGGGTCGCCCAGGGAGAGGTCGGCCACGAAATCCAGCACCGAGGGGCCCAGCAGCCTCTCCGGGCAGGGCACTTGCAGGGCGCTGCCGTGCAGCTCATCCAGCAGCCCCGGGAGCTGGTGGGCTGAGAAGAGGCTGGCTGACATCTTACTTCAGAAAGGGCTTACTTTGGTCCCCCATCCCCATCTCCAGCTACGTTAATATTTATAACCCCCCGAATAACAGGATTAGCAGGACTAGAAAGAGAGGCTGTAAAGTTTCTCGCCGTGATGTTGATGAGAGGAGACAGGCAATCCTCTTGGGGACGCGTGGACGCTCCCGAGAGACGAGTCCCTAGCGAGTCAATCCTGTCACAGCGATCAAGGACAGTTCCTCCTTGGCAAAACCCTCCGCTCTTACCTGCTGAGCATTTTTGTCTCTTCTTACACACCCGCAACCAAACGATTTTCAGCCTCTTTAAAGACGGCAGCCGCAGAGCCGGGTCTCCACTGGGTTTGTTTTCCTGCTTTCTGTCGGGATCTCTGAACCCTGAGAGCCAGCCTGACAATTGATGTCAGGCAACTGCATGTATGCGTTTAATGATGTCCCGAAGAGGGGACCTGCAAGCAGAGGGTCACTGGGGAATGTTTACCCTGTATCCCAGTGCAATGAGAACTGAATGACAGGACCTCCATTAGCCTAAGTAAGCATTGTAGGGGACCCGATATTGCATTCTCGGTAGTAACTGTTGGAATCGTCTCTCCATTCCCCCCAAATCCCCTTCAGTCAGAGTTCAAACATCTTTCCAGTAAAAGGCTGCTTCGTACAGCTCGTTTCAGTTCAGGCAATTTCATAGCACTTGGTTTGAAACTCCTTTTCCCTGATCATGAGAAGAGGATAAGCCCTTACACCTTTGGTAGAGCCGTCACCGGCAGTGCACAAAGGAATCAACTTGAGCGCACGCACTGATAACGCTGAATACATACAGCAAAATGCCGTGAAATGCACATAAACACACCTACTCGCACATTCGATATTGCTGAATACCTTCCTTTGATCAAGGTTTCCTTGGGGATGGACACTGGGGATTGTTTTGCTTTTGTTTTGAGAGACTGGAAGATTGGTTGTGTCTTCACCCTCCCGCACGGTAGACTCTCTCTAAATAAACAGCCCGGTCCTGACAACACCTGACAGTGTCAAATACACACAGATCGAATAGGATCGATTTTCTTTGGCACACAATTTGCGCACACTGCTGTCTCAGGAGTGGCTGCCCATCACTCCTGTGCTGCCTTCTTAAAGCCTAATCTTCGCCTTTGTCATGCAGTGTTGTCACTCTCGCTTTGGGGCTAATTAGGTTCTAATTTCTAAGGAGATTTCAAAGCCCATCAGATCAAAGGAGGTAGCTGGTGACGGCCGAAGGAACCCTCTCCGCAAAAACACTTCCTGTTTGACTACAGGACCGCAAACATTTCCCTCCGCGTACACCGATTTGCCGTCATTTACAGCTCGGTGAGCGAAACACGCACGCCCTTTCCTGAGAGAGATGCCGTGGGAAAGTCCCTTCCCCTCCCCGCTTCCCGCCGGCTCCGCGGGCTGCCAGCGGCGGGGTCCGCGGAAGGTGCGCGGGTACTTTGGACAGCTCCGGAGCGGGGCAGCCGCTTCCCGCGGCCAGGCCGGCACTGCGGGTACCCCCGCCCGCTCCTCCGGGCCGACAACCCACCTTCCCCCCATCCTGTCGCACCGCCACCACCGCCACTGCTGCGGTGTGCCTGCTTTAACGGCGTGCCTAAGGCTGGAGAAAAAGCGAAAAACGGGACAACTGCCTTTATTCTTAGTAGCGCTAAGAGCTTTCTGAATGAGCAAGGAGAGAGCCGCTCAGAGACGTGCTCACTTGTAACAAATGTGGTTCGATAAAACCCTTGGTGAATGAACTAATAAGGCAAAGAGGACCTGTAAAACATCTGTTAAGAGAGATGTTGCCTAGAGAGCATCCAGAAGTAAGTTGAAGAGCTCTAAATGTTAAGTGTTATATAAAAACGCTCGGTGGAAGAAAGATCAAATATATTTTTATGACTGACCCGAACACGAACGTAACTTACTTGAGCTCCTTTTAGGTGAGGTGACAGGTTTTTTTTTTAAAGGCATGGAGGTATAAATTAAGGGCAAATGCCATGAAAGATGTGTGACTAAAGGATTCAAAATTTTCGGGGAAATTCAAATACTTCAGATAACGAAATAAATGAATGGAGTAATGTGAATTCATCACCTCTATGTCGATCTTCACACGAATTTACTGTCATCTGGGAAATTGACATTTAGTGGAGGATAGAGCACTTCAACAAGGTCTCTTCAGAAAGAAGCTCTTGTTCACATCTCTAGTTTCAGACTTTTGCCGGGCACAAACTGCAAAGATAACTGGAACTGGAAGAGTTTTATATTGCAAGAACATAAAAGGAGAAGATTTTTGAGTTAATATTGCATCACAAAGGGATATAACATGAACCATAATGCAGGGGTTGCCTATCACTGAATTGTTAAAGAAAACACTAAAGACAGGACTAAACCAGGACTGGGAGGTCCCAGCAGAAAATGAAGACTTAATGCCAAGGTGAACCATACTGTCAAACTATTTCTTTTTCTTGCTTTTTTAATTTTTACTAAAATACTGATTTTTCCCTTGTATTGACTATTTTAGATTATAAATAATAATCTTAATGAACTGTGGTTTGTGGTATGGTTTTGAACTTTTTTCTTTGTATTTCCTGATTTTTATCACATTGGGAAAAGTATGGTGCTGAGGAAATGCATAATATATATCCAATGCTGTAAGAGACAGGTTTTCAGTGTATAGACAATGCAACAATGCAGGAGAAGCAGGATGAACTCTCCTAAGAGGCTGCTGTATTACTCTGAAATCTTCTCAGACTGGGTTAGGTGCTCCAAAGTCTGTTCTAGATTTGCTTTAACTAAGAATGCAGTCTGTCCTATGATTGTTTACCTTCCTTCACCCACCTCTTATCCTATCTTTTAATTTCATTTTTTTATGAATAAAAAATTTGCTCACAGGATATTTAGATGTTAATCACTGATGGCTACAATTTTAAACCATTGTGTCTTTATTTCCATAATTATTCTTTAGAAATATCTATAACACGATTCTTCATGCTCATGTTTTAAACTCAAACCACAACTTTTCTGATCTATTAGCCCTATTAAAAAAGCTTATATGTATTCTTCTGTCCGCTCCAATTATGTTCCAGTTGTCAACAGCTGTGAAAATCATTGTCTCTTACTAAGTGTCCACATATAACAAATCAAATATCGTTTGTACTAGCAGGAACAAAGTTAACATGCATTCTGATTCAGAGCACTTCTATGGAAACAGAAGGATGTGTTCCTTTTATAACCATGTGCACTGTGTCCCTGTCCAGATAATTGTCCACATTATGACACAGGAAAAGAAAGCCACTGGGATTACTTAGAATTATTAATTGAAATATTAGAGACTTAAACCTGTACTTTACTGGAAAATTCACTGAAAGTCAGCAGTGACCCTGGGATGCTGAAATAAGTAGGTACTGTCCATCAGATACAACTCACTAAGCACGGACCTGAAAGGTACTGCCTACTTTGAAAACCATAAAAAGTTAGATATGCATCTGAAAAAAATGTCTACACACTTTACTTGTAGAATGGGGAAAATCTTCTTTAATTGATCCATTAATAGTCAGAGAGTTGCTATTATTGTCAGACGCTGGCCTGAATAATAAAAGCAGATGGAGTGTGTAGCAGACTAGCGCTGTCTCTCTCAACTTCTTGACATTGAAGTTGTTTGATCTTGCTAAACTTAATATTGTAGTAATGTGTATGGATCAAGACCTCATTATCTCAAAACACAGGGCAGTTCCCTTCCCATTGAACTCAGAGTTTGTGTTCCTGGCTGGCCAGGCTAGATCAGTGCAGTATGTATGTGTGGAGATGGGGCCAGTTTGCAAGGGAATAGAGAGAGTTTGGACAAGTTTGGACACTTGCTCAATCACTGGTGAAGAGGAGGACACTATGGGCACTAACAATGAATTAGTATAAAAAATGAAATATTTAAGCAAAGCTAGTGGAATACTGGTTGTTGTGATGCTAGAAGAATGCTGCAGCATTCAAATGAAAGACTACCAAAAATGTGATTGAATGTGATATGACTGCAAGAGTAAAGGAGTCCTCTAATGTTTCAATGCACAATGAGGTTAAATGGGCAGTGAACATTGGACTGTGATAGAGTTTATGTTCAAAGATTTTATGTTTGAGTCAGTTGTGAAGCTGAAAGAGGTGTAACAAAAAGTATAAAATGAATTGGTTAGTACTTTTTTGAGTGGCTTGCAACAAAATCAGAAAGGAGGAGTCTGATGAAGTCAAACTCAGAGTGAATATAGATCAGAGGAAGCAGTGCCTTGATGGCTGAAAGAGCTGGCAGAGCCTTTGGTATGTTGGAGGTAGATGAAGTGTATGGAGGTGAGGACAAGGTTACTTCAGTTTGACTTCCCCCGGTCTCATGTATGGAAAGAATTGATTGACTTCATCAGTTAATAAAAATAATATGGATACTAGGAATGGGTTCATATTATGTAACTGTTGGATCTTATCCAAGTATCAAGTTATCATGGAGACATTCTGAGTCCTGCAGAGATGTGAGCAGGTGTAGTGAACTTCACAGTCCACTTGAAGTCTGTCTCTCCAGATGGACTGTCTGAGGAGATTGGAGATACTGACTTCAGTTCTGTGGGATGAAATTTAGCTCTAATAAAAATTACCAGTTTGTGAATAAAGACTTAAAGAAATTAAAAATTAAATTCAGTAAGGTGTATATCCAGAGTATGTGGGGGAAACAACTGGTTGTATTTTGGGTGCAGTGATGAGAGTCTGAGTCTGTAAGAATACTCTGTTTTGTTTTTTTTTTCCTAAACAGATTAGCTGTATAGACAGTATGAAAATTAACTTTATTCCTCATGTTGATGCTACATGTGAGAAAGCTCTCCTCATAAAGCAGGTGAAGTCCAGCATAAAAGTTCAGCAGAGGGACTACTTCTGGTCTTAAAACCAAAATATATCCAGTGAGCCAAAGCTTTACAGCCTGATTCTGTCAGTAATTTCAGGCACTGATTCTATGTCCATCTGACTATATCAATGCATTCCTGTGTCACAGCCTGCCTTTAACAGGAAACCAATTTGAATACAAACACCTACTTACAAAGATCAGGTTTCACAGCTTGGCTCTCCTGGACAAAAATGTGACATTAAGTAACATCATTATTCCCTGACACAGGAAATCATTAGGAAAAATCAATATTTGGGGGAAAATCTAATAAAACTAGGTATGTTCTGCCAGTAAAGTGCAGTTTATTTCTATTTACAGTGGTATTACAAACCATTTGAAGAGTTTAAAGAAGTAACTGTTGATATTTCCCCATACGGGACCAAATGATGAAGGAAAAGTTTGAAACTGTAATCTTGGGTAAATCATAGACAAATGAAATGAACAGCTGTGGTTAGGGTGTGATGTGATTCATCATGTTTGCAAAGTTTTATGAATGACACTTTTTTCCTTAATCATAACCTTGGGGGTGGGAGAGATTGAGAACAGGACATGTATTAAGGTTGGAATGTCAAACTTTACTTTGAATTTCCTGGTTTTTTATCAGCATGCATGAAAAATGTAATGTTATTTAAACATAGCTTCTTTCATCTTGATTTTGTTATAAAAATATTGTTTGTGGAAAAAGAATGCAATAAAATATATTACCTAGAAGTAATTTTTTCCAAATCTCTATTACAATAATTTAATTTTATTGTTATATAATTATGCACCAGAGCCATTTATTAGTGCTTTTTTCTCTTCTGCTTCTTCTAATTTGTAAAATGCAGGGAAATGTCAGTCTGAAATCTATTGTCATGTGAGGATTTTGCTTTTATATCAACCGAATAAATGTATGTATGATGGTGGAGCAAGATTCATTACCAGAATCCTGTATGTAGGCTCCATTTTTTTATTTGGTGGGGTCACCTTGGGTTAAATGAGCCATTTTTTCTTTTGACCTATTCAGCTTTGGATCTTCTTATCTTGACAGTACACATGCCAGGTAGGATCTTCTACCTTGTGTTTTCCCCCCTTTTTTTAGAATCTGGAATTAGCAGATGTTTTTTATAGTTCACAGGTGCATGTCCTGCAACCAGCAAGGAGGCCAAACTGCTTGCTGAACTGAAACTCATCTCTAAAAAACAAGTCTACTTTGACAAGCTTCTCAACTGTTCATTGTCTTGCTAGCTTCTGGCCTTGTTATTCTCCTAAGGGTATGGAAATTCTTTCCTTAACAGTCCCTCTTAACAACTTTTGTCTTTGTGCATATTTATGACAATAGTCTCCAATTACAATATCACATAGTATCCTTCCATTTCATTGCCATTCAAAGTACAAAAAGCAGCTAATACTATGAATAACATTTGCTTACTGTTGCTTAGTGATTCACCTTTTTTTCATCCCTACGGTAGATAAGCCATGAGTTAAAGACAAGTTTTGAAATTTCATATGAACTTTTAAAATTTTTTCTTATGTTTTATCAGTTGCCATATCAATGTCCGTGATAGATGTGACTCAGTAAGTATTGTTTATGTTTGCAAATGGAAAGCACAAAGATGTCAAATAGAAATAGAAGTAGTTATAAGGTAATAATCATCATGAATGAGTAAAAGGGTTTTTTTGAAACTGCATAAGGAACAGCTGAGTATGTTAACATCTGGGAAAGTGCTAGCCTGGCCCTGACTATCAAGGAAGAAAACCAGATATGACTTTTGTGGAGGTGAAGTTTTTCTCCCATTCCCTACCCAGCATGGAGAGGAAGGGGAGACTTTCCTCTGTTATGCCTTCTAGTTTTATCACAAATATGTTGCTGCCCATTACATATTAGATGAGAAGTTCTTCAAGGTATAGACTGAGTCTTCCTTTATATTTCTGCTATGACTAGTAAGAGGAAAGTGCAGATATTACTGGACTCTTTAAGCGTTATCAGAAGATGAGACAAAGATGAATTTTCATTTATTTCATGACAAAAATGTATCTTTTAAAAACAGGGAGAGCTAAACAGAGTCTCAGCCTAGTTGGAGAGGGGAAACACTAATTGTGAGTACACACTACCTTGATGGTGATGCTGTGGAGAGAAAGTGAACCCTTTCCTTCTGCTCCAATAAGGCTGGAGACTTAGTAGGTAGATAGAGCTAGTTTTGCAAGGCTATCACACACAGATGAAGCCCAGAGGTCATGGCATTGAAAGTGTTTTAAATTTTACAAATTCCAAATTCTGTCCAGTGAAGGGAACGTATAACATAGGAAGGCTGAACCTAAAATTTGTAGTAGCTATTGTATAATGAACTCAGTGATTTGAGGGCACAGTAGCAAGTAAAACTATATATAAGTAGCAAATGTCGAAAGCAAATAGTAAATAAAGAAATGCACCCAAGTGTATGTTCAAGGATAGAGAGTGAGGAATGAGAACTCATAGCTCACCTATTCTATAAACTTACTGATCTCAATGCAGTTTCTTCATGTTCTATCCCAGATCAACTTTGCTTCAGATTTGGCTAATTTCAGAGAATTACTAAATAACAAAGTCTCAATTCCCTTTAAGGATTTTCCCCAGGCTGATGATGAGGAACAACAGCATCAATTCATCTGCACAAAGGACATGGTAAATCATGGGCAACTTCATTTACTGCTACCCACATAAACACCGGGTCCTGACTATGGAATATTTTGCTAACACTAGAGTAAGTGAGTTGTAGAAAGTAATATTATTCTGTTACTGTGTCTTTTCATATTGGCTTCTGTTTAGACATTGTGTAGAAAAGTCTAAATTGCAAGTATAGACAGGTAAATACTAAACCAGCAAAATATGTATCACCTTGTGAAGGGATAAACTGAAGAGAAGTAGGGTCAATTACTTGCATTGGATTACCAATATACATTAGTTGAAAAAGTAAGAACTAATCTGCTATCTCTGGCCCACTAGCTTAATTCTTTAATTGCTAGGTAGCCCTGACTCACAAACTCAGGGAAATTCAAATCATTCACTTTTGCTTTTAAAGCTAAACCTCTCTGGGATTATCTCATTTGTGAGACCAGATCCAGAGAAAATATGTCAGAAATAGAACAACCCCTTCTAAATTTAGCTCCAGAAAGATTGGATAACTGGGCAAACTATTTTCTTTCCCATTTTTCATAAATAAAAAAAGACATGTAGGAGTCCCATTTTACTTAGTTCAGGTAGAAAATCAGCCCTATGAATTAAAAACTTGATGTACAGTAGTACACGGTAGTCAGTGAGAAGGAGTGTCCTAGGAGGTTGAAGATTAACCATGGTGGTTTTGGTTTAGTCTTTATTGCTATGAGAGACTTTTTTTTGAGGAATTCTTGTCTGATTCCTTTAAGCCTGTCTTGAAAGGGAGTTTTTTAATGCATTCTTAAGCAATCACATAATTTGTAATTTTTTTCTTTACTATTTATTAATAGAGTCAATATCTTCAGAATATTTAAAAACCTATGTTTTAATTGTATTATGTATTTTTGAAAGAATATTATTTGATGTATTATTTAAAGACAAACATAACAATATTTAAAAGAAGTTGGGTGTACAGGGAGTTCTAGCTAATAGCCTTTTAATATTCAAAATCATTATCTTACCAATAATTAAACTAAAGTTAATCATTATATAAAAACATCTGTAGATCTAAGTAGTCACATGAAGTTACTAAGAGGCATATTAAACCCAGTGTTCTTTTCATTGAAAATGGATTCAGCAAAATTTTGCACTGGCCACATGTATGCATACTAGATGTTTTATAAAATAGTTCTGTTCAGAAGGTTGAAAAAGAAGAAGAAACTTGCAATATCATTCTGTAGCTAGGTGCTGTTTTAAGTCAATGATAGAACTTATTGCTATGTGGCCAGTCAATTTTGACAGCAAAATCTTGGAAAAATAAAGGAGCTTTTGAGGGCAAGAAATCAAAACATTAAAAATAAACATAATTTTTTTCCCCTGCCAGAGAGAAGTTCTCTAACACTGACTGAGAAAAGAGCATAAAAAAATTGAGTGAGTCCCTTCCAGGACTTGGACTATTCATGTTTTCTCTGCCACTGTTTCCCATTTTAGTTTTCATGTTTCCTGAGCACACTGGACCAACATAAACATCATTAGAATTCTGAACGTGGGGCAGAACAACCTCATGTACCCATACAGATTGAGAAAAAAAAAGGTTGTGATGGACTACAGGTAGAATATAAGCCAGTAATTCAAATTGCATGTATTGGATATCAGGGGGAGCATGGGAGCAGAGCAAAGAAAGTTACTATTGTTCTGTGTCTGGCATTGATGAAGCTGTATGAGGAAAAAAAAGCCTGGTTTGGAACCCTGCAGCACCTGAGGGATGCTGAGAAACAAGAGGTTACAATGACGCATGTTGAAGGTGATCATGAGGAGAGACTGAAGAAGCTGGACTTCTTTAGTCTGACAAAGAGACTAAGGAATGATCTATTAGTAACCTAGCAACCTGCAACTACTAGAAGGAGAGGTACAAAGATGACAAAAACATGCTAATTTTGGCAGACAGGTAGTACAACACCAGAACAGGCTGCCCAGAGAAGATGGGGAATCTTCACCCTTGAAAGTTTTCTAGACGTGGTAACACTAAGACACGTCTTACCTAATCTAATACTAGTTAGCAAAAGTAAACTGTGTGTGGAAGAGACTTCAAATGTCCCCTACAAAGAGAATTTCTATGATTCTGTGATTCTTGGAACCTAGAATTCTGACCCTGTTGTCTTTTTCCTTTGAAACAGCACACTTATTCCCAACAGAGGTAGATGGCACGTTGCCTTATCCTCAGGTTCTGAAAAGGTTTCCACAGAGGGTTTATTTAGGATAAAACAAAAACTATTGAATGTCTTTGTGGTCAAGGCATCTGAGAAAATATACATGAAATACAGCAGAATGTTTTGATACTGTAGGGCTGAACATTTTAGTAAATGATTAGATCCCAAAAAGGCAAACCATTTTTTTTGTGTTTGTAGATATCCAAACAGAAACAGTGCCATTCACTTCAAAAGCAATGAGAACTTGAAACTATCAAGTGTTTAAGTGACTTGTTGGCTTATGGCTTTGGTTCTTCCTTAAAAATGAAGTACTGACTGCAAAATGCTGGGGGCCATGTAGAAAGCTCATTAATCACAAGCAAGCAAGCAACAACAACAACAACAACAAAGTAAACAGTCAGTCAAACTAGAAACTAACCTGGAAGATAGCACCTCTTTTAATGGATAGTTTACAAAGCTATTCAAGCAACTAGAGCATAATTCCAGTGTTCAGTTTCTCACCTTTGATTTTGTTCCTATTCAGTCATTTGAAGAGACCAGAGAATAACATCTGGAATGTTTCATTAAAAGAAAACATCAGCATAGAATGGTCTTAATGATTAGATGGTATGTTACCTAAATGAAGAGTGGAAGCTCACTAATTTGTACTATACAGGCAAAGATACTGTGTGTCATATATCGTACAGAATTCCAGACTGAACTTCAGTTTTTACAACATACAGAGTACTCCATATGTGTGCAGTTTGGATTTCACAGGACTGTAAATAATTTTAACTGTTTGCATTTGTTGTTGGTTTTAATCTTTTAGAAGCATGAACTCTTGAATTTTTATCAGGTTTTCACAAAACTTTGATACAGGATTATGCATCTTAAAAAATTGCATGCCTTTACTGTAAGTCTGAGAAGAATTTATATCCCTAAGGCTTTCCTCTAGGATATCTTTTGACATCAAAAAGGTAAAATTATAAATAGATTCTATTTCTTTCAGATGTCCATTGATTTTTTCTTCCAAACACTGTAATTTAATTTTAAAGTTCACTTTGAAAATAAACAATAAATGAATGTGTTTTCAGAGATAATGCTTTCTTTTTGCTCAAAATAAAATCAGATATCTGGTTTCTAAATTATTATCTTTTAATTGTCTACCTAATCACTAGGTTTGGTGAATTCCAAAATGGCATTTATTTACCAATCAGAAAAATACATTGCTGACAGAAATCTCTCTTTTTGTACATGTATATGAATACAACTAGTTCCCTTCTATTTTTCATATGTATCCATTTACATTCACTTACAATGTTATACATTCAAAATGTTGTAAATGCAACAAACATTCTTGTTGTATAGTGCTTGCTATTTTATTTAATAGCAAAACCAGTTTATTCCATCAATGGACCTATGTTTGTAGAAGTAAATATATAATATTAATTAGAACTCTAGTCTTTCCTCTCCTTGCTATCATTCACAGTCTATCAATATAAAAACAAGTTCTATCTATACTTCCACCCAGATGGTTGATGTTACATGTGATTGCATGAAAGCTCTGATATGAAATGCCTATGGCTTACTGGATTACTCTCTCCCCACATGTTTCAAATTAATAATAAAAAAGAAAGAATAAAAGAACCAGTGCAATCTTGCTACAAAAGAACCAGAGTTTATTGTATAACAGGATTGCAGATGTGGAAAGGTGCTCATAATAAGGCTACACTATTTTTGTTTCGTTGTGCATCTGGAATGCCAAAGGATCTTTAAGGCACTGGGAGCTCATACTAGACAGTCTTGGCTTTTTGATTAACCTAATATTCAGAGAAACGATTAGTTTTTGTAAACTCTGTGCCATTCATCATCATATTGTCATTTATGTAATCACAAAGTGATTTACAAAGTCAAGACTTTTTTCTAATTTCTGAAACAATTTTAAGACATCAAAGACTTTCAGATCGAAACATCAAAGAGCAGCCCAAATCAGAGATTTCTGGCTAAGACAGTTCAGTTCATTTAATATCCTCTGGTTTTCTAAGGATTAAATTACAGCATATAAAATTCTTGGAATCTGTCTAAGTAAGCTGTACCATATACTTATTATTTATTGCAGTATCGCCTCTTTTTTGGTAGGGCAAAAAACTTTGCAGTATAGAAGATGCCATCTTTTCAATTTATCAAATCTGCAGCAAATTCTTATGAAATATTAGAGGTATAATGGTCTAATCCTACTGGGAATGGAGAGATATGTTAACTAAGGAAATATTTACACATGAGCTCAGGATGAAATGCACTTCTCTTGTAATCAGCCTGTCATAGAGGGATACTTACATGAATTTAATAAGAATATTCTGGGGGAAGAGTAAGAAACATCAAGAATGAAACTACTTATTCACAGGAGGAATAATTGCAGTTACTATAGTTATTGAAAACAGTAGGTCAGGTTTGTAGCATTGGCTAAGGATGTAATTCAGAAATGCTTTCCATTATTTCCATGATTTAAAGCAGGGTGACACCAGAGGAGCTGGTCATATGGATGCCAGGCACTGCATGTCACTGGCACAGATGCAACTCCTAGCCAGAGAATCTAGAACACAGAAACGTTTCAAATTGATCTGATGAAGAAATGAATCAATAGAGACATGTAAGATTTTTTATTGTGAACAACCAAGAATATAAGGAAATATAGCTATCTTCACTGTCCACCTAAGAGAGACAAGATGTTAGTGATTGCTTCCAAGTAAGCCAAGTAGGTGAAAACATGTACTTGGCTTACCTTATATCAAGGAGGAACCTGCCAGAGAGAACAGCTACTTGAAGTACAAGCTACCTGCAGAAATTTTTCCTATTGACTAAATAATTAGATTTCTAAATGCTTATCCTTGAAAGGCATACTACAGCCCTTCCAAAAGCAGCCTACTGACTAGAGGAACTGAGTGTCTGAGAGTTTGATTTCATACTACTGTACAACAAGGTTTTGCACAACTGGATTTCTATTCTAATGCTCATAGCAAGCTGGGTTAGGTTCAAGACAGTTCAGAAGCTCAAGAAACAAAATGCATGGTTTCGAACTAAAAACCCCATAACTCTTTCATATTTACATTCTTACTTTTTATTTTAGGAAGATAATGAGATTACATGTGGAACAGTCACTTCAGACCTTGAATGCAGAGTTATTGTTCAAGATAAAGCTCCAGAGGGAAAAAAAAGGTTCTATAAACATGAAGAAACACTTTACATTTTACCAAGATTTTTATCTTTCAAATATTTCACTGCTAAAGTCTAAAAGGCATTGCTGGGGTTAGCCAATGAAGTTAGTTATATTCTCCTTGCTGATTCCTATGGAACTTTATTTTATATAAATACTTGGTAAAAAAATTCTACTGGTCTTGTGTGAGAATGTGAGAAGACAAGGGGGAACATGCGTTATTCTGCTGCAGCCCCACCTCCAGAATGAAAGACATCCTTCACATCCATTCTTATTTCTGTTCAACATTTTGTAGTCACACAGACCATTGATGAAGCTTTAGCCTAATCAGTCTAAGTAGAGAGGAAGCAAACTAGTGTGTGAGAGAGAGACAACTGCATCCTCTTCTGTACAGTTAATCCGTCTGAGGTAAATATAGTTAACATGTTTAGACTGAGAATTTCTCTGGCTCTGGTTGCTTAACATATTTGCAACGTACTCATCATGATACACTATGCAGAGTAGCAAATTTATATTCAGGGATAAAAGAACTTTTGTCAATGACTTTCACTGGTGTAGTTTAGCTTGAGTCTGTGTTAGAAGAGTCCCTTGGGAAAGGTTGGGGGTGCTGGAAGGGGACAAAGGCTCCTCTCAGCCTCCATCAGGATTGGATTAAACCCAGGAAAGACAACCAAGGCTCTAGAAACTTTCAGGGCTGAACAGAAGGAGCAGCCAAGGAGAAAGCTTAGGAACAAAAGCTTAATTTTAGCAGGCTTTTGAAGATGAATTTTAACTTAAGTAGGGGTTGGGATTTTCCTTTCATTGCTACCACATAATTTATAAAGAAGCTAGAGACTTTGATATCTAATTTAGTTAAGAAAATTGTAGAGATAGGGTTACAATCTCCTAGCATTTGAATAAATTCTTGTCCCAGTGTTAATATAGGGAGCTTTACTGAGGGATTTCTTCTGTTCCACTATGCTTCTCTGTTTGCAAGTATTTGGATGAATTGTGTGTCTGCTGAAAGGGTTGTGGTTCTGTGAGGGTTCTTTGAAAAAATAGTTGTAATTGTGGACTGAAATTTTGTAAAAAGTTTGGTTATATTCAGAAAGGACACACAGACTTTTGCATAAACAGTATTTTGATCATAGTGCTATTCGTCATTCCTCAGAATATTATTCAAGGAGAACAGAAGCTTTAACAGGCTTAAGGTTTCCTGAGACAAGGGCCATTTTTTAAGTGTTTTGTTCAGTGCCTACATGCAGTTAGGCTCAAGTTCTGCCTTCAGGCACAGTTAAAATAAAAATGTTACATTAAACCCATGTCATAGTTGCCCCACTCCAGTGAATAAGAGAAGTATTATTTTAGGATTAACAGCCCACTCTTTCCACCACCCAGAAGCATCCCCAGAAGAGGCATAGCACTTAAGCACCTGTACTGCTCTCTATCTTGCACACATACACATGCATTTACTCTTTCTACTCCCTCCTTTCTTTAGGTCCCCTACAAGTGACACCTGCTCCCCTATATTCCAGTATGCCCTAAGTAGGAGTAGCCTACCTCATTCAGACATACTTGGCATGTCTATCCTGTCCCTTAGCCCTAGTTCTATTCTTTAGTGTATTAGCACACCAGTCTTTGCCCTGATGGTACCCTTCCTTACAGTGGAAGTTCATTCCTCATGGTCATGTGGACACTGGACACTGATTTCTGTACGCATTTGTCCAAGTTACAATTTATGAACACTCAACAAAGTATTCTGTAAGATTTATTTTTATTTTAAATTCTAATTTATTGTCCTAAACAGATGCAGCAACATCCCTTATCAGTCTGATCAGCAGTCCTTGGCAAGAAGCTGTCTTTGCCTAATAATATTGATGTAACTAATAAAATGTTGTATTTGGAAAACGTAGACTTTAAAACTTCAATTTGACATTACTTGCTTTAAAAGTGGTAGGGTTATGTTAATGTGTTTGTAATTTTAAATATTAGCAGCTCCAGTTCTTTTTCAACAACTTGAGGAATTCAGAAACAGCAGATTTTTCTCATCTGTGTTGTATCCCTTCCTATGAATTGCACAGGTAGTGAGTTTTCCAAGACTATGGTATAGCAATATTGCTGTTTCACTGAGTAAACAGAGCAGCAATAAATTCCTTCGTGCTAAAGAGGAATCCAATGGGCATTTTTATTTAAAGAGGCTTGGGATTCAATGAGAATTTGGAGTTGCACAGAACTTGGCTGTATGATTTAGTTCTGCCTTCTTTTCTTCAAGCTCAATTAAATATTTTCATCTGTCTAATCAGTCAGAAAATATTGCAAAATTTTGGTTTGGAGTTAACTTAAATCCCCCATATGGATTTTTTGTGGGTCCCCAGTCATCAAGTTAAAGAGAAAAAACCTGTTATTCATAAAAGACTACACACAAAATTGTATCATCTCAATAAGCAACTTATAATACTTCACTAGTAACATCTGTATATATAGTCCCTGGATGGCACTCTCAGGAAATTTATTTCAAAAATCTGTGAGAAGAGTTTTGACGTGTGAATTGCTGGTATGGCTGTCTGGACCTTTCACGATACCTCTGTGGAGGAGGAGATAGAAATATCTCTAGAAGTGGGTCCTGTGGCAAGACAAGATCTCTTATGTTCCTACTCATAAGCAGACCCCAAGAGGAGAGCCATAGACTGAGCAGAGATTTGCAACATGACATCTCTAACAGAATGGCAGATCTGAAATCCTGAGGGGTGACAGGGTGAGACTGTTCATTCTATGTCAAAGTTTTCCCACACATGTTCCTTTTTCCTGTGCAGTTACTTAGTTCAATTTAAAAATGAGAACTTTGGCTGTTTGTTGTGAAGATCATGTGAACTGGATACAATTTATTTAGTTAGGGCTTAACTCATCTGTAAGATAATGCTTTACTATATGAAGTGACTTCTACCCTGTTAACTGACCCTATTGAAAGAATGACTCATCCAGTTGTTCAAACAGCACTGTTGAATATACCAACAGCATCAATGGGCTGGTGCATCACTGAGCTGTAGTGAGGTCCTGCATAGTATACGTGTTGTCTGTTCCTAGTGACTTCTGTGAGCATTAACTGACACTTGAGAGATGAATAGCAATTCATGGGCCTAAACCTAAATGTACTGGAAAAACTCTTCAGCTGGTAAAAATTTGCATGTGCCAACTTCCAGCTGTTAAATAGTTGGTCTGATTTATTGAGTCCTCATGGCTCAGAACTATGTCTAAATCTTGGTATAATAAAATCAGTGCTTCCTAAGGGCATAAACAGACTCCACATGTTTTGTTAAATTAGTCACTTAATGATTGAATTATATTTTAAAGGAGTCCATTCTAGTTCATCTTTGTTGGAACGAACTGTTTAAAATATGTCCTTTTGAAGATGCCTCGACTACTCTAGTACATGCCAGATGCTCAGCATGGCTCTCTCTCTAATTGCTCTCATTCCAGATAGGTTAACAAACGAAAGTGATGGATATGCATGATGATAATGCTAAGTTTCATATTTCAGTAGTCAGGCTGTTCACTCTTCATGTCTTGGAAGTCCTGGGGATTTAAACCTGACCCCCAAAAGATGTACGCTCTTAACTTTTGGACTTCCTTTTAGATCATGTATCATGTAAGTACAAAATTCATTATATCACTGCTGTAAAGTCTGTGCCAAATTGCAAAACTTTTAACTTACAGAAAGGATTAACCAATCCTTTCTGCTTCTATTATTTTCTTGGCTCAATGGCTCTGCAGGGATTGCTGTGGTCTCATTATTTGTCAGACATGATACAGTAGGGGACATGATAAAAAAAGGTAAGGAGGCCCTTGATAATTGTCCTAGGCAATGCTATCTACATCTCAGAGAGTTCATATGGTAATTGTGTTTATGTGAGCTCACCCTGGAACTATAAATCTCATCTCTTTTAATGGAGGGGATTTTGAGGTGTCTTGGGCTAGCTTTTTTTACTGTTTCAGTTATAACACTATAACTATATAAATAGAAATGGTGTGCTAGCAAAAGTGATGCCTGTAAATGGACTAAGAAAGATCACAACTAAGATGCAACCTTCAAGCTATCTCTAACATAAAATATATGTTTATAGTTCTAAGTCAAGTAAGCAATTTTCAGTAGTGTACCACATAAAATAAATTTATTGTTGCACTTCAGCAGTTTCAAGATTTCACAAAATGAGCACAATATTTCCCATCAAGTGACACCTAGATGTTTGTTTTTTTGGTTTTTTTTTTTTTTTTGAGAGTAATAAATATAAACATGGAAATATAAATGTATTTAGTTGACAAGGTGGTGTTAGGTCATAGGTTGGACTCGATGACTCAGAGGTCTTTTCCAACATAGTTGATTCTCTGATTCTGTGTATTCTTAACATAGAAAAAGTATTGGTTTAGAAGCCTATGCATCTTTCTTAATGTAAAATATCTGGGGAAATTAACATGGGACTTAAAACATTTGGAAACCTGATCAAATTTTGAATAAGTGCTCCTGTCTTTTCTGTAAATAGTGGAAAAGATATTTCTCAGCACATCAGCTGCATTCTAATTTACAGACTATGATACTAAGAAATGCAATAGTGATGGAGACTGTCAACCATAACACTGTCTGGTGAGCCACTACTATGATTTTTTTCCCCCAAATATGACTGACATCTTTCCTTTAACCCTCCCACTCCACCTCTTTCTGTATGTTGGCATGGTGGCCCTGCAACTATGTGGAGTACCATATTTTTTTTTGCTAAGCAGTAGGAGAGAGGAAGCCATGGGAATCTGTAGCTATAATTTGTCCTGAATTCTTTGAGGCTTTCCTTCAGTATGAACAGTGGAACTTTTAACCCACCCCTTAGCATTGTTGATGAAGAGGTCTTTGCCTTTTAGCACATTTGAAGGCCAGTGTCTGTGTGGTGATGGCTAAATAACAGAATCACTAAACTGACACTTATAAAGGTTTTAACATGGTGAATCATATTCACCATTATTAGGACCAGGCACACGGCCAGTGTCTTCAGGGAATTCCCAAGCATTTTATCTCAAATTAATTTGATCCTGAATCTTCAAAGTGCCATTGTAAATGAAAACTATTGTAATTACAGTTGATTGAAAAATTAGGGTGGAACTTACATTTATGAATAATGTAATTTGATGAGAAATACATGGGAATGTTGGTGGTGCCAAGTTCTTCTAGACAGTATGTTTACTGAAGACAGGAATTCTGCTGCTCCCCACTAAATTCAGGTACCTTAAATTTTGCTTTAATGTGAAAATGAAGGCAGCTATTTTATTATCTGTCCTTCACTATGTGTATTCTTCCTGCCTCACTAACTTCTCTCTCTTTCAGGTCAGTACTTCCTCAACATTTAATTCTTTTTATTAAAATGAAAACACTAAAACAATTAATAAAAACATTAACAAATTGGAAGTGGAACTCAAGAACTGATGATCCAACTTCTCATTTTGCCATTTTTGTTAGGTTTGCTTCCAGACCCAGGTAGATGATAATTCACCACCTCTGATCAGTTCTCACATGGAAGCCTTCGTTTGGAATACTGAAAGACAGGCACTATTTCTTTTCCTCTTCTCATTTTTCATTCCATTCCTTACCAGTAGGAAAAAATTAATCAATGATAAGTGTAGTTTCAGGTAGACTACATTATAGAGCCGATATTTGGAGTAATAATGAACTGACTGATAATAAGGCATCTTTACATACAATGTACCATAGATTTGACAAGCTGGATTGATTAATGGTGGTTGCACCTCTCTGAATAGATGAATAAAATGAATAGTATACTTTCAGAAAGGAAAGAATAAAGCCATAGCTTGAGTGTAACACATGCTGGAAAGACATTGATCCCTTCACCTTTTATTGTTATTATTAATCAATTATCATTATTACTTTTATAGCAACATTGAAAGCTTTCATTGAATTCTTTTGAAGATTCTAAGTGTGAAGTTATTGGTTATGAGTCTGAGGGAAAGAACAGGAAAACATTAAGGATGAAATTTCATCTTTGCCCCTTTCACAGCTCCTGGGTGTTTTCTTCTTCGTGTTAGAATTGAGAGGTAAAGTCCCCAAAACTGGTCTGTTCTAAGGGATAGATAATGTCAGCAGGCTAGATGCAAAGGGGCACCTAGGCCCACCAAGTACTTGCCTGAATAAACACATCTTTATGTTAACAAAGTTACAAAATCTTTTCTTTAAAAGAAAAACAGTAGTTTGAAACCTATTTTTCCCAAGATAAATTATAGACTGTTAGTAAAATCCACAAGCTTTTAATTCTGTTTTGCCTCAGTACAGTTTTGTTTTCTTTTCTGGAGATGACAAGCTTGTTACAGTTTTCCATCCTCTCATAAATTTGAGAACATCATAATGCAATTTGGGTTTTCTTTTATTTGCCCCTGTATACTGGATACTTCACAGCTTCTTTGTATCTGATATTCAAGTTTTTTTTTCTAGAACCACAAATGAACAGACTGAAATTCTCACTTCCTCATGTATTGTCAGGCATTGGATCTTTAAGAAAACTAGTACATATTTTGACACTCAAGAGACAATCTGAATTGTTAGCTGATTTTACCAGGAAATCTAAGTTATGCCTTCTTAATGATGACAGTCTTAAAGAATTTGTAAGTTGGATACCTTGGCAGAAAGTATTAGCAGTGAATGTGACCCTTGCTGGTTAGCACTATAAAGGACACAAAATAAAGAGATGTCCACTGGCACATGCCTAGATCTTCTCCTTTGGTATCCAATGCGCAGCACTGAAGTGCACAATATGGAAATCAGACCCTCTCGGCTCTATGGCAAGTAGTTCTGTCAACACCTCTGTGGCAGCTGTGTGCTGTCTGATTGCTGTGTCGGCATGGAAGCTGTCACGTAACTTGCACTTCACAGACAGCAAAAGGCATACATGGAGATCCTGTTTGCCCAGAGAAGGGAGGAATACACACAATGTACTCCCCCTTAAGTAATGGGATTTCCATCACCTCCCAAACTGCTGTCTACAAACTAACGCCTTTTCAGGATTTCAAGATTTGGCCTTTTGTAGTATGAAAATTTCACCTACAACCAACTGGCTTATTAGTGTCTTTCACTACACTAATGTTGTTCTTCTCCTCTTGGCTCTTCTCTCTTGGCATATTTATGTTAGGTTTTGTCCCCATAACATTTAGAAAAGCTAGATGAAGTTCATATTTTATTCAATTGGATCATTTAATTTGAGTTAAATTCTAATGTAGACATATCGTAGCTTATATCATTTCTCACTCAGATGAAATTTTCTGAGAGACCCTATTTTGTTTTCTCTTTATAAATGGTTTGTCAAGGCCTACCACACCTGTTCATTCTTCAGCTCTTCAATATACCCACACATTCAAATTATTTAATTTCGGTATTGTTTATTTGTTTGGGAGGTTTTTTGGGGTTTTTTTCTCCTTCTTTATCACTTGTATTATTTTTTTTTTTTATCAGTTTCGACTCTCTTTGAAAATATGCCTTCCAGGAAGGGGTACATTTTCCCCCTTCCTGGCAACTCACATGAAGAGCTCTTGTTCTGGACTTTCCCCAGGATTCTCTGTGTGATTGAATGCCTGAGGAAAGGTCTTCCAATTGACATGTGCTTAATCAACGTTCTGCTACTCAGTGTTTCCTGTTTATTGCATCAGCTGGATTTTTACTGCCTTTTCTGTAAAAGCCTTTGTTTGGACATTCTGGTGTAAGTAAATATAGTGTTGTTCTCCATATCAGGTTCTATCTGGTTAACTTTAATAGGGCCATAGTCTCCACTGATATAAAGTAACTGGTTACACTTGAATTCCTTTGTATCAGGAAAAGTTTTAACTGTTTTCTATTTCTCTTGAGGAAGGATGCTTTGCTGTGTTAAACAAGCCTTACTGCTTTCCATGTTATTTTAAGCTGTGTTCTGAGCTTTTTAGTTTTCTATTTTTAAGGCATGAGGTTAAAACCTTTGGACTCAGGTCATGACTGTTAGAGAACTACAGTCTTACCCTTTACTTAACAGAGACAGTAAAGTGGGCACTGGATCACAAAGTAACTCAGTAACAACAAAATACATATGTTCTTAATAATTATTTTTTTTTTTCACTTCATAGAATCAAAGAATATCCTGATTTGGAAGAGATCCACAAGGATTATTGAGTCCCTTTTGGCTGTCAGGAAATACTTGTTTCATGCGTTTGAGATGCTTCTACAAACCTCCGTAACACCAAAAAGGCTATTTCCTCTTTAATTCCCTACAAAATGTTAAACTTTATAGAGTCTAATGCTGATTGTTGGCAGCCAGTTGTTGATTGCACTCATGTTAAAGGAGTTTTCCTTGTCATGAATCAAAGGATTTCAGCTTCTAATACTCATCTTCCTAAAAGTGATGACTACATTAAGTTATGGATATATTACCTGCAGTGCTGACAGTAGAAATGTGGTAAATTTTAGAAAATTTCTAGTAAAAAAAATCAGGAGTGGAACTGATGTTGCGGTGCCCCTAATCTGCTTACTGGCTGTTACTTTGTGAAGTTCTCAAGGCTTTGTGACGGTCTCAGCTGAACAGGTGCCACATAAGGAGTGAGAAGAAACTCCTGTTTGGTGGTTGCAGACATAACAGTAGTGGTCTGACTGCTAAGAATCAGCCTGGATTTGATGTTTATTCACTATGCCAGCTTTTGGAAGCAATTTGTCTGAAATTGTACCGAAGAGTGTGGGTAGAGGTGAAGCTACAAGGTGTGTCACCTGCAGCAGATCTGTCAGCCAATCCCAGGGAAAGAAACAACCAGCAAGGTCCTGTATTTTCTGCAGACTGCTGTAATGACTCTCAGTGGGCTTATAATCATGTAATTTTTCACTTTGCTACATGTTTGATGCAATATTTTTTTCAGTGGTAACTAGACAAAGTCATGAAACTTGCACCTTTAAAGGATGGCATGTTTAGTGTCATGTTAGGTAAATTTAGTACTACTCTTGTGGAAATCAATTACATCTTGGGCACCTTGTCCAGTATGACTTGCATTATTTCCTTTATCCTTGACATACAGAGTGAATAATTCTAGAAGACAAGAAAATAAAAAATAAAGACTGGAAGTTATATAGGAAATTTGTAGTTCTATCAGAGATGGACCTGGAGAAAGTTACTACCTTTCTGCTTCATAGAAGAGAATCATAGGATGGTTTGAGTTTGAAGAGACCTTAAAGATCAACTCATTCCAAACCCCTGGTCATGGGCAGAGCCCCATCCAACCTGGTCTTGTTACTTCATTAGGCCAAACTGGCTTCCTCTGCCTTGCATAGCTTCTCTATTTTCCTTTTTCCTGTAATTTATTTATTTTATTTATTTTATTGACAAGAAAGAACAAAGGAGGAAGTTGAGCCCCACATGGTACAAATATGAAGTATTCAGAAGGGAATCTAATCTAGAAGAGGTCAAGAAATTCAAAGATAAATTTTCTTCAATCTTAGTCTCCTTCCTTGATCTCCTCTCAACGTTGTTCTTGTATCTTCTCATATCATCCATATCTTTGCTCCCTTGTGAAAATGAATTAAGATGGTACTTTCTGACAGAGAAATTTGTTGATGTCAGTTTACCTGTGCAATCTGATAACTTATTGAAATCAGTGTAGGAAATGTGTCTGTGCTCCTGGTCTAATGAACTCGTATTTCTAAGATATATATTACCCATTGCTCAGTGCTAAATGGTCATGTAATCAAAGGCTCTATCGTAATTCTGAGACACAAGCGACAAAGATAAGAATGTGATGTAAAGTGGACCATAGAGAGAAACAGAGTTAGTCTTTTTGCATCACAGACCTATTCCAGCAGTGCATTTTCACAATATAAATATGTCAGTAAAAAGAAGTGTTTGCACAAGGAAGGAGTAGTCCATCCATCAGAGAAATTGAAAACAAGTAAGAATCCACTTTGGGATGGAGGATGTAATCTAGAAGTTTGATTAAGAATAGTTAGTGCTGAGGTTTCCAAACAGCAAGACAGGAGTTAAGAAACAGATGATGCTTTTATTTTGTGTTTGGTGATGAGAAGAATTCAAAGTCCAGTGCAAGTCTTGAGTAACATGGTGGTTTTAAGCAACTCCATATTATCCCAGGGTTTGGCTCTTCCATTTCCTCATAATTATTTGGATTAATTTTTCAGATGTCTGCCTTACACTGTGCTTAAAATAATTACAGAAAAGCACCCCAGAGAGATGTAATGTAGATGAATGATTGTACAGAATTTTGAATATCAAGATTAGCTGGTGAATAATAACATGTGACAAAGCTTCAGGAAGCAGATATCTATTTGTAAACATGTGCATCAAGTATGAATTAGGATCTGGTTGAATTGAAATCAGAACAGGGGTTTTTTGTTTGTTTTTTTATGTTTGGTTGTTTTTTTGGTTTGGTTTGGTTTTGTTCTTTTTTCTTTTGGTTCCAATAGAAATAAGATCATACGTTTTCCATCAAAAATAAAAATATTCCATTCCAGGACTGTGTAAAAATAAGATACAATATGTCATACAGTGTGATTTCTTTTCACCCTCCCTCAGGCTAAAATATGGTACTTTACAAAAGAAATGCTTTAACAGTTTTGGCAGGCAAGCCAAGGAGTGACGTGAGTTACAGTGCATTGGCAATACTGCAGGCATTGCAGGTAATTAAGTTCAATATAAATGTTTATTACAGAGTGAAAAAGGCTATCTGATCCAGAATTTAAAGTTGATACCAGCACTTGCTTCCTTTCTTTGTTTGTTGGTATGTATTTGTGAATATTCCATATTTTGAACAGCAGGAACAGTAAATTCTCTTCCACTTTATTGATTATGCACTTTTAAGATTATCTTTAAGCAATGAGACATTTCTTACTGTTAAATTATTAACTTAAAAATACCCTTCCTTTATGTTATTCTGGTTTGTTTTGCAAACCTAAAGCTACTTTACTGATGTTATGTATGAGGTCTTGGTTTGGTACTGTAAGTATATTTGCCTTAGTTTTTCTTACCTCTTTTACCTGCCCCAGCCAACTGAATGAAGGTACAACATGTTGAGTAGATTAATGTGCTAAAGCAACTCCTTTTATTCTTTTTGTCAATGAAAAGTTGAAATCTAGTCAGCTGTCCTGTGAAACCACTGTCTCATGCTGTCTTTCATGGTGAATAAAAACAAAGAAGACCAGTAGTATGGCCCCATTGACTTTTGTGGCTCAGGGATACATATTTCTTGAAAACAGTTTTTCTAATATTCACAGAATCATAGAATAGCTTGAGTTGGAAAGGATGTTTAAAGGCCATCTAGTCCAACTCCCCTGCAATGAGCAGGGGCATTTTCAACTACATCAGGTTGCTCAGAGCCCCGTCCAATCTGACCTTGAAGGTTTCCAGGGTGCAGAGTTTTCATAACAAGCTATTATGCATTTTTTCACTCCTCCCCAGTTACCATCACTACAATAAAGAGGAATTTGCATTGTTGGAGTTGCATTTGATTAAGATGAGCAAAAAGCAAAGCCAAAGACAAGCTCTGCCCAGAGAGGTAAAAAAAAAAAAAAAAAAAAAAAGAAAAAGACACGAACAGGCATGCGGTAGTAGATTAAATTTAGAATTGCTTGCTGCCTGCAGCTGTCTGTCTTGCTCAACAGGTAAGGGGAACAGCAGGATAGCTTTGCTTGCATTACCTTATTCTCTGCATTGCACACTGAGGGGGTTGATTGTGCTATGATTAAAGTAGGTTATACAGCTCTAATGCAGATCTCATTTGCAGTGCTTCTTTGCTCTGACAGTGACCCTACAGCTTTGAGGACTGTAGGCTGTATGTTCAGGAGAGGAGCATGGGCCCTGTTCTAACTAGGGTGTAATGTCACAGATAGATAATATGATTTTCCCCATTTTTTGCTTCAAGCAACCCTCATAGTAATAATAGATTGCAACAGTACAGCTTATCTAATACGGTAATGTATGTCATTATCCCACATTAAACTCTGAGACTAGGTAAATAATGAGCAGTTATTTGAGTTCCTAGGAAACTCATTTTCCATGGTACTACGGTCTGATATCAACACTCACTGTGTGTCCAAGTCTTGTCTTCACAGCTGAGTAATAACTTTGTCAGGCTTAAATTATAGCAATGTTGCCAAAAGACAAATAGCAGTCAGTAACACTTCTGCATTCAAATGCAAAGTATAAAAATAATCTTTATCCATGAAATACAGAAAATGACGTTGTGGTTACAGTGATTTTCATGTACAGTAAAAGAAGTAACAACAAATGTCATTGTGCATTATGGAAAGATATCAATATTTGTAGTTCCTTCCAGCAATGCAACACTGCAATGAGAAGGATCACAGAAGCCAGTTCAAAGCCGAGTCCTATCAACTCTTGGACTACAAGTTTTTTCATCTTTTTCTACCTTGTTTCTTGGCGTGGGTCAAAAGATACAATTCTTGGCTCAGAGAGATGCAGCTTTCATTCTGCTTAAGAATTCTTTAAATAAAAAGGAGCCAAGATTTTCTAAAAGAACTGTAGATTTTCAGTGCCTTACTGTCTGGAGGCTCAACTTTACTAGTTGAAATCAAATGTCCTGTAAGTTGTGTGTTGAGCTTTCAAATAAAAAAACCTTATAATCATTGGCTGGTTTGAAAAGCCAAACAATTCCTCTCCAGATTAACTGTGAAAAGTTAATTTTTAGCTGTTGTTGATCTGATAAACCCAGATGAAGATACATTCTGAAGACATAGTAAGATACACCAAGTACTGTAGCTGACCTACTGCCTGTTGGAGTATTAAAGTACCTGAAAGTCACCTACATTCCACTCAGTAATGTAGCTTTAAGTTATTAATTAGTAATTTATAAAAGCATTTGTCTGTCTTGGCGGTAGTTGCGACTTCAGCTTCCCTTATTTTTCCAACAGAAAAAGAAACACAATGCTGCATTCCAGGCGTTTCTATGGTGAGGCAAGAAACTGCAGCTGTAGACCTGAAGCAAAAAGGGTGAGGTAATTTTAGGCCCCAGAGACTTCGTAAATATTAACTGTAAAAAAGTTAAAATAAAGTAACCAAAAATATACTCCATTATATTGATGAGTCAGTTTTACAATGGCCAAAAAAATGTTATCTTGAGATTAACTGTGTCTTGTAAATATTTTTATGGGTTTTCATGTATTTATAAAACAGCAGTCATTTCAACCCATTTCTCCCCACCCCTCCATCTCTGAATCCCCTCAGGATTTAACTATTTGGTTTCAAGTTCAAAGTGGCTTAGTTCTGACCTCTCTACGTTGAGGTTTCTGTCCAGAGCCAAAGAGTTAAAGCTAGGACTAGCAGTGAAGGCACAGCATGTTCAAGGGGGAGCAGACCTAATCCAGCCTTGGAATGCTTAGCACTCTGACTGCCCCTGGGCATGCTGGGGAGGAGAGGAGCCAGTGCCCCTTTGGTGTGGGCAACTTCTCCCTGCCAGTTTAGTCCATCTCTGAATCTCTTGGTCAAAAGGGGAGAGAGGAATCTTCCTTGACCCTTCTCTTGATCCAACCTTGCACAGCTGAGGAACAAGTATACTCATTCTCTATGGATATGACATTATGCTGATTCCCACAGCAGAGTGAGATCCAGTCCATTTCCACATTAAAAAAATTTGCTAAAAACTCAAGGCATCAGTAATTTACCATCAGTCTGAGACTATTTCAGTGAGGAAGCTAATGCCTAACTCAGGGCATGATCCAGTTGAAAGCCGTTGGTATTACAACTTGGTAGAGGTTGCTGCTTGTAATTCTATGCAATTTCCATAGTGGGATCAAGAAATCAGAGCTAAGCATTACACTTCTCATGCATTGCCTGAGAAAAGACAGTTATTTCTGAGTGGTAATAGGAAAAATGCTGCTGGTTTTGATATGAAACAGTCACAAAAT
Organism: Acropternis orthonyx; assembly: GCA_035583155.1. Lineage (NCBI taxonomy): Eukaryota > Metazoa > Chordata > Aves > Passeriformes > Rhinocryptidae > Acropternis > Acropternis orthonyx. The sequence goes on from JAWWEU010000081.1 coordinate 30,069,640, forward strand.
ACATAATGTTGAGAGAAAGTACCAGAGCCTAAGACTCTGCCTACCAGAAAAGAACCTTAAAAATTAAACTGCTCAGCCACAGTCCTTCTAGGTGGAGCAGTGAATCCTGAATGGACTTATATAGGGGAGTACTTCCTGTAAAAAGGGTGGCTAATCAACCCTGCTTGCAGGAACCTGGTGGCTAATTGTGAAATACATATTTTAATCTATTTGGGCTTAGACCCACATAAAGCAGAACATGAACGGACATCTATGTTTTAAATATAAATTCTTTGAAGCAACAAACTTCACTAGATGAGGATACTTGATTCTAACATTTCTCTGCCCATGAAAAATTATGATACTCCTCTTGCTTGTGTTTTCAGCCTATTACTCGGTTCATTCTATTAGGGTGTCTTTAAGGACAAACGAGTGTGCAGCCTTAGAGAAGTGTGTAGACAGACTGCCCTTATCTGAGATTAAGTCATCTGTGCAGAGAGCTCCTTCAAATTTTCATCACTCTTCAGAACAAACTGAACAGTAGCAAAATTCTCCACAGTATGACATTTTCTGACCAAAATCTATCCTTTGACTCTGAAACCTTAACATCTTTTAGCAAATTAATTGTTTCAGCATATATGCAATATTCAAGTCTTTCTAAAAAGTCTCTGAGGAATGATGCTTAGAATTATAAGTCCAAATAATGAAAAGTTCATAAGTTTTTCTGTAGAAAATAACCAAAATGAAGATTCTTGGAAATACGATGTTGAAGGGCAATATTCAGGGTTGAAAAGCAAAGTGTCATTAAAAAGTCTTAGGCTAAAATATATGATAAAAGAAAAGATTGAGGAGTATATGTAGAGGAATGAATTATATATGGAAATTAGACATTAATATTTGGAGTGTCTGAGGTGAAGAAAAGAACAGAAGTGCTCCAGTGTAAAAGATGGTTAATCAGATGATCTCAGAATATCTATTTTTCATGCACTGATTGTTTAGTTGAAAATTGACCTCCATTAATCTGCAAATTAAATTTAAATATGAAGAGGTTTTTCTTTTGCATTTCTTTCAGGAATGTGCAGAGAAATCTGACAAAAAGTGTTTGTAAGAAACCAAAACCTATCATTTTTTCACTAACCATACCTACTTTTATCCTGTTGCTGAAGTATGACCCAAAGAAAATTTAGATTCTTCATCTTAATTCCATTCCTTAAGAAACTACAAAAAAAAAAAAAACAAAAAAAACAAAACAAAAAAAAAAAAACCAAAAAAACTACAAGCAAATTTTGCAAAGTTTTTAAGGTAAGAAATTGACTCATAGTGCTGTATAAATGTCTCACAAGAATAGAGATATTGAAATAGAGCTCATCAAAGTTAGAAATTATGTAAAAATACAGGGGTCTACAATAGGAAATACAGACTTTTTGCAAATACTATTCAGGAATTCAGTACTATTTTGGAATGTTCTTGCTTGCCTCTAGGCAAATATATTGCTCTACTCAAACACAGCTGAAGGGGCACTAGGTGGGTAATATAAATCACTTGAAAAACAGGAAATGGGTAAAATCAAGCCTGAATTATGTCTTCTTTTATACGCTAAGGTTTAGTTTCATGTTCTCTAATTTCTGCTGTGTAGAAATTAACTGTCCAGTTGAAGGTAGTGACCAAATCCTCTTCAGTCATTACCAGAGAAAGATAGCTATTTCCAGAAGAAGATTTTCCTCTCTGATAGTAAATGCCTATTTTATGCCCTTGGATTTTCTTGTCTTTCTTCATTTTTGGCTGTGGGAGACCAGATGATTTTGGTTTAGACTGAAAAAACCTAACAAAGCATGGTCAGATGAGACTGACAGCTATTAAGAGAATAGAAAATACAGAAATATAGTCCAAATCATTAAAATAATGGAAGTATCTTGACTCAGTTTTCATAGTTAGGTTATTAATTGTCTAAATGCAATTTTGAACATGGGTTATGTGCTCCTAAAACATAGCAGTACTTTAGAGAATGTTAGTGTCACGAGTCAAATGGTGTGAATGAGATACCATCATATAACTACACTTTCATTGTATCTTCTGATCCAGAAACACAGTAAAGTCACACCAACTGAATTAGTCTCATCAACTCTTATAGCTTAAATTAATTAATTGATTAGTAATATAGACAATATTACCAAGGAATAGAATGAACTTGTGCCCAGCAAAGCCCTGTCAAGACCCTTTCACTGATTCAATGGGAGTTGAATCAGACTCTGGGTGCACAGCTGCAGTAGTTTGTAACCTGTAGTCGTATAGCAAACCTCAGTCCTTCCCCTGTCCCCAACACAAAGCAAAATTTTAGAATGAATTCTTAGTTATCCTTTTTTGGCTCATCTACTTGTCTAGGACTTTCAGTTTTAATTATCATGGCATTCCTTCCTCCTCCAGTGCCACACAGACACTGATGCCAAGATGCTAAAATGCACAGATCCCCGATTTCCTATGCTCAGCTCTGAGAAAAGAATGATGAAAACCCTTCTACACCTCTGTCTTTGAAGCCAGGAGAGCAAGTAAATGCAGCCAATTAATTTATCAATAAAAGTTACACTGATAGGGGGTGGAGACAGGTAATTATCATACCATTTGCTGAGTAATTGTGCATTAGATCTTTTATATGGCTTATGGCTTGAAAACTGAATCTCAGCAGAAAGTTCATCGATTCAAGATAACTCGTTAGAGTGGCAAAGAACCTTTTTTGGTATCAATTGCTCAAAATGTTCTTGACAAACAGCTCACCAACAGAAGGCTCAGTCCAACACCTTTAGCATAAGACAGTATGTGTTGTTGACTTCACTGGAATAGTTTCATCTATTGTCTTCAAAACAAGACATTTCAAATTCTTAAACTCAAGTTCTTTCCTAGAGTAGAGCTTTTATCCAGAAAGAAAGAAAGAAAGAAAGAAAGAAAGAAAGAAAGAAAGAAAGAACGAAAGAAAGAAAGAACGAAAGAAAGAAA
>JAWWEU010000081.1:30072709-30088075 GCA_035583155.1 Acropternis orthonyx
AGAAAGAAAGAAAGAAATAAAGAAAGAAAGGAAGGAAGGAAGGAAGGAAGGAAGGAAGGAAGGAAGGAAGGAAGGAAGAAAGGAAGGAAGGAAGGAAGGAAGAAAGAAAGGAAGGAAGGAAGAAAGGAAGGAAGGAAGGAAGGAAGAAAACTATAATCTGTGAAATAATTATCTCTGGCTGAAAAGAAATTACCTATCTTCCTAAGTTGGCTTCCAAATATCTCATTTTGAGTAGAGACAATTTTGACACCCCTATCTACAATTCATTCCATAATTTGTGATGGTCAGATTATTACTTTTCTTAACACCAAAAAATTGTTTGCTTTATTTGTAAAGGCAGCCAACAGGTCCATTCATATTTCAAATATTCTTCTCTTGACAGAATAGAGTTTATTTCACTGTCTTAGGGTAAGCAGTCAGATGAGAAGTCATTCTAATAACTTTTTATTATATGCTTTAAAAAGAAGTAATGTTTTGCCTTTGGTGGGAGAATACATGAATTTGAGTTTTCTTCCAGCTACCACAATGGACCCTGAAAGAAGAGCCATTAGGTTTCTGCACTCTGCTATTTCAAAAACATTACATGTTTGTATTGGTGGAAATTGAACTATTGTATTTTGCAGTCACTCTGCCTCTTCACTGTCCTTGCCACCACTAAATATAAAGGACCTTTATCCTTTCATCAGGCAGATAACAAAACAGAAACAAACCCATGAGGAGATAGGATCACTTTCATCAACAGAGAACTGCAGATAAGGCACTTGAATTATGCTCTGCACCAAGGCAATATTTCTTAAGGGCTTTTACTAATGACTGGTCTGAAACTCTCCTGTGTCACAAAGATTTCAACACACAGAGGTATCTCAGTGAAATATTAAACATGTTTTTGGTGGAAAGTAGAGCATTATGGAGTATAAGGGTGAGTGAGAGATAAAATCTAAAGAAAACATATCTGCAAAAATAGTAGAGTCATTGCTATATAAAAATGTACACACTTGTATATTACATTTATGCAAGGCAAGAGCTTATCGTAAATCTACTAACAAAGGCTGGACTGAAGATTTGCAAACAAGAACTGAAAAGCAACCCTGAACCTACAGAAAATTGCATTACCAGTTAAATCTGTCAAAGTTCCATGAACAATGAAGTACACATATACCTGGGAATCTTTTGGGACTTCGTGAGACAATAAATCATTTTGCTGCCAAATTTTCTTTCCAGCAATGCCAGAGTTGCATTAAAACTATGTGTTTTGCTGCTCAGATTAATTATTTGCCTTTGAGGATGTGGGTTGCATTGGAAAGCAGAAGAATGCCAAGCAATCTATGTAAGATTTTTAATTGTGAGTTACATACTAGTCACTTGTAAAACAAAAGGATAAATGTAACAAGCATGTACCTCAAAACATGATTAACAGTCTCTTCTGCTGCCTTACAGGTATTGATTTTCACTAATTCTACCATCACATTTGCATCCAAAAGATTCCAATGGAATAAATGTCTCATTAAGTAAAGAAAGGAATAAGATACAGGGCTCAGAGCATCATTGGTGGAACGATGCAGCTGACAAACATAGGAAATTGAAACAGAAATGGCAAAAATGGGTTGTGTTGATCAGAGACCTATAGACATTTTAAATGATGCTACAGAGGAAACATTGTAGGGAGCAGCAGGAAACAGTATGAAGCCATGAGTACCATAATTGTAGTCCCATAACCTGTCACTCCAGAGTCAATTTTGTCCCCATGGAAGTAAAATGAACTAGAGAGGAAATAGGACTCACTGATTCACTGTGAGGAATGGATGTCTGTGTAGTCAAAACTGCCATGGCTGAAACCAGTAAGAATGTGCATATTAAAATGAGTATCTCCAGGAATCAACCCTTTATACTCTTTATCTTCTATTATATCCCCTGCTTTGAAATATTTATACACTGCAATGTAAAGATTCTTTTATGCCGTTAAATAAACCCCAGGATCTGCTTTCAAATAATAATAAAATAAAAAAGTCAGTCTTAATAAAAGAGAACTGTTATTACAGAATTTGTCAACTTTTCCACAGATGTTGAGTAGCCCTCGTTAATAAGCTTTTTATATATTTCCCATGTGTTAACCTTTCCCCCCCTTTTTCTGTGTACGTAATGAGTGAGTGTCTGTGCGCATGTGCACATAAATGTGGCACAATGAGTGCAGTTACATTTTCCATTTAGACTCGTCTTGCCCTTTTGGTAGTGAAGCTGGGAAATATTATATTACACAGAAAGTTTTACTCCTAATAAAAGTAACTCTTTCTGTGACTACCTTCTTGTACACTTTGGACCACCATGTGTTTTAATGAATTTCCACTCTTTCTTGTAATGGAACACTGTGAGGCAGCATGTAATGGCACCAAGGCTGAGCAAGACCCTGTTTCCCTCCCAGGCCTACACAGGACTGCATTATGTTATGTCATGCTTCTGATAATGTCGTAGTCAGAAAAATGCCACATGCTACAGAAATACTTCAGAAATTTCTGCTCTGCCATCTGTTTCAGCCAGGTGTGATCACTGAACCTCAGTTACACCACTTTACAACTGCCTCACTGTTTCCTTTTTTCCGTATATATTCCCTCCCCTCTGTCCCTTAAAACATTCACACACTTTCTCCTGATTAAGAGGTGGAATTCATAGCATGTATTTTCTCACTGGTCTTTATTATAACTTTCCTTGGGACGTATCCTATTCTACATCTTTCCTTCAATGATCCAACAAACTTCCAATCTTGCCTTGGGTGACCTCCAAGTGGTACGGTGAATAAAAAATAATATGAAAGGGAAGACATAACTGGCAGGAGAAGAGTAGCTAGGTGGGTTCCAGTTCAAAGGAGATTCTCATTTAAGTGTCTTTGGATCCAGGACCTGTCCTAATTTTTTCACTTCACACCAGCCCATCTCACACTAGCCCTGAGAGCTTAGCAAAGGAGTGTTTTGGAAAATTCTTCAGAAACTTGGCTCTGTTTGAGGATTTTGCATCCTACAAATGGAAGACCAGAAGAACAGCTTTGGAAAGTCTGCCAGGTGTCTTCAAATAACTAGTTTACTGTTATATGGAAATCACAAGAAAAAGAAATCTTTTTTATAAGCTACAAAGTGTAAGATTGGTCTTATGTTCTGAAACAAATACCTGAAAATCCAAATTTAAGATACACCTGTTCATAATCTCCAAGGAAACAGTTTCATTCACTTAAAAGTGTTGGGCTGTGAGACATAATTTGGGATTCAAGAATTTTGTCTTGACATTTTTCCCTCTCCTGCAAAGGACATCAGGTTGTCTTTTAATCACGTTGTCTTGCAAGGTTCTTTGATGAATTTGGTCTGAAATCCTAGCCTGCAGGTAAGTGCTGCAAATTATGTAGTATATAGTACAGATATCAGTCTTGAACAAATTCCCTTTTGCTCAGGACCGTTACCTGATTTCATCTAGCATTTTCTTGTCTATAAAATTTTAAAGATATTTTTTAAATGTTGATGTTCTTCACATATTTGAAGAGGTTTCACCTCTAAAACATATATTTAAAGGTGAATGCAGAGCATAGCATTATTACTTTCTAACCAAGCGAAGTACAAACAGTTATCATATTACAGCATTAACCCTGCAGGTTGACAAGGAAAGTTTTAAATCTTGTGATTTAACTCCACTAGCATTTTCTCTTGCAGGTAAGCCAGTTTAAGAGGTCCCCTCCCTGGTCATTTCTCATACCTCCTAAACCCTTGGACTACTGTCCACTTGAATCTGCTAATTCATTGGCTTGTGGGTTGCACTTTCAGGTGGATCATGGAAATCACCCAGCTTTTAATAAGCAGAAGTATAAATTGATTCAGTGAACCATGTACGTCTAAAAACAATTGCATAGGTGTGGAGGAGTAGCCAGCTATCAAAAAGAGATGGAGTAGACCACTAAGAGAATATCAGAAATAGAAAATTCTTTATATGGTCTTGCCATAGAGAAGAGCTATGTCTGTATTTAGCATATAACCCTTTATAACAATTTAATGAGGCTGGAAAGCTGTGTTAGAACATTTGGAGCACACAGAAGAAAGAGTGTCATCAATATAGTTTATAGAGAACCTTAAAGACCCAAGTCTATAATAACAAAAACAATAAAGAATCAGCCACTTAGTTGAAATTATAAGAGGATTGCATGTTCTTAAAACTGAATGAACAGTTATTGAAATTTTACAAAACTCTATTGAGATTAGTACAGAGCAACTACCATACTGCTTTGGTAACTGAAGCAACAAACTCAAGTGATATGACTGAACCGCATAATTGACTGCAACCTTTGTATGACTGTACTGTTGTGTGAAAAAATAAACTAGTGAATGGCTTTGGTAAAGACATGGAAGGGGTGTGCCTAGTTCAGGGGGTGCTGCATGAAAACAAGATTAATTTCTAGTTCAAATGTGCCTGTAAGGACTTAAAATACCTGGAGTTTCAAATTAGACTATTTTAAAATTAAATGACCTCAAAATACCCTTTTCCCCCCCTTTTATAAGGGTCTAGATATTCCCAAGTGGTATGATCTGAATGGCACGTTTTCATGCACCAGTGATAGATTTACTCATCAGTTCATGGTAGATATATTCTATGAAGTTATTTTTTAAATAGCAGATTTTGTAACAAGAGTATGTAATAAGTTAATAGGTAGATTTCTGCATGTGTGGAGGTGAAGATATGTTCCAGAACTTTGACATACCCTAAGTCACTGTTTCTGATGGAATAACTAGTTGAAAGACCTGGAGTAAAGAAAATCCTGGTGACCAGTATTTAATATTGCCTGATTTGAAACTATATGGTATTTAAAATTGTGTTCTTTCCTCAACAGTAACATTCCTAGAAGCACAACTTGGATCCTTTTAATAGTAATGTGAGACTTCTCAGGAAAGAGATCAAACAGTAAGTATATTTTACTAGCAGAAACTTCAGTCAAATGGATAACCCTCTCTTTCGTAAGAGGCTTGCAATGCCATCTTTAATTAAAGAAGAGTAGCTTGTTAACAATAAAAGATGAATTTTGCCTTGCAAAAGGGCAGAAGGTCAAGTGATGGCTTGGTGAGCTGATATAACCAAATCACTAGTTATGAGCTACAATCAGATCTAAATAGAGTTGGACGCTTTAGTTTCTGCTGAAAAAAAATGATCCCCCATTATGAAAAATCTCATTACAATTGGCAGACAGATCCTGGTTCCACCCAGGAGATGCTTAAATTTGAAATGCCACACTTCTTGGATTGTCATCCAAAACTTTGATGACTGGTAAGGCTACTTAATTAAAAAATAATAATACACCATTAATTTTATGTCAGGAAATAAATTTGGAGGGACACTGTACAATAAGGAAATGACTTAAAGTGTTAGAATCCAGAAGTTCCTGAACGAAAGCTGCAAGATTACAACAGGAAGACTAAAAATAAAACAGATGCATTTCTGACTGCTATAAAAAAGCTGTTACTTACAATGGCTACCACACCAACTTTTAAATTACCTAGCCTGTAGTCATGTGTCTTGTCTTTAAGCACTGCTCTTCTAGACTGTCTTAATGCTCTGGTACTGCAGTTTTTTATATTACAAGCTAACAGAAAAAAAAAAAGGGATTGTTAAAACAACACATATTTAGATATAGAAAAGGGAGCACAGAGACATGTGCATGTTTGTATAAGGCAAGCATAACTCCCTGGAATGTAAATGGATGTACATATGTGCAATGAAAAGAGCAAGAGTTTACCAAGAAGGAAGTAAGAGATACAAATATATATCCTAATACATGGAAGATAAATATTATTAATCTAAGCCATGGAGTTTGGAATGGCTGTGTGAGTCTGGACTGGACTCGTGGGTAACAAAATCAGGACTGACTCACCCTTACCAAGTACAACAAGATTCTTACCATAAAACATTGTCAAACACTCTCTACATGTCACTTACACTAGAGAAAAAAATATTTTGCAAATACATAAACATCTCTAAAAATGTGCTTGGGGATATTTTTCTACTGAAATATGTCTTAATTCCTTGTAAGTGATTATAAAGAATTAACTTATTGTTGTACACATTCATAGGTCTTTTTAAGGTTTTAAAATGCATTTTTTTCATTCCAGAACTGAACTTTATACTTCATGTTATGGGGAATGAGAATTTTCCTCTCAAAGCAATTTAAAGGTCTTACTTCTGTTCCTACAAGGCACTTTGCACTTCAAGTATATACAATTCTATAGGTATTGAACTCAATTATGTACAGTCTATTTCTAGGGCAAAGAGTGAATTGAGTACCCTGAATAATTCTGAGTGACAGCATTAGTGTATTAATGTCTTTCATAGATTTTTCTCTATTCACAGAATGACTGAGAATGAAAATCTTCCATCCGCTAGATGTCAATCACTAAGATTGTTGCTAGTGAACAACAAAAATAATTTAAAATCAATTTCTAGTGACTCTGGTAAATGACACCGACCCATTCATTTTTGAGAAAATGGAGCTGTTTATTGTGCTTGGAAAACAAGTCACCTGTGAAGAGTTTGAGATCAGCTGATATAGAGAAATTCTGGAGCAGGTTGCAGCAATGTTGGAAATATTGTTAAAACAAGCCTGTGACCATAATTATGTGTTTGCTCTATAATGATGGACTGCTCATCTTAAGGAATGTCATTGCAAGTGGGAACATTATACAGATGTCCAGGTTCAACAGTCATGATCATGTAAGCATGAGCCGTTTTTGTTTTATTTATGAGCTGAAAATTCATCCTAAGGTTTTCCATTGTCAAGTGTCTACCACAAATGTTACAACATGTTTGCCAACATGGTCTTGAAGGTGAACCTCTGCTGCACAACTGTTGCCAGAAGGATGCCGCAAAATCTTCATCTCTTAAATAAGGATTCCAGAGCTCCTGGCTCACATTCATAAACAACAGTGACTCAAGCTGAGCTCAGGCTCTGATTGCAGCCTGCTGTTACAAAACCATGTGTTAGCAGTCATATTCTTGGATATTCCCGCAATCATCTGTCAATCAAAAGCCTATTATGGAAGAAGTGATGATGTAAACACAAAAAACATTCACTTAGAAAAAGCCAAATTCTGACTTGTCTAGCAATGAAAGGCTACATTTGGTTTCCTTTGGTTTCTGAAGAGCTTCTGAATTTGGGCTCCTTTTTCTTGCACTCATCATAAAAGAGTGTTCCCATTGTGGCTCAGTTGCACTATAGACAAATGAGATGCATTTGTCAGGAGGAGAACTATGAGCTGTTCCAGTTTTATCTCTTAAGCTTTGCTGAATTAAAGCTGGTATCACATCTGCCTGGAGAGATAAGATTAAGAGCCTGTCTCATCTTGCAGGAAGTTTTAAAATGCTCAAAGAGAAGTAATGAACACAGGCTCCTCCTCTCTGCAGCTATGCATCTGAGAAATCTACTTGCCCTGGCTAAATATCTCCCCAGCATGACAAGAAGTGTTTTTACAAAGTCAGATGCCATAATGTGCCCTATAGTTTATTCCTTACTCTAGTTTACCCCAAAACAATTCTGATTTTTTCATACATTTATCTATGCACGTGGATTGTTAGTGCCAGTTCAGAAATTAACTGGACTAAAATTTAGTTGAACAGACTTTCTGACTAAAACCATAAAATTAGTTCTAAATGCAGATTTTAGTCTTTCCTCAATTCTAACAAATTTAGCTCCTTGTTTCTTTCCAGTGCTAATCTCAAAACCCATGGCAGCTCTCTATGAAGCAAGGTATCTCAGTGATGCATGTGTAAGTCCAAAATTAACCTTCGCAATAGTTCTGTACAGTTCTGTCAGCTTTAGCTGTGAACATAATATATGGAAGGCCAAGTGTAGTTAGCATAACTTAATTCAATTCCAAATCCAAGGCCTACATTGCTCAAAAAAATCTTGAGTATAGTGACCATACTGGCAGACACTAGTGTATTTGAGTTAGGTTTGAAGTTGTCAGTATATATTAGTTTAACACCAGTACTAGGTCTGATCAGGTGAGGTTATCGACTCACTGAAAATGTACACTAAAATTACTTACACCACATGGCATACTGTCTTTCATACAATGTATAATAAGTTTTAGAGAAATGAAAGTATGCATAATTTTTTACAGAAATATCTGATGTCAGCCCTCCCATCATTGTGTTCAATGTTAACAGGAGTTTTGTCTTTCAGGACATATCCGAGAGCTTTGGGGAAACACTTCACTTCTCAAACTCTAAGATTGATTTAGCTGAGTTTCAACTAGAAATATATTTAAAACCAATTTTAACCATTACCCTCCTTAAACCTTATGGACCCATTCTGTATTTAGTAAAACAGGGATGAGTTCTCACAAATTGTAAACTCCTTTCTGGGAGTAAACTACTGCAGAGTTGAACTGGGAACACAGATTCCAGTACAGACAAAATGTTATTGCTGCTGATTTTTGCTTGGAAGTTTTGATTACTAATATTGGCAGGAGTGTTTGTAGGTCCTTTATGTCAGGAACTCTTAAACCACAATCCATCTTCATTAGAGCTCAAGTCTTACTTAAAATTAAGGCAAAGGAGCCATAAACATGCACTATCTGTGGTCAGTAAGAAGGCACTTTGAGCCATGTAAAACTGAGCCCCTTGATAAATTCGAGTTGTGGGGAGGATGCCTGTTTCCAAGGATGATTCCTAGAGTAACAAATTTCTTGTGTTTCCTCCTCCTGTACTTCAGAGCAATATCTTTGAAGAGCTATTTACCTGTTTCTCTGCTTAAAATACACTTTGACTATCAGTACTGTAAATAAATGTGAGACATAAATAATATATCAAAATAGTTTGGTTTTAGGGCAAAGCTTTTTGGGGAACTGGGATTATATAGGCAGATGGAATTCCTTTTCACTTTATGAGGCAATGTGTTTTGTTTAATGATACTGCTTAGTTAGCTCCTCAAGAATCATGTGATGGGCACAAGGGTGACATTTGTGATATTATGATATGTAACTAAAAGTATTTCCCAATATTAGTTAGATCCTGTCAGTAGTTGTCCCTAAATACATGTTTCTGAGGCTGTGACTGGAGAACTGGCACCAAGACAAGAGTGCAGACTGTGAGATTGTACTACATAGCTAAAGAGGAGCCTCCAAATTGACCATTGAAACTCTGATTCTTGTGAATGCTTGGTTCCCATAACATTTGGTTATAAAATCTTATTTCTCAGCAAGAAAAAAAACCAAAACAAAACACCCTACAATTTTGAAATTTCCTGGCTTTTAATGAAACTGCAATAGGCTTATTTGCTTCTCATTATATACTTAATAAGTTTTTACTAATACATGCATTTTACACCCATAGTTAAGAAAAATAATTTAGTGTCTTAGTGGGAATAAAATGATAATAAAGGAAAAGAAAATGGAGAAACTGTTTGCTGGTGGAACACCCCACTATTATTATTTGTGGACCATGTGATCTGGCAACCTTTTGATTTACCAGCACCGTCCACTCCCTTGTAAATTCTAGCTGGCATTCCCATACATTATTATGTGGATTCCTTGCAACCACTTCCCTTTCTTATTTTCCAGAGACAGAATATAAAGTTTCCCCAAATGCCAATAAAACGTGAAATCCTATTCCACTCTTTAGGTTTGCTTTGTGTAGTCATCTTCTAAAATAAGAACCAGAAAGAGTTTTAAATATTGCTCTTTTCTATTTTTACCTTCATTCAATAATTGTTATTCTTCATAAACATCACAGTTTTTGTTTCAACATCTGTATGTTTTGGGTTGTTCAAACTGTTGGCTTTATTACTGAGAAAAATTGTAAGTATTTCCTTGCTTCTAAAATAAATAAAAAAAAAAAAAAGAGACTTACATGAATATGTTCCACTTCTTCATCTTGATTTGCTTACAGTTATACTGTGCCATATAACACAAATGTCTAAAGGTGAATGAAGTTTGAGAAAAGCATGTTAAGTAAATCACATTTGGCAGGTCATTTTATAGGTAAAAATAACCCTAAAGCAATGTACAAATATTTGGTTTTAGAAGTTCTCTGGTTTTCTGTTTGCAATGTCCTCCACTTGTCAAATGCATAGTAATAATGCAGACACTGTTGTTGACTGAAGCAATGAAAATATGAGTTATTTTCTGATCCATTTTCTTGAAAAATAGGTGTGGGGGAGGAAAGAAAGGCTGAGCGTGGGTGGGTGGTTTGCAGCAGACTTCATCTATAATTTATTGTTCATGAGGAAAAGCTTTTGCAGGACACTGGCATTTAAGAACCTGAATACACACAGCATTACATCATTCCCATTAAGTTATTTCAATTTCTTGGAAGGCTGCTCAGGTTAGCACTTGGACTCATAGAACTAGAAGAATAAAAACATTCATGAATCTCTAGAAGCTGCTGCAGCAGCAAAAGATCATGTCACCTGAGAGCTGGTAGGGGGAAATCAGGGAGGTAAGTTTAGTTCTAATTAATAGGTGTTAAGGTAAGAAATTAAAAATACCTCATTATCCTTTTTGGACCAGTAATTCCATACCTACCTAGAGCAAAATTCCTCCTGCCTTCCTGGGAGGCATTTGGGACTTGGGACTTGGGACTTGGGACTTGAGCTTGTGTTTGCTCCCAGTGCTGCTCTGTTCTAAAAGGGGCATACCTGTGTCCTGAGAGGGGATACAACCAAGCTATCATAGTCTTAGGGCAGGTAGATAGGTAGGTAATCAGTAAACTAAATTTAAACAAGAGGGGGATATTTTCCAGGTATTTATGTATCTTGATACATTGAAATACGTGTATACATGTATGTATTTTGCAAAACATGAAATTATTTCTTAAAAACATCCTTATTTGAAAAATGTCAGAGGCTGTATTTCAGCTCCATTTGAAGATTCACACAGCTCTTCAACTCTTGATCAGAGCTGGTTTCTTATCTTCTGATTTTTTCTCCTCAATAGTTAGGAGAGACTAAAAAGCACCTCCTGAGAACAGATAGTCCCATTTTAAGAAATGTCTTTGAAGACATTTGTCCATTCATATGTGTCTACTTCCTCTTTTGAATTATAGGGGAGGGCTGAGATACCATCTGATTTGACAGCAAACTTTCAGGTGTCAAAATGCAGTTCCAATGATCAGTTCCAAATTGGTCCCACAAATTAAAAAATAAAACATTGGCACCTGCCATGGACAAAGAGATTTTGGTAATGTGCCAGCAGGACAGAATTTAACATAACCCAGTATACAGGAAACAACAGTCAAACTCGGGGGAGTTAGTTGGTGTGCAGCCAACTCCAGTCCTGAGTTACACAGGGGAGATCATAAATATCTGTGATCATTCCACAAATCTCTGAAAACTCTAGAAAATTAGGATTAAGACAGTCAGAGAAGTAGCCCGATGATTTCAGAGGGGTTTGGACAGCTTAGAAAGCTATTTTTCAGCTGGTGCAGGCACTTCAAATTTAGTTGGCCTGCAAAACATCCATGTTCACTAGTTTCTAGATGGGAATACCAGGAAAAAGGGACGTACTGTTGGCTGGGCTGGCATTTTCAGTGTGATCTGGGCATGGGGAAATATGGAAGGCAGGCTTTCTTTGTTGGCTGGCTGGCTGACTTCTAACTTCACACTTTGCTTTGAGCCTGGAAATAGAGAAGTCAGTGGCAAGTATTTGTGTGGCCCTTAGGGACATCACAAAACCTCTGTTCACTGGGAGCTGCTACTAAGAAGAGCCCAGTGAGTCATGGCTACACCATGTTAATGGGCAGAACCTGACTCCAGGTGAGTGCCTCCTGCTTTTTCATTCCTTTCAGTTTAGATTAATTTCTTCTGACCTTTTCCATCACTCTGTATGCAGAGCTGGATCAGTGCCTGCATGTCTGTGCAAAGATTTTATTAGGTTCTGCAGTATGGGTCTTGGAGTTTAAATAATCTCAAAATCAGAGAAGAAAGTTTAGAACAGGCTGCTTTGCCATAGCAGGTGCAACAAGACGAGCTCTTCACACTTCATTTCAACATATCCTGGTCCAGCCTCACACTAATGATGATCCTTTTTTTTAAACAACAGTCCTTAGAATAGTGGAATCAGAAATGAGCAATTTCAAACATGTGTGATATTACAGTGGCTGCATACACTTGCATGGAACTAAAATTTCATCGCAGCTGTTCACAAATTTAATTTTAGTTATGATTTACTATGCTAAAAATTCATCTCATTTAAGATTACTGTTTGATATGGTGTAGTGGTTCAGGAGCTACAGTGGTAGTGCTACATTGACTGAACTTGATATTAAAGGTCTCTTCTTACTGTGATGATTTTATGATTCTATGAAGATTGGATAAAAACCCTTTCCTTTTATTATAGTCGCAGATGGCTTTATTTTAATATTCATAGGTCTTTAATTCCTTAGAGGAATATTTGTGGTTAGAAATGAGATAGACTTCAGTAAAACTGTAAATACCAAGTGAATATCAGAGGCTGAGAAATCTTCTGTTACCAGGAATGACTCTTACATTTATGTGAGCAGTTGTAGGACACTCAGGCAACATGACAATCAAACATACAGTAAACCTTTTACTGGGTCTGGTCATAAGCAACTAATCCCTCTGCAGACTGAAGACCTTGGATGATTTGTGTCAAAATCATTGCCTCTCTTCCTAGAAAAGAATCCGTGCCACATGAAGATGAAATAAAAAACCATTAATGATTGCATTTACACTTCAGTCAGGATTTCCTAAACAAGTGGCAATAAAAAGAAATCACATGTAGCTTCTACATGACTTATATTTACCTAATTTTGTGTTATCTTAGTCAAATTACTGAAATATGCCTTCTTTTTCCATACTCTCTTGAGCATCTCCAATGGGGATGACATAGTGCATCAGCCCATCTTATGCCAATGAAGAATTGTTCTGTGGCATTTACTTGCCATGAAGTTTTAAATTCCCAGAGAGATGTTTCCTTGACCTGATTATTCCTTAAAAACATCATATTGGCAAGAAATTGCTCCTGATATTTAGCATAAATTTGTATTTACTCATACCTAATTAGTGCTTATTCTACCTCATACTTTTCATCATCAGTCATTTTGAAGATCTTCTTGTAGCTGCAGTTCTACTTACATGCATTTAGCTGTTAATATTTTCTTAGATTGTCTTCACATATTGATACAACAATGTTAAAACTGCAGATTTTACTCAGAAACACAAGGAACCAAACTTTCAAACAAAGAGGAGATGGAGGCAAATGAAGCTAAACAAAACAATAGTCTGAATCCTGTTTCTTTCTCTTCCCTTCACTGCTTCAGAAATGCAATTTATCCAGAGTTCCCATCTTTCCACCTAACAAAACCCATGACATATACAATTTAAAATTTTCCCTAAAAAAAGGTAAATACACATAGGAACTAGGGTTTAGAAGAGCTTAATTTAATTTATTTTTTTTCTTACAGATTTTCAGCACTGATTTAAATTAAGCTATTCCTAAGTAACCCTGCCAGAAGTCCTACCTACATTAGATGTGAAGAGAGTTAATGAGTGATTTTGGAAAAAACCCACTCCTGACAACTATAAAAAAAATCTCAGGGAAATTTCAGTTTAACAAAGCATTAACTTGCAAAGTTTAACTGCAAATTGAGGTTGCTTATCTAAATATTAGTAAACTGTTAAAAAAGAACAAAGAGCCTTGGGAAGCAGCCTTTAAACTCTGGTCACACAACCTTGTATAGCAATCTTAGCGCTAATTGAAAATTAGGCAGCTTTGTGGTTAGTTTAATGACATGGCTAGAAACAGTGGGCCTATGGCAAAGATACCCAAACCCAAAGACAGACAAGCTTTGCTTGATTATAGTGATTACATCATGGTCGTTAGAACTTAAACCAACTAACCCAAACACAGACATCATATCTTCATTTGATAGCTACAGTCTAGTAAATAGTGGGAAAGGATGTTATGTATGGATTAGCCCAGCTGAAATGAAAACAGACATTCCTTTTGAACCTGTCTGGCACTGAAAAAAGTCGGTAAAGTGGACTTGTAAAGCCAGAGGCCTTTGATTTTTGAGGATCTGCACAGCGTTTTAGCCAGTCTTTGTTTTGCAGGAAAACCACCTCAGCACCCGGGTATGAGGCATCCTTATGTGTAGTCTATCACTGTGCAAGATGTTGAATTTATCTGTGGGAACACATGAATATTAGCAATGTCCTCCTTTGTGCTTCACTGCTAGAATTCCTTCTGAGTTCATGAGTCACTGTCAGCTGTTTGCTAAAAATAGCTCCTTAGCAATGCTTGGACTTGTAGTCATAATGGTGATGTGTTGAGATTACTAGCGACAGCATAAACACTGCATATTTAAAATGTATTTTATGTAAATTAATCTTAATATTGCAATTTAACAAAGTCTGTGTAGGGGTGCATTTCAATGTCTAAAATGAGGCATCCTTGCCACCACCTCAAATGAGTGGTGTTCTTGGCCTCCCTCTAAACACAGAGCAAAACAAAAACGCTCTGACTCATGCTTGGTCTTTCAAACACAGAGGAAACCTTGACACTGAAAGCTTCCCTTCCTTTTTGATTTTTGAAGTTAAAAGTTATCATATTCATAGAAGTTGAAATATGAAATCCTTCTTGATTTCTGTCTAATAAATCTGTATATAATAAATTGCATAAATCAAGGTCATTCCCATCCACATTTAAAATATTTTAATTCAGAGATGGCATATAAATCATAATAGCGGCATTGATTTTTTGGGCACCAAGATAAAGTAGCAACTCAAAGGCAGGAACACCTTCAGAGAACTGTCTTTGCCTACTCTCAGAGTAAAAACATTTATTATAGTGCTGTTATCATTAATATTTTGAGAAAACCACACTTGGAATTCGACACATCCAGGTTGTTACAAAATGGTTGTGTAGGAGATGAGATTTCTCAGAAACTCCCAAAACCTCTTCACAGACAGACTCATCTCACACTCCTAAACCCAAATCCCTGTGTCAGCTACTATGGGCCTTAGTCATTTCACCAGATTGTTATTCAAGTTTTTCTGCCTTTTGCCATCTAACAACTGGATGTGGCTGTTTGACACAGTAAAAGAAAACAGAGCTCTGAAACAGACATCAGAACTACAGGCAAT
Organism: Acropternis orthonyx; assembly: GCA_035583155.1. NCBI lineage: Eukaryota > Metazoa > Chordata > Aves > Passeriformes > Rhinocryptidae > Acropternis > Acropternis orthonyx. Next base: position 30,087,834 of record JAWWEU010000081.1, read on the forward strand.
ATGGCCATTTCACTGGTTGCACTTGACCATCAATGTCAGATCTCAACCTTTTGTTAGAAAAAAATTCAAAATTTTATTTTTTCAGAATTTTTCATGCTTTTCCTTTATGCTTTAGAAGCATAGCACATTGACATTTTGTAAATATTAGCTGTGCAATTAATTTTACATGTCCTTCCTTCCTTCCTTCCTTCCTTCCTTCCTTCCTTCCTTCCTTCCTTCCTTCCTTCCTTCCTTCCTTCCTT
>JAWWEU010000081.1:30089201-30137007 GCA_035583155.1 Acropternis orthonyx
TTTTTGTTTTTTTTTTTTAAAAAAAAAAAAAAAAAAAAAAAAAAAAAAAAAAAAAAAAAACCAAACCAAACCAAACCAAACCAAAAAAACCCAAAAAAAACCAACAAAAAAAAAAAAACCAAAAAAACACCCCAAAAACAGTACTTTTTAAAGGAAAAAGTTTTACAAAAATAAAAAATCTAAAACATGTGAAAATGTGAAGGAAAAATGACTAGTATTTGTAGAGAGCACTGCTGGCTACCAGAAAACCAGCCAAAATGAGAGAGGGAAGCAGTCCACAAATTGCACTCATTCATCAGCCATGGCTGACATTTGGGAGCTTCATGGTCAAAGTAAATGGAGTCATCTCTTTGAGACATCACATCTTCTGAGATAAGTTCTGCTCATCCATCTTAGATGCAGAAAATCAGGCAGCTGGCAACAACAGAGATAGAATCAAAGAATGATAATAAATAGTATTGAAAAACTCAAGTAGGCATTCTAGTTAAGTAATCTCATGACTATTAGAAGGAATGAAATCCTGACTCCTTTGATTTTGTACTTTCCCAGCCTTCTAACCTCTGTGGTGATGCAGGACCCTTAAACACTACCTGTGGATGTAGCAATATCTGCTAAGTCTGAAACCTAGTTATAACCTGGGACATCTATGTGAGACATACCACCTCCTAGAAATGTCTGTCCCTCTCCCTTGGTAATGGATGGAGCCTAGGCAATTACCTTAGAGAATACATCACGTTACTGGGGAACAAAACAATTTTAATCAGATCCAGAGTCCTTGATATGAATGTGAAGAGGTTTTGCTCGTAACTGTGTAAAAAAAGTGTGCTTTTGCACAGTTATAATAATAATCTATTTAAGGCTATTACAAGGACATTTATCAATCTGCATATGCAGCAAACTCAGATCAGAGGATGAGACACAACCACGACAGAGACTGAAATACCTCTTTATACAGGGAAAGCAGCACATGAAGGTGTGAGTCAATACAATGGCACAACCCAGCCAGAGGAGTAGTTCCACCCCTTTTCACAAATACTAAACTTATGCTGTTGTATGAAAAGAAAAAAAAAACCACAAAATCCCCCAAATAAAATGTGCTACTCCAACAAAAATAACAAACCACAGTCCTCTAAAGAAAAATTCCATTTATGAAGCTTTCTGTGGTAGGTTTTATCTTGCTTTGTGTATGATATATCAGTTGTAACCCTATTGATCATTCAGTATTACCTCGTGTGCAATCAAAATTTCAAATCACAAACCAGTTAGCTAGTATGAGGACTCTGGAATAAAAAAAAACCTGTGAAACAAGACTGTCTTTCACCCTCTTGCAAGAGAATAAGGGAATGGAGAGTAGTACAACTTATAAACTGTGTAATATCTCTATAACCTATATTCAGTGCAGTATTGCCTAACATATAATGAAGCAGAATGTGGAGAAATATCTGCATTATTTAGCAGTACTGGCACTGTTTAGATTCTTGATACAGTCATGCATCCAGTTAATGCAGCATAAAAATTTGTTCAAGCAAGCTCATTTTTATATCATGCCATTTTTGGTGGTCAAGTATGCTCACCAGTCTGCTTGAGGAGTTACTCTCTGTTTTGCTTGATGGAGCATTAAAGATATTTCCCCAGTTTTTTTGACATCTTTTAAAACCAAGAAGTTATGTTTCCTATTGCTAAGGCCTTGTAAAAACTTTGTAGCTTTCATCTTCTGTAATACTAGAATAAATGTCCTCCACAGCCAGAATCTTATCCAGGGAATTATCCTGGGTTTTTTAGAAGTTGTCAATGAGAGTTAATGACATTGAGGGGTAATTTATATAATAACAGCAGGTTTAAAAAATCATGTACAGAATACTCATTCTAGTTCATTAACTGAAATCTACATTGTTAAGTTTGTAAACAGAAAACGAAGAGGCAATAATGTGAAAAAGTATGAGTTGCTTCACAATGCCATGCTGCAAAGAGCATTGTAGTAAATATTTTGGCATCTTACTGCATATATTAACAACAGAGCCCAGAAATTGCTAGGAGGTACAAAACTCTGTACTCTGAGAGTCTTCATGTGTATGCTTATTTACTCAAAATAAATTCCCTTTTATCTGGTGCTATTATACACAGCATTACTCCATTAATAGGAATGACTGACAATTGTCTTTGGAGCTATCACTTCTGCCATATTTTTTTTTTCTTCTGTGGAAAGCTTTTTCTGCATGTTTCTGGTTATATGGCAGAACCTCCTGGCAATGGAAATGATATTTAGAAACATATTTTATTTCTTAAAAATAAGTTGAGATTTCTGAGATTCAGTGATAAAGAAAGTTTCAGAACAAGAATATTTTGCAATAAGTGTGACACTGAGACATAAGTTAGAGCAAAGGTATAAGCTGCAGATTTGCAGGACAAAATATTAGCTACAAAATCTTTCACACCAACATTGTAAGGTGTAGGCTTTTATCCTGCATTCATCACAAACTTAAAATACCAGCAATAGCCCTGTGTGAAACTCAACATTCTTGTGTCACACAGGGTTCATTTTGCTGTGTATGAGTTTGCACCTTCTCATTTCCCTGCTCAGGTTTCAGACCTGAAAGGTCTCAATCTCTCCAGACGCAGCATGGAATGGGTCATGCTTCCTGCAACCCCATCTGGAGAATTGCCCCCTTTAATGAGAGAAAAAGAGCAAACAATGAATAACAGTGCATTTTTGGCACATGCTCGGAAATCTGGGGTGGTTGGTGGGCACTCTCATGAATACCAGCATGAAATCGAGTATCTGGTGATAAGCAGGATCATGAATCCATGAATAGTGTTGAACTGGAGTAATTTACTCGTGCATGTATTTGCAAATCCGACATTATGGTATTTGATAAGATGTAGCAAATAAGCATTTATATTTCCTAATGAAGTAGGTTCTATAACATAATCTATTAATGAAACCCAGATGGCAATGAAACACACTGCATTACTAGTTTATCATTTGTATAATAGAATTTTAATGTATTACAATCCCACCTTTCATAAAAAATCTCATGGCTACGTTTCTCCTCAACATGGGGTCAGTTGATGACTTTTCTGTAATACTGACTATAACTCCTGCAAAGGCAAAAGACCTCTCTGGTGTACACCTTCAGGCCAGTGGCAGTGGGTTGCAGAACCAAGTGAAACAAAGATGTGGAAAAGCAGTGACTATGCACAGTTCCCAGAAGCAGCATCAGAGCAATTCCCAATGATTTTTGTGGCCTTAGGATTGAATACTATTCCTTGCTGCTCCTATACATCCATGACAGAAATCTGGGCCAGCCATCTTCCCCCCAAGACCTTTCCCCTTCCTATTAAATGCCTTGTACTCAAGGCAAGAAAATGTACAGGGGCTAAGCATAGTTTAGCCATTCTCCCATAAAGTATGAACATCATAATTATGTTCCTACAGTTGTGGCTCTGTCTTACCACATTTGTGATAAGCGGATTTGCTTTTTAAAGTTTGCAGAAAAGGCGTGCCAGTGCAGTTGCCAATAATTACATCAGTGAAAGAATAGCTCAGATCATAGCTTACTGCCTCTGTCATCTGATTCCAACTTCCATTCACCTTTAAAAATGCATAATAAATCTGACTAATACTTTTAAATGAGTGCTGGTATGTACATTTTGGGTGATACTTGAATGGTAGTATACATCCTTGCCAAAGGTGACCACCAGCTGACGTAGCCCAAGAACAACAATTTGGAGTAGGCAATACTTAAAAATAATCTTCTCCATCTATGGAACTACCCAGTGTTTGGCTGATTTGGCTTTCTATTCTAAACTTGCTTTATCTTTTATCCCTTAAATATCAGTTGGAATGGTGAGCAGAGGGAAAAACAATTTTGCCTCTAATGTCTATACACTCTTTCCCTAGCTGCATTTTCCAAAAGCAGAGAGTTACAGCCAGAGTTGAAGGCTGACATTTTTCTTTTAAACTCAAATGATTGGACAGTCACAAAGACCCCAGAGTCTATTTTTTAGAGTAGCATGTCTGTACTCTGGCATGAATTACTCAGAATAAATGACTTGAAGTAAGCCTGCCAGGAAAAAAAGAAAATTGTGTTGAAACCAAAGTGATAACTTCATTGTCAATGTGCCTTAATAGAGAAAGTTTGTGGCAATAATTTCTGTGAGTGACAGTTTAGGAAATTTGTACTGGTAAAGATTGAAGTCTTTGATTTTTGCACTCTTCAATGTGTCCTTGAGTATAGAAATATCAGACAAATAAAAGAAAATATTTCAAGGAAGAGAGCTTGTGAAGGGGGAAAGAATTTATTTTAAATTTAACTCTCATATGGCTTTTATAGCACCTACAGCTGAGAAAAATGCTTTCAGCAAAACTATATTTCATTGTATCTACACTGGTTAATACATGACATGTTAGTGGTAGAGACTACTTTTAAAAAATGGTACTGTTTTATGAAAGGTGCTAAGTAAACATAGTTGAGTTAAATTCTGACTTTGTGCTTCCAGTCTCACCGACTTGTTTTGTTTGAGACTCACTGTGTCATTTGGGTATCTGGTAAAAAAATTAGAAAAATCCCCAAACCCTAAGCTTTTGAAAAGAGGACCTTTTCCACCTTCTGAAAAATATCTCATGGACGTTTTGAGCAGTGGTGATCTGTAAAGAAAACAGATTAGAAAGTTTGATAATAGAGGAAGGAAATATTATTATCACAGCTTGAAATCTGTTAACAGGGCCTTCCAAATGGAGCAAACATTAAAGTCAAATAGAAACTCAATTACAGGAAGATTTTCAACTTGTCAAAAATAATTGCATTAATGTCAGCAATATTGAAGGTTTAAAACAAGGAAACTATTGTACATTGTCTCTAGAAAGAAAGATTAAAGGAATGCATAGCGTAGTTTTAGCTAAAGGTCCAAAAATGCTCACATCTATTTTAGTTTTGTTCTGAGGCCAAAGACCACAGTACTGAATAAAACTGAAACATCAAGCTACAACTTTCTGACAGATGTTACATCACACAAAGACTGTGGAATACTCAATAAGAGGAACCATTTATCTGCTTTGCTGTGAACCAAAACTTGTAGTAAATACCACGTACAGGACAGAGAATCTAGCAGTTTGGAGGAACTGGACCTTGGAGATATGAACTGGTCTGTGCTTGAATGTTTAGCTAGTATTACAACAAGGACTGTTCTGCATTTGCAAATAAAGCTCCAGGAACATAAACTTTATCTAAGAAAATCTATTGAACTATTATAGAAAACATATATCCCTTACTGATTTAAGTGGGATTTTTAACCATTTTTACAAGAAAGGCTCTGTTTCTTTGTCCCTTGTTTTTCTAGCCAAGGCTGAGATAATATTTACAGTAGTGCTGTCTTCATAAGCAATTCCTGTGTTCATTCTGAGAAGAAACTGCAAAGACTAGAAAAGCAAAGTAACAGCATCAGAAATGTTCTTTGCTTTTCTTTATCTCTGTGTTGTATTATAAAAAATCATGTATAAAGTCCAACAATGCACTAAATTTTATTTTTTTTTCTTTTTCATCTTCTTCCTCTAGGTGTAATTCCAATAATCTGTTGTGTCTTGTACCTCTAACTAGACAGTGTCTAAATTCTGCTAAAATTAATGGAATTAGATCTGTATAAGCAATCATCTAGTGAGATTCTCAGAAGTTCTTAGGCAGGTTATCCCTTTTTAAATATCTCATTACAGTATTTTTTGCAACTTTAAGCCTCCTAATATCTTTCAGCACAAAAAGAAGACTTATAAAAAGAGGAAGCATGACTTTTTACATAGGCAGATAATGACAAGGCAAGTGGGAACAGTTTTAAACTAAAAGAGGAGAGATTTACATGAGATGATAGGAAGAAGGTCTTTACTAATAGGGTAGTGAGGCACTGGAAAAGGTTGCCCAGAGAAATGGTGGACGCCCCATTTACAGAAGTGTTCAAGGCCTGGTTGGGTGGGGCTCTGAGAGACCTGGTCTAGTAGAAGGTGTCCCATTCCAAGGTAGGGGAATTGGAATGAGGTGATCTTTAAAGTCCCTTCCAGCCCAAACCATTCTATAATTCTAGATTTGTGATCTTTTCCTAAATACATAAGTTATTTTCACAGGGCATTAGATGTTATGAAATCAATTGCTTTGAGACATTGATATTTTCTATACTTAAATTACCTGTTGAAATATCTCACTTCAGGGTTTTTTTTGGCTTTACAAAACCAGGAGCTGATAATGTCACAAGGCTGGAACAACTTCTCATGAAAACCTGACCCATGGAAGTGCCACAAATATTAGTTTTCCTTTAATCTTTACAAGCTATTGAAGTTGCACAGCATTAGTACTCAATAGCTAATACAAATATTTTAATAGCCAGTATTCTGCTAATGGCCTGGGTCAGTAACACTTTTACAAGGCCAGACCAAATACTTTCCCAATCAGTACATTTCCTAAAATTATTTCATGGACCAGTGATGAGAAAGAAATGTTTGACCTCTGGTATTGTTTATTGAAGAGTTAGAACAGGTCCTCTCCTAGCATCCCTTCACCTTTGGAAATCTGTTCTTATTTCTTTACACTAGATCTGCTTCCAAACTCTGTGCTTTGCTACAAGGGCACAGGACTTTTTAATAAACAAAGCAAATGTACACACAAGAAATGCTCTGAGTTTGTGCTAGTAAGTTATTTCATTTACATCACAGAGAGATTTGCAGATCACCTTCTCAAAGCTGCATGCAGCTGTATTTCTGTACCAGGGATGTAGAAATCAGGTGGAGTAAGTGCTGAGCTACAATTCAAGAAACTTGTACTGTAGTTTACTTTGCACCATAACTCCTTTGGGCTCTCCTATTTCAATAAAAGGATGCTATGGTAATTCTGCATCAGAAGTAACACATGACCCTGATAAGATGATCAACTTTGCATTTAAAGCACATGGATTGCTCCAGAGAGGATACCAGTGCAGGGTATGTCATGGTTCACTCTACCTCTTATGCATGAATTCTTTTTCATTAGAAACCAGGGCATGGCAGAAGAGGAATGGATTGTGCCTCATTTTTCTCTGGCATGAAAACATAGTGCAATGAGGAGATGCACTAAGATGAAGGAGTAAAGAGCAATAGCAGTTTCAGGAACCCCGTGCCTGTGGAAAAAATGAATGTATTATTCCACACATTTTACACTCAAGCACTATTTTAATGACATGGATCCACTGAGTATCGAGGTCTAATGCCTTGGGTAGGATTTACTTGCAATTGTGTCTAGCCAATAGGGAGGAAGGGGTGTTCCTCAGGAGACTTCCGTTCCACAGTATTAGATGAAAAGCTTAGAAAAGATAGACTCCATTCCCTCCTTCTCACCCTGATTAGTTATATTCTTCCATATCCTTACAGTTTAGGGGAACAGTGTGGAGATTTGTGGGCACAGACTTATCCCACCCCACAGAAGATGGTTACCTGAGGCAGATTTAGCAGGGAAATTCTTTCCCCCAAGAGGTGTTTCCAGGTAGTAATTGAACAAACTAAGACCAAAATCCCTTTCTGAGAGTACCTGTTTCTCATCAATAACAGTGGAAGCTAAGTAGAGCAACCCAGAGAAGTGTCTAACGTTGTGTGGGAGGAACCCATCCCACATTTTCTCCTCCTGCTGGAAAGTCTCACAGAGTTCCCTTACTCTCTGGTCTCAATAAGCGAAAAACCTTACTTGTTTGTTATATCTGTATGCATCAGATGAAAACCTGCATTAGCAAATGAAAGTGTGTGGAAATACAGGATTTTTACCTCTTGGTGGGTAATGTCATGCTTGAAGATTTAATCTCACACATTAGGTGAGACTCTTCTGGCCGAAAGAAGATTACCTTAATACGGCATTATACGCTTTTGTCATTTGAATGTTTAATCTTTCATTTTTTTGTCATCAAACTGCCAGAAATCTCAGATGTGAAAGAGATGTGTAAGGAAGCATGATGCTTACAAAGACCATCAGACCGAATTTGAAACATGAGACTATTTTTTTGATGAAAGACTCTGGCCACTTATTTGCTGTTTCAGTCTTGTTACACCTATTTAGCTCTTCTACTCACTGGAGTTTGCATTGCTGACCATTATTATTACTATTTGGGCAGATCATCAGCAATATAATCAATGAGGTTTTAATCTGTTATCAGTACATGATTGCAACATATTAACATGACTGTAAGATATAATTTTGTCCTATTTTAAAATGTTCAAGGGAGTGAGTTACATAAAAAACTGTGCAGAAGACAGCCTTCTATCTTCCCTCAGTCTAAGACAGACATACCAGCACATTACCAGACTGCAATTTAGCAAGGACTCATTCAAAATGTTGATAATGGATTAAATAGTTTTGAGCAGAACAGCATAAAGAATCTCCCTCTGCTGACTAAAATTTATAGCTGTGGCTTACATAGTAGCTTAGCAGTTCACATATGGCTTATGTCAATGGCAGAAACCATGTTATTTTCTAAATCACATTGATTTGTTATGTGGTACTGAAAGATCTTAAACAGAATCATTGGCTATAAATTACAGAATTCAGTCTTCTGCATTCTTATCTGTGTTTCAGATCCGTCAAAATGAGCCCAAGAGTCAAGTCTTCTATGTACACAATGCTACTAGTCAAAGAATAAGAACTAAGACCATTCAATTTCCTCCCTTCTTGGAGCCAAGCCAGACTGACATTTTCCTTTCTGTTAGTTTTGGCAAAGACGAAAGAGAAGGAAAACTTTACTGCTCTGTTACTGATGGTTTTTTTATTTTGTTTTTATTAAAAATGTTGAAACATGGGCCCTCTGTCAAAATTATTTTATTATTGAAAGCTGGGTGGGGTGAATGAACCGGCAACAGTTCAGAAAGCCATTAACGGCAATGATAACGGGGAATCCTATTCAGCCTCCACAGCACCGCAATACTTAAATGCAATAAATTTTACTGAAATCGGGTTACTGATGTGCACAGTTAATGAATTGGTAAAGATTCAAAGGTTAATCTGCTGGGAGGTAACAAGCTCTGCCCATCTGATATTGTAACCAAAATACCGTATTTGTTAGTTACATGATGATATTTTTTGGGCATACAACAGAAAAAAAAAAAAAGAGTTTTTATTGGCTGCAGCTTTGTTAGGTCTCCAAGACCAAAACACAGAAAAAGCAACAACTCTAATGGTGATTCTTGAACCACAGACAAAACTGAAATATATTAGAGGTGAAATGTGACTCCCTGAATAAAATATATTGTGAAACATCAAAGGAATTGCCCAAGAGGCAGAGTGTTCCCTGCAGCAGAGTTGCACTTGTACTCAGGAGTGCCCCTGCTTCAACCCTCAGCCATTTTCCAGCCAGCACACCCCATCTCCTGAGAGACCTGAGAGACATGATGGCTGTGTGGAATCTGGGAGGGGTGGGGGAGAATGTGCAGTGAAACCTCTTAAGAACTTCTCTAACTATAAAGCAGCTTTCTAGAAATAAAGTAGTATGGTCCAAGCAGACTCAAAATTTAAGTGAAAACAGGAATGGGAAAGAAGCAAAAGGTAATTCAAGGCACAACAAGAGGGGTGGCTGAGGTTAAGAAAGCTGATGATTAACACCCTTGCTTCACTCTCAGGAGACACACATTCAGATCTTGTTCTGCCACACCTATTTTGTGGTGCTAGACATGCTGTTTGCACTCCCTGGCCCTAAGCCTCCCTCTCCTCCTCCACCCCTTTAGACAAGAATAATGGTAGCTACCACACACTGAGGGTAAAAATGTTGAAGACTGTGAAAGGTGCAGATCTTGCACGTATTTGTGACAGATAGAAATTTCGCCATGAAAGAGCACTCTCACGGTGTCTTTGACAACCCCTGGCTTGAAAGACAACACTGCATCCTAGACTCTGGATAGCCAATTCATAGCAGAGTGACATAGTCTAAGTAAGGCTGTCAGGGAGAAAAATGTGATGATTCCTACAGTATATTCATTCCACTGCAGAGTTGCCTATAGACCATCAAAGCCTGGAAGCTGCAACTGCTGACAGGAACATGTGGAGTACAAACCTTAAGCTTGCTCCCTCATCTCTTCACATCTCTTGACACAGGTGACATACCATGAAGTGAGATCTTGCTATGTATTCACATCAATTCGGTTTTAGGACTTCTGCCTTCTCCTCTTTCTTCTCATGAGCCAAAGGTTCAGGTGTTGCATTAAAAGTAGATTAGTACTTTATTCCCTGCTTGGATAGACTTCTCCAGTTCTGGGAACATAATACAACTATACATTTAATGTAGTCTAATTTATTTAACAATGAAAAGGGGTGAAGAATGTCACATTCGTTTTCTGTAGCACTTCTACAAATAAATCACTTTCTGAGCAGGGCGCTGTAGGCCTCATTACAAGACTTGAAAGAAAAGAAATGAACCTAACAGCAAAGTGCCTTGTCCATGGTCACTCAACAGATCAGAGGCAAGGCTACTTTATTTTTCCAAAGTCTTCCTAAGACCAGGAGACCTAAGAATTTTGCTATTCTTTGCTATTGATTTGTCAACAGATTACAAGGGAGCCAAGCTGTAAATGTTCTGGCTCAAAGCAGTATCTCTGTGTGCCAGCCTGAAATCTTCTACTTTGGGACAAATCAACAGTTGCTTTCTGTTGCAGTATTTGTCAGGAAACAGACACCTCAGATGAATGCTGTCTAAGAGCCAACATGGACATGTTCTAGGCTACAGGCTGGAAGTTAGTATGGGCCTGGGATGATTCTCAATGGATAGAACTAACAACTTCCAGGCCCTTTTGCTCTGAAAAACAACTGGCAACCAAAAGATGATGGAGGGACAACTGATGCATTTGAAATTTATCCACAGTTTATTTTGAGTTCCGAATTTCCTGTTTCTGGAAACATTCTTCCTTCTGTGACCATCTTGGTGACAAAGAATTGTCAGCTACAGTGCTGATGAAGGGTTGAAAAAGGAAGGAAGGAATCTACTGTTGAGCCAGAAATCTGACTGTGTGCTCCTCCTTGGCCCTTCTTGCCTTTGTAGGCTTCAGGGTGATTTGTTATGATGTAGATATTGGTTATAATGTGGTAAATCTGCAGGTAAAATACTCCTATAGCAGAAAAATTCTGATTCTAATACAGCTTAACACTAATGCAATCAACTGCCTATTTCAGAATCTGTACATGTCAATGAAAGACCTCTGGGTTCTGGACCAGGGTCTAATTAGATCTAATTATAGTTTCAGATCGTGAGTCACAGCAACATTTTCACTAAAGGGCAGAGTGAAATCTCATGGAAGCCAGTCTTTGGCATGGGATGATGTGAAGACTATGATCATCTTACAGAAAAGCATTTTCCTTATTTGCAGGTAGCTGCTTGCACTGGCATTTCAGGACAGCTTTCTTACATTAGTAAAGATAAACATTTGATTACATTTTCAGGTCTTCATAGCATAATATGAGGAGACTTTAATGGCATTAATAGTATTAAAAAGATCATATGCTACCTTCTGAGTTCAAGACAAACACAGACGAAAAGTTAGAACCATACTAAGTAGAGGGTTGTTATGGGACTGTTAGCCAGGATATAATATTGGTTTGAAAAAGAAATTAGATGATGGAGGATCATTTTTACTGAAGGACCAGCAGGAAAGTGGAGAGCTGAATCTTAAAGACACTTTGCTTCTTCTTTTCTTCTTCCTTAATATACATTGAATACATAGGGCCTGAAGGTAGTCAGCAGGCGTTCAGTATAAGGGTTTGAAACTTCAAAAATATGTCTTTATAGTTAAGCTACTTTCTTAGTGCTGAAAGAGGATTTATAATGTGAGAAAGAGAATTTGAAACTTTAGCATGGTAATTCAGGACATTTTGGAGAGAAGTAGGGTAGTACTTTTGTTTATATTTTATTGCAGATTCTGTGCTTATATCAAGATTTAACTAGTATAAAATTAAGGGATACCAAAAGAATAATAAAATGTGATTTTAAAAGAAAATATTAATTTATTGAAAATAAAATAGGCGCACATATTTGCAAAAATATACATGTATATCAAGTTGATCAGTTATTAAAGGTAAGGAGAGGTCACTGCAGAAGACTAGACTGAGGGTTATAAAATTATTAAAATTGTAAAGTAGCAAGTGCCATGGTGACCAAAACAAGCTCCAAAGTATGTTAGGGGAGCACAAGAAGGACTTAGTATACAGCAGGGTAAGAGGTCAGACTTCAAAATTGCAATTCGGCGCAACAATCTTGAATAAAAAGAAGTATTCCTGAAATATCCCTTAAAGATACTCTTATTATAACTGCCTAGTGATCCAGTTTAGGATGCTACCATTTGTTGACTGACTTCATGAACTAACTAACTCTTATGGACTATCCCCAAGCTAGCTTTGAGTAATTTTATGTCTGTGTTCAATAGCAGGAATGCATGATAGATAATGCATGTTCAGAGTCCATACCCTGAACACTGTCACACAAAGATCAGCTATGCTCATCTACAGCAATGTGGCTGGGAAACGCAATAAACTGATCCCAAACAGTCTTTGGCTTGGGTCATCCTTGAGGGTGTGTGAGGAAAAATAGGTCACTGTATCTTGAGGAAAACACAAAGTTAGCAGAGTGATGAGTGAATCAAATGTGCACAGCAGCTTAAGAACTGTCAAGACAGTGGTGGAATGAGAAAAGGATGATTGCAGGATGTCTTTGTCAGAAGAGAAGAAAAAGGGAAAAGTGTTCAAATAAATTCTTGTTGCCTTTCTTTTCTGCTCCATCGAAAACTACAAACATTAGAAAAAAGGGCTTACTCTGAAAATGTAAATACATAGAATTTTGCAATCAAATGGTTTATGTTGTGAATAACGTTGTCACTGATACATCACACTGATTCACAACTCAAGCATGTACTTTACCACTACTGAGATATTCTCTGAACACCATTTTCCTAGGTCAATCCATTTGATTGTGATTGTCAGAACTAATTGGTTCCTCTGGATATCCAACATGGGGGGCCAGATTTATAGTAAATCCTTGACTTTCTAATATGTGTTAAAAAAAAATAAAAATTCACTGATTGCTTTTTAACAGTCTGACAGGTTTGTTTTTAAACAAATTCTCCTTCACAGTTTTATGGTACCAATGACATAGCTGGGCTGTGACATCCTGCTTTAGTGCACTCTGTCCCTGTGACATTTTCTGGTGCCATATGCAGAAAATACAAACATCAGGAGCATAAAGAAGAGATCAGGTAGTAAAAGCAATATATCTTTTAAATAAGAAGTATATAAGACATTGTGTAGCTTTAGATGTTATGTGAAAGTCTGTCACTGAGCTACCTTCTGCTGAAAGACTTCTCTAAGTTTTTTCTTGGTTATTACTGATGTTTCCTAAAGAAAATACCATACTGCCTAGGCCCTTTAATTCTTATCTACCATCAAGATGCAAAACAAAAACAAAATTTAGGCTGTTTCTTCAGCACAAGAAACAGGTGGAACATTTATTCTTTGTCTTTGTCCAACATGAAAGATTGTTGCATCTCTGAAGTTTAAGGCATGTGTCCTTTGGAATGATGCCCCTTCCGCTGGTTCTCCTCAAATATTGGCAGCTGGTCAACTTCTTTCCTTGGCTTTGCCAATGATAATATTCTGTGCTTCAGTGTTTCCTCTGTGTATCTGTGTCTGACATGATTTTCCTTGTGTACAGAAAGAAGGATACCATATTTTGGTTTGAATACTGTAAGTTAAACAAGTTGCCTACAGACTTTACACAAATGAATTTTGCGACATCTAATCGTGAAAGAAGTCCACAAGTGAGCTTCAACATTAAATTTGCTCTGAAATACAGTGATAAAAATATGGGCCTTTCCTTATGCTGAAAGCTGGACTTTTGGTTCTGTGGAAAGAAGGGGAGAAGAAGGCTGAGATGCTCCCATTGTGTCAAAGTGACATGTGCATCATTAACCACAGTACAAATCACTTCAAATGTTGATGCTGCCCAATTTGTACTGCTTTATCTGTCTGTGTGTCCTCTTCTCATCCAGTTACCAAACAAGGTATATGCACATCGAAACTGGATGGATCTTTTCCATTCTTATGGTTGTGTCATATGAAAAGTTGCTTATGACTAGTAGTAGAATCTCTCTGGAAAGGAAAAACAAATGCCTCTTTAGGCCTCTAAAAGGCAAATGTCCACTGTTGTATATTTTTAGCATGAGCAGTGTATTATTAGCAGAGCTAAGCTTTGCAAAAATTATGTGGGCTTTGGTGTTCTGTTATTTTGTCATTCTGAAGTGCTCTAGTTTTCATCCTGCTTGGATCATGTACTAGGTACCACGTAAGATAAAGGGTCCAGGACAGTTCCAATTTCTCAGGATTCCTTTTTTTTGTTTTTTTTTTTTTAATAAACTTAGTGTTAAAATATACTGCATCCTTTCATTTTCCTTTTTTTTTTTTTTTTTTTTTTTTAGTGGGTAACAGTGGTCTACATTGGAATAGATGGAAAAAGACACTTAACGTGCACACAGGAACACCCCTCCATTTTCACCTTCAGAATGAGTGGTGACAGTGAGTAGCTCTGTATGTAATTGCAGATTTGTTTTTCATTACATTTAAAATATTTATAGTGTTGGCTCCAAGATTAGAGAAAGTCTGCACAGGAAATCAAAGCGTTAAATACAGACGTCTTGATTTGACATCAAATGTAGATTGAAACTTTTCTGATCTCAGTTTACCAGAAATTCAGATGATGATATCAAAACAGGACAAGAAAGGGGAAATAAAGAAAAAAACATTTAGTATTATCGAATTGCAGCTCTGGACCAGGATTCGCCTGTCCAGCACAATAAAGTTCTTACTGTCTATGGGACTTCAGAGAAATCAGTCTTTTTACTTGGTCTTTGAAGTCACCAAGACATCATTGCCTGTGATAAAAGAGTTTATTTATAACTTGGTCAGCTTATGTCTTTTCCCACCGAACCAGCAGGCTTTCCAGGGTTTGGGGATATAATTTCAAGGGCTGTTAAACCTCTGTCAAAGTTTTTCTGGCCCCCTGAGGAGCTGGACTATCCAGGGTTCTGTTTGCTATGACAGGGCTTCATGTGGAAGTATTCAGAAAACTGACAGCTTCAACTGCTGCAGTTTTTGTAACAGAAAGTGGCATTTAATCTGAAAAATAACATTAGCAAATCAGCATATAATTGGGTTTTTATTTCCTGCTTTTCCGCCCGTTCTTTTTGCTCTCCTAAGAGGTAAGACAAAGCACAATGCTGTAAGTTTCTGATCTCTATGGGAAGATGCTATTTATATATAATCTGGCAAACTGGAAGAGCCAGAAATCAGGGATTTTAGAACGATGAAAGATGTTAGAGCAAATCTTTAAAAGAGATTATAGTATAGAATCCAGCACTGGTTTAGGATAATAACGTAAACCTTCTGCCAATTGTTGTCAACATCAAACGTAAAGACTGGCTTAAAATATCTGAAGCAGTAGTTTTCAAAGTGTCCAGTTTGTCATATCACGCTGGGCACATCTACTGCCAAGAATTTCGCTGAAAATTCTGCATAAAGTGTTATGCAGAGTTAGCACTGAATCATTTACTATGGTCCCACAGGCCTCTACAGTTTGGGAACCACTGATCCAGAGGTCCATCCAAAATGGTCAAATACTAACTTGGTCAATGAAAATCTGCCATCTGGAACTCCAGACAGTGTTTTGGTCTTTATTTAAAATCAGTCCAATAAATGAGATTGCCAGAATCATAAGACTGACTTAAAAACCAGTATAATTTGAAAAATACTGAGAAATGCAGGTTAGTGTTTTGACTTGACTTCCCTTTTGAACTCTAGGGATCCCTACATTCACTATTTTCTTCATAGTCTTGTGAGCAAGAAATTTACTTTTCTTCTTCTTTTAAATTCAGGCCCAAACTCTCACATAATCTGATTCAAGGTACCAGGTTTAATGTAAGCACTACACTTTATGAGACTGAAGAGAAAGCCATGGAAGTTGTCCACACTTCTCTGAAAATAATTGTACATATGTTTACCTTCAGATAGTAAATAGCAGAGAGATAAGCACAGTAATTTAAGCATACTGATAACTTAGTAGTAGAGCAGCTCTTAAAAATGGTCACCTGGGGACCAAGCAAAAGTCCATCCCAACCAGTACCACAATTCTGACAGCGGTCAAGGGCAGAAGCATTGGGAAGAACGTAAGGGCAGGACAGCTGTGTTGCACTTCTTCCCTGGCATACGCCTCCAGCCATCAGCTTTTGGGGACTTCCTAGGCCTGAGCTAGTTAATTCAATGGACGTTTCAAAAAATAGTAGAAATAAAACTGGGACAATAAGAGAGAAAGACTGACAACAAGATAGTAACGACTGTTGCATTCATTACACTGAGTAAGGAATGCTGATGGAAGGACAAGTGTTACCTTAATCAAAGCATCATAATTTTGACAGAATTGGTGCAGTCTGTTATTGTAACCACAAAAATATTTTATCAGTAAGTGTATTCAAATACATTTGCCCTGAAAATCAGTCTTTACACATTCTTCTTAATTACTTCTGCTAACTTTAAACAAGGTCTTTGTGAATGTCATAATGCAGAAAAATTTTTGTCATTGTGTCTTGTTGATAGTTTATACCTATTCGGCAGATAACATCACTCTGCTGCAGGGGGAGATATTGTTGTTAAGCTGATTTTGTCTGTCTGTTTTTTCCTCCGTTAATATGAAGATCCTAAGTCATAGGGAAAAAAATCGTTGTCCTTCAATGTGTATAAGACGTTCTGTGCTTGTGTATATCGTATGTGTAAAGTGCCTTGTGTTCATTAAGCAAGAGGTATCATAAAATGGCAAAGTAGTATTATTGTTGCGCAAAAAATTTTTACATGTTGCTCCAAAAGGTTAAACTGGTGTAAAGAAATTTTCACTGTGTCAAGGCAACTCAACAAAAAATGCATTAACATTTTCTTGCTTTGATGTCAAAGACCATGAAAAATATTATGATGGAAAATAAATACTTTGTCCCTACAGCTGTATCTGTTTCCACTGTGAATCTATTAAAATAAGGAGTTCCTCTTACAGATTAGTGGCATCCAGAGCTGAGTAAGGCAATGACAACTTTGGAAGTCAATATATATTTGAATCAGGAAATGACTCAGTATTTTCTGAAGGGTTACTTCAAAGCTCACTCTTTTACAGTTAGGTAAAAATGATATCACATCTTCAGAATGTTAAATTAAACAATTGCACTGAGGTCAGGATTTATGTCTGATGGTGTTTTAAGTGGTTTTTTCATACAGTGTATACACTTCCCAGGATGATTTTTGTCGTATCTGGACCATTACTGAATAGTGTCGCATACATGCTCACCAGTTCTATGACACCTTTTGCAATACTACATGTCACTGTTTTATGTTGCCATACATATAACTAGTCTACAGTGTGCTAGAATTAGTGATCTTATGGTTTATGAATCACCTGACATTATGTTCTATTATTATATTAGCTGAAATGGAACCTTCATGTGAAGGTGATAATAAAGAAAGATGTTAGCCAATAGGAAGTATTTCTACAAATGGTCAAATGACAGTGGAAAAGGAAATATTTTAACAAAGCAATGTTAATACAGCCCAGAATCAACTCAAATGAAATCCCTGAGGAAGACTGTCTGAGGAAACATGCCATACTTTTGGCATAGCTCACTTTACTGCATGCTCAATGCATTTTCCACAAAGTTCTTGTATATTTTTTGTATGAAAATCTAAAACATAAAGTCTTACATTCAGCAGTTGAAAAAATACAGGAGATTTAAAACAGCACCAGCTCTGCTGTATGCCTACAGATTTTTTTGGCAATTAGATCTGAAGGAATTGATCTACCTAAAAAGAAAACTGTGTGTGTGGGAAGGCTGATGACTGTGGTCATATAATATGATTGAGGTCTTAAACAAGTAGAATGTGACTGGGCCCTGCTTGTTTGTACCATGGTCCACTTACGTGAAAGACAGTGAGATTTTCTCCAAGCTGGTGCTTCAGTCTACTCTGTCAGCAAGGGTGCTCTGCCTAGAGGCATAGATTTGCTAAGATGAGAATGCACTGTGCAGTTACCTCAGTCAAAAACTGTTGTTGCTTTTCTCTGTGTTAGCAGACATTTTACCACCATATTCATCCACCTCAACCCTCTTTTATCCTGATTTATGTTGTGAAGTGCCATAGCCATTTCACACATACACTGTTGATTATTTGTAAACCTTTGACAATGCAGCCAACATAAGTTTGCAGGAATTCAAAAGTAGGCACAGGTCAGTCATGAGACTGTGGTGCTATGGATGGGCACGTCTGCAAGAACGTAAAGGAATCCCATTCCTCTAAATGGGAATGTCCCTCTTATGGTTTCTTCCCTCCAGATGAATGGATATGAATGATCACAAATGTACCAGTTTCAAAGAGTTTAAGAGTTGTTTAAACAGCCTACAGACAGTTTTTTAGTACACTTGGCATATTATGAAACCATAATTATGGAAGATTTCCAGAAAATCTCGATGTGACAGAAAGAGTCAGAGGTAAAATGCACATGGAAAAGCAGCCATTCTGTTGCATATTTTAAGGAGAGAATACTGCAATGGCAGAATAAATGAAGCTTCATTCAGAAATTTGATTTGTTTATAAGTAACCAGAGATAGTCAGAAGCTGGAAGAATGAAAGAAATCAATATTTTAGGCAGAAAAATACCTTGTAAAATGTAAAATCTAAACAAGTGATGTTTTATCTAAGTAAAATCAAACTGGTAGTAATATTTGTCTTAAAACATTTATCAGCATGATGATGAAGCCTGGAAGGTGGGTAGGAAGCATGCCAAATTAAAAACAAACTATGTTGATTTTTTTTTAATAGATATGAATGACTGTGAATTTAATGTAATAGAAAAAGTAGGTTTGCTAAAAGTACATAAATGTAAGTGCACTGTATGTAATCCAAGTGGCAGTGGTGGAAAGCAGAATACACTGATCCACAGCTGATAACAGTAAAATAGACAATTTTTTAGCATTTTATATATTCTGAGCTTGTAGGAATTCATTCATTGGTCTCCATATCTTCCAAGACTGTATTTCAGAAGGGAAATTGTATTTTTTTCTTGTTTTAATTGTCAGCAAAATGCTACAGAAAATCTCTCCCTTATAATTTAGCCTGTGAGAAAACAATTATTAAAATCACATGTAAATTGTTAACTCCATTCATCTCAGTTAACTATCCAAAATAAATAGGCAGAGGATGTCAAGATTCAGAGATCTAGAGTGAAAGTTGACATCATATTTCTCTTCATTTCTTGAAATAAATAATATAAGCTGTGAACTGTCCTTTTAATATCTAACAGCGGTGGGAGAGAAATTCAGTTTTCTTAGGTGACAACACCATTAGATGACGGACAGAAGCCAAGAAGACGGGCTCCTTGTCTTCCTTTCATCCCCTTTCAATCTGTTGTAATAAAGCTGATTTTAGATTGGTCTTAGCACCACAAGAAATAAGACAGGAGGATGCTTTGTAAGGAGCCCTCCTATAGACCTTTGTGGGGGATGTAATAATTTTGCCACACAAATTGCAGAGCCTCAGAAATATTACTATACTGGAGATAGGCTGGTGGTCGAAGGTTAAGCTGATGTCTTCAGCATTGTAAACAGCCCAGTGAAGAGGGAACAAAACACGGTTGTTGGAGCAATGATGTAGAGTGTCACTCCAAATTTTGGTTTGATCAGTCACGGTTATTGAGCAACCAAATGTAGTTAATGGAGAAAAATTTGATCTACTATAACTGAAACAGAAAACCCCAACTAGATGCAACTCAAGATTTTGAAAGATGAATATCTAGAAATGTTGAAGACAAATATCCACATATCTTACCTAAGTGTGGGACTAGAAAGCCAGATGTCATAAGGGAATGCCAGTAGCCAGATTAATTATTCCTTCCCATAGTAACTCCTTGATGAGGTGCCGCCATTATTAATGCTTTTCATTTATGGTGTTATTGGAACAGATTCTTTCACAAGAATCCCAACAATGACCAGTATTCACAGGTGTTGTATTTTAGGTAATGTTGCAGTGTTTCTGGTCTCAAACATTCTTTTTTTTTAATCACATTTATTCCTGAATTTTGGTACAGACTTGGAATTATTATTTTTCCTAATATGATTTAGAAAACAGGGTTATCTGCTGTTTCAGTAGATCTATGGGTATAGACTAATGTCAGGATGAGCACTGGATTCCTGACAGTTGCTGTAAAGACAGGAGACTAGCGTACATGACCTTCAACAGTACATTTAAGCTGTTTTCTGCAGTTGTCTTCACTTGATTTTACCCCAGAAGAATTTCTAAGGGAGACATTGTCTTAACATTTGCATTGGAATTCAAAGTATATTTTACTGCTATATCCACTAATAACATAGAGTTCGTATGTCTTTGTAAAGGCTCTGATCCCTTGGATGCATGGGGAAATTGCAAAAAGACAACCGGAATCATCCTCAGAAAATCCCTTGGGCTGAAAACAGTTGTGGTCTGTAAGACTTTCTCCTCCCTCTGACTGTGTATGGTTCCTGGTGGATATCCATCTACCAGGTTAGCAGAACCTTTTGTAACAGTCATGCCACTCACCTTCCAGTGAATGCACTCCCATGCAGCAGCAGAGCTCAGTGTTTAGGCACAGTGTGAACAAGTGTCTCCAGGACTGGGTGGATATATGACATGACTAACTCTACCAAGGGAAAATCAATTAGTTAAAGGTCTTATTCTTCCTCTTTAATACAGTGCATGGCTACTTCATCCCATCCTTTTGGCACTTTTGCCCTGCTATTTTACAAGCCTGGCAAACTGATGATTTCTCTTGGTGCCCTGTAGCACAGTGCAGATATTGAAACTTATGATTTTTTGTAACAAAATATTATTTCTTAAAGAGTGTTGGGGACGCAAAAGAGAGGGAGGTATTAGGCAGACAGAGGTGCAAAAATGCAAAAAATAGAAGTAAAATAAAAGTTTGTCCTGTACTAAATGCCTCCTGTATGCTTTGCTGAAAACAAAGAAACTGAAAATCTGCTCTTGTTCAAGAACCTGTACTTTGCAGTAGCAAAACACATGAAGACTTATACTTTCACTTGTGAAATGCCTGGGCTATGTATAGATAAATGGCAATGAGTGGAATTGCCCATAGCATTTTATTTACTATTATCCTTGGGCCATTGGTAGAGTTCTGGCTGTGTTTAAACAGGTTCTGACCAGGACAGGGTTAATTTTTGTAGTAGCCAAGGGAGCACTGGCTAGGACAGAGAGGTTATTCTATGCCACCTCATGGCATTGTCATTGCAGGTGTGGAGGGAAGGGACTCTTGCTTCTAGGGAGAAGGGGTTCCTTCAGGTTGAGAGAGAGAAAATGTGGCAGAGAAGTCATCTGGTATTTTCCATTCTGTCAGGCTTTCCACGTGAATCCTTTATTTTGTTATACCTTTTGTTATTAATATTGCTGCTGTTATTGTTTGTTTTCTTATCTCATTGTTGTTTCCAGTAAATTGTTCTTATCTCAAGCCATGATCTTTGCCTTTTGTTCCTCCAGCTGGAGGGCGGGGAAAGGAAGTGGTGCATGTCTTTAGTGGGAGTACTAAGTTGGAGAATACCATTCCTAAACAAGGACAGAGGGAGCAATTGCCAAATGAATCAATGTAATCGAATTGTTGAGCCTCAAGTGATGAAGGTGTAACTGGGCATGGTGACAAGAATGCCTCATCATAACCATTCTGAATGCTGTTGAATAAATCAAAATACTACATTTTTAAAAACCGAATCTTGTTGCAGTTTAGGAAGAACATACAATTGTCCTATCCTTTCTGGAATGAGGATTGGAAACAAAGACTTGCACTGCTCCTTGTGTCTGCTCAGGGGAGCTTTGCCTCAGAGATACCTATGGTTGGGCAAAACTGGTCAGATTTTTGACCATACTGAAACAGTTTTGCATAAATGCCCTATAATAAATTTCAACCCACCAAGAGAGACCTTCTGCTCAGAAAAAAAGAAAAAAAAAAAAAAGACAAAAATCCCCATCAACAAACAAACAAAGCAAAACCCAACCTCCACCCCAAAACCAGATGAAAATTTAGGAAAAGAAATGTTAAATGTAGGATCTTGTACCTGCAACTGGGGCCATCCTTACTCTCAGATGAACTCTAAGGTTGAGAGCCAACCACCACAACTCCAGTCAGGGCACCCCAGACTCGGGCTGGCATGACCTGTACCACATAACTGCCTGGATGCTGAGCTCCAGGAGGACCCCACTGCTCCAACAACCATTTTACAATTCTCCTATTTGATGTGAAATAAGTTCTCCTGCATAGATACTCTGGATTTCAGTCTTCTTACTTGCTTTTAAGCAGTTATCAGTGTGTGTTTTTTAATAAAGAGTGACTGTACTAAAAATTAAATGCCGGGGAGCTGCCTCTTGGCACTTACACTACCAGCAGTTCCAGGAAAGACTACCCTATCCATTGCTGCATCAAGAAAACTTAATTTCAAACAAGGAGTCCAGATGTTAAATTTATACATTATCTTTCTGATTTCTTCCCCTATGCTTAGTTCAACTTTTCAAATATATTATCTCTTATCCAGATATTCAAAACCTCCTGCTTTAGAGGGAGGACAGTGAGATCACCATGTCTGCAGTCTAAAGAACTGAAGAGACTAGTTGATGTTTCAGTCAGTTTTAAGTCCTTAACTCATGACATAGTAATAGATGCTATTATCCCCAAACCATTTTGAGCAAAGTACTTCATAAATAGTCTGGCTGACATAAAGATTGAACCATTTAAACAGCAGAGTAAATGCATAAAAAATACTAAGTCAAGCTGTAAGCTTTGCCTATGTACGTGGAGTACTTTTAAAAGCTGACAATAAATCGTAACAGATAGCTTAACACTTTAAAACACAGTGGAAAAGCCAATTAAAAGTATCTTGGAGCAGCAATTGGAAATGTTGTGAGCCAGTTGGTCAAAGTTTGCTTTCAGAAATAATTCTGAGCTTACTAATTTTACCGTTAGCAGTCAATCAGAAATACAGCAATTAACTGGAGTACCCCTATTTTACTTTGGACTAACACTAGTGCCATAACCAAGGATACTCAAACTAAAGCTATTTCTTTGACATGAATATCAGGTCAGAACTTTTGTCATCAGAGACCAAGTGGGAGCTAATAATGTTTTCATAAATGTATTTGTTTCATTTTCTTCACAACAACTCTTTTAAACTATGGATTACTAGCTAGTTGGAGTCTGGGACAGGGATTTCCCTTGTCAGTACACATGTGAGGAGCAGTGAGCCCCCAACATATGACTGGAATTATGCAGTCATAAAATGATAAAAGTGATAATTCACAACATCTGTGTTGTCTTTCGGGAAGTATTTGTTGTATTCCAAAATAAAAACCTATCATATTTAGGATTCTCAAGTGACACATTTTGGCTATCTCCTGTTGCTGGTGGGTGAGTGGTAACTTTAACTGCCATGTTTTTGCATTCTGCTAGATCAATGGACCATCTTTTAATGCATTTTCATGGAACCCATACCTTAAGAAAGGCTGCCTGTTCCATGCCATAATTTCTCAGGTCCAGAAAAATCAACTCTCTTGAAGGTGCTTTCTTCAGAGCTGCAGGTGGCAAAATGAGTAAGTATCAAGCAGTTCTGGTAGCAGAGTTTGGTGCTAAGCCTGCCCAAATGTCATTTTTCTGACCAGTCAGATCCATGAATGGGCTGTCAGTCACAGCTCCTTTTGTGTTAAATTGGAAGATCTCACCTCTCCCTCCTCTGTTCCCAGTATTCGTTCAGAGAAACTTTCACTTCACGTGCCCCAGCACAGGGGAGTGAAATCTCTTATGTTTCACCTGCTGTTTTGCTCTGTTTTTATCCCCTAGAGGTATGGACGTGAAAAACTTGTAAAGGGATATCAGCAATAGAGCTTTATTTGTCTTTCACCTCAATAGTTAGCAGTGTGGTCCCAAACCGTGTCCTGGTCAATCTCTGAGCAGAAGCATTAAATAAGCATATTAATAACCTTTCCATTTATTGCCTATGCAGAGGCAGGATTTGACATGCATTACACAGTTTATAAGCTTTGACAGTTAAACTGAAATATTTGGAATTTATTTTTCAGTATCTTGGAAAAATATTTATAAAATAATATGGACAAACAACATAGTGACATATAGGAGAGTCATACAGGTTATTTGAACCTCTGACTTGGAAAAAGGCAGTCTTAAATAGGACTTGTGGAAATGCTAATACTGTATATTGTGTTCACTTAAACTGTCAGCACATTTTCTGAACAGCTAAAAAATGAAATGTCATTTTACATTATCATATTCTATTAGCATTCAGACTCATCTGAAAAATGCTTAGAAACCTCATATAGCTTAGTCATGGTGAAATATCAAAGTAGACAGGAGATTAACAGTGTAGACAAGCACATGGATCTCAGAGAGAACTTCAAACAATTTGAGTGATTTAGTTCAGCTAAAGTTCCCCAAGGAAAACAACACTTCTTATATGAAACTTGACCCTTGAAAAATGTTAAAATATATGTAACATGATCACCTCACTATCTGTTGTTTCATAGCACTTCTAGAGGTCTAACTCATAATTTCTACAGACAAAGTGACTTCCTCTCTTCAATCAATTGCTTAAGAAGAATGAAACATGCCAGCTGATAGATCTGATTGTAGCAGAGTAGCAAAAGAAGAGTATAAAGAAACAGGAGAAAATCCCCACTCAGGCACATTCTACAAAACAGTGCTGATTTTTTGCCTTTCAATTTTTAAGAACTATCCGCAGAATTTTGAAAGAAAAATCTCTATTTTAAATTCCTTGTCAGTAGGACTTAGAGTGTTATAGATTGCTCCAGGCTGGTGGGGAGCAGGGAGATGGGGGAAGTTTTTTTTCAAGACAGCAGGATAAATACTGCCAAAACTCATAATTTCATGTTTTCAGTTGAGACAGAACAGAAAATCTTTTCTTTGATAGGATCTACAATTTGTTTCAGTTAGGTTTGATATGAATAATCATGAGTGCTTTTTCCTCCACAAGGAAGCTCCCAAATAAGAACTGATCAAAGCAGAAGATTACTAATGGTTTTAAAAAAAGAAAAATTTTCCACCTTAGCTCTCAGAGTCCATATTTGGAACCAGGGTGTGTATTTTTTTCTGGAGGAAGGCTCTGATTCCTCAACTTAGAGCAGTTTCTACTAGGTATGGACTATTCTCCATAAATTGCAAGCTAGGTATTTTGTACAAAGACTATGAAACACGTTACTAATATATTTCCCATGTTGTAAGACCATTGCACCTATGTTGATCAGAGTTTAAAACAGAGCTACAGCTACATTTTGTATGACATCTTAGCTCCAGAGAAGTCAGTGTCTCTTTTGCATTAGCTTTTGATGGACCAAAATTTCATTCCTTGTTTTCTCTGACAGAGAAAACACATTTATCATCTGGAAGCTCATTGTCCTGGGTGTGAAACGCAAGTTCTGATCCACCAGCTGTAAATTATTTTGTATTATAAATAGACTTTTTGAACCTCTAGTGGGATAGATGAAGGTAAATGGGGAAAGAATATAATCCACTTTTGTTTGGCCTTTGTTTTTTCAGATTGGCAGTAAGTACTGATTTTCATCAGTAAGCAACTTGTCTTTGTTAGGGAGCATTTGGTAATGCTTTTCAGAGATGAATGAAAGTCACGGTAGTATAAAAATCATTACAAGCCTGAAACTGAAGTTTCAGTGACAATTTTATACCAGCTCTGTATTCTAATGTTATCATGAAATTACACCTCCTCAGATGTTTTCATTTTGTTAGTACAGCAGGAAGCTAAGACTGCAATAAAACATTACACACAGCATAAAAGATTACACTGGAAATTTTCAATATGTCATTAATTTCTTGCCTTGTGTGCTCTGGCACATATTGAAAGGAATTAGTACAATATTTACTAGGTTTTTTTGAGAGTTTCAGATGTGAGTGCCCAGATGCCATCTGCTGAAGTGCTCACAGGTCAGAGCCCAGAGTCAGGATGGTATTTCAGTAAAGCAAAATTCCTCATGCAATCAGCATCTGAGGGCAGTTGGTATCTCATAATTTCTCACCATGCTACACAATTTTCCATTGTTTTCTCTCCCGGAAAGGACACTTCCTGCATGATTAAAAAAAAATAGTGAAAAAAACCCTGTAAATATTGAAGTATTGGTATTGTTACCTTTTGTTCCACTTTATAACCACATCATGACCATCATACCGTAAAGCAAACAATCAGAAGGCCATGTCGTAGCTGGTGGTGTCTCAGGTTTCCTCAGTCCAGCCTGTTTGGACTGACCCCACAGCTCATGGCCACTGGTTAGGGGAGCTCCTGCTGGCCCAGGCAAGGAGCAATGGGCAGGCAGTTGACTGATGGGGAAGGAAAGTAGTGCAGCAAAGAAACAAACCTCGCCATTGTGGGGGGAAAGAGTGGCCTTATTTTTGTACCCTTTTTTCTTGCTGAAGCTCAGTCATTTGTGCTGTAGCATGTCATGCCCAAGCAAACACAGTTTGCTGTTTACAGAGTGACAGGCTCACAGTGGGGCTGAGGCTGGCTGGCACCTCCAGAGACGGCCTCATCCAGACCCCTGCACAGAGCAAGGCCAACCTCAGCAGTTTGCTTGTATGGGGCTATGTCCAGTTGTGTTTTGAGTCTTTCCAAGCACAGAACTCCACAGACTCTCTGAGAAGGCTGTTGCTAGTTTGTACATTTCATCTGCAAAACCCAAGTCCCTTTGCTTTGCAGAAATTCCGAAAGGCACCTTTCAGTAGCTTCTGCAGAGACAATGCTACCTTTCAGCTCCTGTGTAATGGTAGATGTTTCCAGAGGACACCAGTCTCTGCAGGACTAACCCAAGGCACAGGCTTTAGCCTTTAGCCAGACTCAGGGTGCAGTGGCAAAATAGCCACAGCCTCAAAGCCTACTTTATGTAAGCCAGAGTTCAGGCAGCAGGTACAAGTGCTGGAAGCTCTGGCAGGGTCAACCCCCCTCATTTCTTATCTCTTGTCTCTGTCTTTGCTCAGTGCCACAGCAGAAAATGGTCCACCTTAAGGGAAGCATATCTGGCTTTTGGGAAGCTTTAGGCTTTGGGTTTGTTGCTTTAAAACCCAGAGAGAGAACAACAGTCTCTTCATGACAAAATGCCAGTTCAATGCATAATCTATATTTACAAATTACTGCACAATTACTCTAACTAGTTTCACCCTAAAGAGAAATACGTTAAATTCTGTAATTTTATCAATATTATATTGTACCAATACAATAACAATATTTACCAATATTATTGTTATTATCTTATATTGTATTGCGCAAGTTATATTTCTAGAGACAGGGAAAAAAAATAAAAAAGGCCAAAAAAGACAACCATCAAGCACCTGCACAGTGGATTTGCTACTGATTTTTTTTCCCAGGACTTCATCCTGCAAGCTCCCTGTACTTGTGATCCTTCCTGATAACATCAGCTTAGAACATGTGGATCTCTACTCATCTACTAATGCAATTCACTTACAAACAAAACTAAGTACAAATTTAACAATATTTTAATTCTGATTTCCTCTGATATAAAGCATTGAAGTATACAGCATAAAAGGCAGCCAATTCCAATTACTGAGTTATTAGATTACTGAGGAGGTCCAGAGATGTTGAAAGATATAGGGAAAACTTCTAGCAGGAGAACTCAAGGAGGGAATTTGGGGCCCATCACCCAACATTTCCAAGATTTTTTTTATTCTTACCCAACAAATGAACCAAAATAAGATGCTTTACCCTCTCCTCACTCCTAACCTTTTCTTTCTCTCCTACTTTTCCAACTTATTTTAGAGAAGTCTGAGTGGAAATAACTTTACTTTTCCAAATGCTGTGATAATAGTTGATCCCATGACGCTTCCGGAGCAGCTTTACTTCAAATGCTGCAACAGCAGCAAGTGGGTCTGATGAGGATTAACACCTCCCTGTAATTGCTGAATTTTGATCATTTACAGAAGTGACGTTACTCCCACTGCTCTCATTGATTTTGTTTCATAAATCCCAAGTGTGATATTATCCCCCTGTAGTTTAACTGCTTTTTAGGTGGTGGGGTGGACCATGATGGGGAAGAATACGGGGGCAGGTTGCACAGTTTGCACAATGTTTAATACTCCAATCCATGTGTTTTAATTCAACTTTTCCTGCTTTAGACTGCCTTGTTTTCATCTTCAGCTTTCTATGTTTCACTTCTCATTACTTCTTCTTCCTTCAGTTTGCGATGTGTTACCTTGCTTTCTACTGTCTAAATTTGCTACATATTTAAAGGTGCTTAGATTCAGTTGTAAAGAAGGTCGCACAGAGTTCAGAAATGTTTGGAAAGGGAAAAAATACCTCTGGGAAAGATCCTCTATTTTTCTTTTCTTGATGAAGGGTGCTGATGGTTTTTTTATTTGCATGGTAAGAGTTTTTGGGGACTAGCTCTTGTATGGCTTGTCCACATGCACTCAGGACAGTGTAGGGTTGTGATGCTGTTTCCTTGCATGAGATCATATCTGCAAATGAGCAGTGGGAGTTCTGCTGGGAGAGGTTAGAGGGAGGAAGGGGAGAGACAGACTGCAATCCAATTTGAAATAATTAATCTTTCTGTTACTACTCTGACCAATTCATATCATCCTTCTCCTCAAAATAGGCTGCTGGTTGTCGCGTCCTCTTTTGTACAGACTTCCTGTAGCCATTAGCCCTACGTCAGCTTATGTGATATATCATGTATCCTTTAAAATTCTACATTCATTTGAATGAGTTCTTGAGTTATCAGTTCCTCCATCCACCCACTGATTCCTCCCTTTCCTTCTCTGCTCCAGGTAATCAGCAATTCAGGACACTCAAAGCACCTACTTACAGTTATCTAGTCAGAAGGGTTAGAGGTTTTGTGTATATACAGAAGAGAATCAAAAACAATTGGCTGGGTAAAACATTTACACATAACTTCTGGCTTTCTCTGAGGCACAGCTTTTGCTAGGGATTTATAGGTCAGATTGGCTCAGCAGTTTCAGCCTATTGCCCACCCTACCTTAACAAAGCCTGCATGTGTTTGTACAGCTGTGCTCATAGCTGTGGGAGTCCCAGAGATCCCACAAGCCTTCAGTTCCTTTACCTCCCCTTCATCATTTACCAGCACACAAATGTGCACAGAATGAAACTGTAGAAAACTATCTGACTAGCAGGTTAAAGGCCCAGGATTCAAACCCTGTTTATTTTCTTTGCTTGAGTTCCTGCTGCTACAGTGAGTAAATGGTATTTTTCTCCTTGCCCTTTTACCTGTTTGTCTATCACTGTTTGGCCAAGAATGAAAGAAACCATCCCTTTCAGGCTCCTTTAGAGGACTTCAAGGGACACAGAGTGTTTATGTGCTGCTCTGGGTCCTCAGTATTTTGTTTTGTTTCGGGGGGAGGGTGTTGATATAAAATGGGATATAAAGTCACAGACACAGAAGTAAACCCACCTGCATCTCCTGACACTTCATGCTAAGGCAGGGGCTTATTTTAATTAGTATTAAGCCAGTTCACAATTAAGTCCAGTAAATGCTTGATGCTGAGCAGTTTAGAGGCAATTAATATACCTTTTTGAACTGGTGCCATGAATTACAAACTCTGCCATCTGGGGAGGTATTACATTTGAAATTAAATGAAAAAAAAGTCAAGATATTTCTGAAAATTAGCTAGCAAATTCCAGCCAATCTTACATTCATTAGGATTATTTTTTTTTTTTTTTGAACAGCAAAAGAAAACAATGAGAAAAAAAATGGTTCTTAAACTATATCGATTAACCTAATAAAATCCAGGAACTCAGAATTTCAATAAAATGTTGGCATAGCCAGTGATTTCAAAAGAAACTCTATTTGTATTTCAAGTATTATTGTCATTCCTAAAGTCTGATGCCAGTTTGATAAAAACTCTAATTCAGAAAAGTATAAACTCTACTAATAAAAGAAATTAAAAACTGTCACATTTTCAAAGGATCCTGTTACTCAGTTCTTGCAGACATTTCTAATTAGAGAACTGTATTCATTAACACTTGATATGTTAGCAATCTGCCAAGATTTCTTCTTTCTCTTTCAGTCATTTGGGCCTCTGTTCCACAACGTGCTATGCAAAGGCTCATGGCCACATCCAGCCTGACTGAAGGCAGACATTCAAAGAGGAGTGAGGGCAGGAGGTGGAGAAGTTCCAACACAGAGTTGCAGGGCAAAGTGACATTTTAGTTCCTTACTCTTCTGACCCTTTCTTTTTTATATTTTACCATTATGTAGACATAAAAAGGAACAAGGAAAACTTCAGGTGTTGTCTCCATTGACACTTGTTTCTGCACGCAAGCTCAATGATCATTTTAAAGAGGATTCAGGCACTAAGGATTAAAGATTGCATCCCTGTTTGAAAAATCACATTGAAGTCTATGATTAGGAAAAAAAAAAAAAGGCTGCAGTTTCTGTTGCAGTGCTCAGAATTCTATGGGGAAATTTGGCACATATGAAAATGTGAAATAACAGATCCCAATTCCTTTAACTTTTCTGGGGTGCTCTAAATGAGTTCTGGTTTGCTTTGTTTTTCTCAGATAAACCGCACTTTGCACATCAAGTAAGATGCTCACTAGCTGAAATGAAGTGAAAGGAGAAAGTGTATGGATATGCACGTAACATTCACTTACCAAATGACCACGCTAAAGCTTTTCATGGTCTATCTCAATGGGTGCCCCAGGGAAGTATTATAAAGAAACACTGCATTAAGAAATGTAATTAAGCATAAGAAATCTCCAAACACAGTATTCTTCTGCTCAGTCACCCATACTATTGCTACATCAAAGCTTTCAAAAATCTTGAGATTGGCTTAAGATCCTGAAGTTTTTTGGGTAATTTTTGACTGGGGGTGGGTAGAGGGGACAGTAGTGGGGAAGGGGGGAAGGAGGAGAAGGGTCAGGAAGGAGAGAAACTGACTCTTTGCTTCTGACACCTTTTAAAGATTATATTTTTCTGTCCAAGTTTATTGGTTGAAACAATTCTTTTTTTCAGTTATGAGCTGAAACTATTTTCTCATTCTACAGTGTCCTCATTTTGGATCATGGGGGAACTGGAAGAGCTTCATGGCATACTGAGTCAAAGATCCTACTTAGCACATGACCACACACTTTGTTTCTTTTCACTGACAGAGGCATGAGAGACCTTCAAGAGATCCTTGGTTGTCACAGACTCACCTCTTGACTTGGCAGAGTTACCTCTACATCCTGGAAATAATTGCAGAGGCACTGCAGGATAACACAATAAGATTTCCACAGTCAAAGCTCAGGATAAAATGAGGAGGACAAGAATATTCAAATAACAGAGCATATTATCAAATTTCACTAAGGAAGTAAGAAAAATGATTCTCTGTTGAAAGTATGAATAGCTGAAGAAGCAGCTAATCGTCTTTTCCAGTTAATGAAGAAAGATTACAAGCAGACTGCACAGGAAGGCAGTGAGGAATTGGAAAACTCAAGCCCTTCCCTTGAGATACATTTGGAACAAATCTGTGGGAGAGCTGAAGGAGTTTTTGTTTGACTTTCCATTTGTTTGGTTTGTTATACTCCAAAACAGAAAAAGAACACGGATATAATACAAATATCTGCAGTGTTACAGAAGATCTACCTCCCATATTAATCAAAACATGCAAAGATGGGCATTTAACTGAAAGAATTTGTACAGTATGGCAAGAAGGAGAGACTTTTGCAAAAATCTGGAATGGAACTACTCAGTGAACTGGCATAAACCAGAAACTTATCTGGAAGCAAATGAACATGTTCGAAACCTTCTCTTGGAAAATTCATGATGCTTTGTGCATCCAAGTGAGGCCAGGTATCTTCAAGACTATTACCCTAGGAGCTTAGTCCATAACTTAAGCTTTTGCTTTTTTAAGTTTTCCATGTACCAGTGAATTTTAGACCTGCCTCACGTACCCAAATAACAATGATAAAACCACACTTTAAAAAAAGGGAATTAGAACAAAATAAATATGCAGCCTGCTAATTCCTTGCCTCTTTCATCATCACTGGGACTAAATTTAGAGGAAAATCAAAGTTTGCAATATTTTTTCACCCGCTTATTTCAAACGCTTGTTTATACTGACTATGTTTGGGACCACACCTTGCCAAGAAACAAGGCTGCTTGCAACACACAATAAATACAACTGCACACAACATGTTAATAGCTTTCAGACTACAATAGAAAATTTTAATTACAATCTACGTTTTCCTCCTACTTCTAAGGTGCTACATATACAATCCTGACAGGATGGCCATCTTCACTTCTAGGCTTCTATTATTATTAGAGATATACAATTTCCAAAGAGAAAATCTGGTGTGACTGGATGACAATCCTTTTGTCATGCTGCTATCCTGGGGATAAAACTTCTGAACAGTGGATAATACATTAAGGTAGCTTTTGCCTTTAGGTGATCCAAGTAGAAGAATTTATCAGTTGGTAGATCAGTACAATGCCAGATGGTATGAGCCTTCATTTTCATAAGAAGGGGGGCACATTACCAAAAGAACATCGTGATTGTTATCAATCCTAGTAGAGAAACTAAGGACCAACAAGCTTTCAAGCTTATGCCTGTCATTTGTGGTGTCTGGAGGTTTGTAGAGCAGTTTGGAGGAATTTTATAATTGGTAAGTTATATCATTCTCACACCCACAGCATTTAGATAAAAATTGTGTTTAATCTTTCTTTTTTCTTTTCAAGAAAGATAATACTTCACAGAGGGCTTATTCATCCTGTATCCTTCTGTGATTGTCACTGACATTGTGGCATTTAAGCCTATTTCTTCTAATCCATTGCCATTCAAACCTTGACCTGGAAATGTTACAGAAAATATACCATACTGGTGAGTATGGCTGGGTGATTGGCAGAAAGGATTTAGGAATATTAGGAAAGCTAATCATAGAGAAGCAAAAGAAACAGAGAAAGAAGAACCCAGAACTGAAAATCACAGAGGTAAAGTCTTATGGGAGACTAGAATGCTATAGATTCCCTCTGGGAGAGCGGAGGTCTCTCCCTATAGTTCCTGGGAACACATTTTCCAGAAACAGCTATTGGTGTTCAGATGAATGGATGACAGAAAGAAAGAGGAGGAGGAAAAAAAGAGGGTAAGAATTCAACAGAACACTAGAGAGAGGAAAAGGACAGGAAAAAAATTCAATGCTCAACCAAGAGTTCCATTTGTGGTTTTAATGGCTCAAGCCCTCACAAAATCTTATGTCACTCTGCAGAGCTACCACTGATGGAGTGGGGAACATCATAGCTCCCAGCAAGGAGGTCTGTTTAACAGAAAGCTTGCCTACTGCATGTGGGAGACAAACTGAATATTGTTCCCCACATTAGGGTCTTATGAATGACAGTCTTTCATGTCTGCTCTGTGCCTGTGAATATACTCATAAAATCCTACAAATTTAAAAATAACAAAAGTGAGTGTCAGTGTGGGTACAATAATAAAACAATGTTGAAACTAAGGCTTAGATGCTTATGATGCTTTTGAACAATAATGCAATTTTCAAAATTCCTTGATGCAAGATATGATTTGTGGCATTTTTCACCAGTTTCTGTAGCACGGAAAACTGTATCTCACACTGGGCAATGCTATGGAGTAACTTTCATTTCTACTGAGAAGAGGCAATGCTTTTACCAGATTCCTATAAACTTCAATCAGGTTTGGATTTTAACCTCAGCTTTTGTTTTAAATACTGCAAAGTTAAATTTTTAAAGTATATAATAAACAGTGACATAAAGCAATGAGAAACTTCTACAGAATAGAAGTGGATAAATCATAGCTTTTTTAATGAAGGCTTATCTAAGCTGTTTTCACTTGCAAACATGAAGCAGAATACAAGACACTAAATTATTATTGAACATTTTCAGTTGTATATATTTCCACATATATTGTATATATAAGTGGTATATATAGCTATTTATATAAGGTACTGTAGAATGCTACAATAAAATATACTTTAAAACATGATTTTCATTAGAATTGCAATGCATTGAGAGGTTCAAGAAACATTTTTCGTTCAGCTCATTTTGTATGTGCAGTGTCAGCTCCCTTCCTCCCATCCTCCTCATTCTTGACAGCAGCACCACAGTTAGGCTAAGCAGTCTGTTTCCAGTCTAGACTTTCGCAATCATGATGAAAAGTCTAAAAACCAGTAGAAGATACAATGTAATGACATTGTTTAAACAGAGAAACACTTGGCAAGTATTTATTGTGATTGGCCTAGTATAACTGTAGCAGAGATGTGCCAATATGTCCATTATGGTTTTCTTACTCACTGCAACATCTCATTGGAGAAAGTGAACTTTCAGCTCTAATTTATGGTGGCAAACCTGATGACATTTTTATGGCATATAATATCCAAGGCCTCTGTTTGCTTCTTTGGGTATACTTCACAGTGGTTCTAAGACTGAAATGACTCCTGGGTTGTTTTTATTTTGGAGGGGGGGAGAGCCTTAAAAGTTATGGATGATACAATGCAATGAACTTCCAAACAGATTCTTTGCTGTTACAATTTACACCAAAAAGCATAAAAAATTTTGCTTGGAGGTCATGAATATGGTGTTAGAAGTTATGATTTTTGGGTCTCTTTTCACTGTATCAAGAGATTAAATTCTGAAATAGAAGGTAAAAAATAACTGTTCAGGTACTGTAACAATATATTTTGTTCTGAGTTGTATCAAAAGTGAGACCTGACCTACTACTGTATTCTGTGGCAAATTTCACAGTGAGTAACGGTGCACTGAAGGGGGAAAGTGATGTAGTCTTGCTTATCAGAAGGAACTAGGAGGAGTACAGCAATTAAAAACTTGAACTGAGAATTCATGATCTTGTTGGCTCTCCACACAAAG
Organism: Acropternis orthonyx; assembly: GCA_035583155.1. Taxonomy (NCBI): domain Eukaryota; kingdom Metazoa; phylum Chordata; class Aves; order Passeriformes; family Rhinocryptidae; genus Acropternis; species Acropternis orthonyx. The sequence continues at coordinate 30,124,169 of JAWWEU010000081.1, forward strand.
GTTCTTTCTTTCTTGTACAAGATTTCTTTTTAGGGTAGTAACTCTGTTTATCTCATTGTATTTTGTTCAGACTGGTGCAGAACAAAGAACAGTGCTCACCACAATGCAGGAATGGTGTTGCATGCTTCAAAGGGGCTGAGTGTCCTGGGGTAACAAGAAATCTTGCATGATAAGCAGAATATGATGTCATTCTCCAGGTCCAGCAAGATAGCTGTCGTCCTGAAAGTCAATTAAACCAAGAATTTTCAAACTAGAAGCTCAAGTTAGGACCAAGCATCTGGTCAGCCGATGTGAATGTCTGCCAACTGATACCAGGGAACACCTTTAAACTGGCGATTCAGTTGTCTTATGGCTAGTTTCTTCATTTGACATTTTCGTTCTAAGGAACTGAGCTTGTCCTGATCATGGACACAATAAACATTTTTAGTTTCATTTTCTTGTAGCAAATTTCAGCTCCTCACCTGAATGTATTTATGTATCACAGAGGTGCAAATTCAGACTGAATATTTAAAGACCTGTAAGCATATCTACTCTCTATTCCTTAGGTCCAAAGGTAGCATCACACTTTTATCTACAGACAGCATGAAAAATACAATGCTATCCCTCTCCTTTATGTTTCAGAAGCAGAAATAAACATCAAGACTGAATCTCTTTATGACTTCAAACTAAGCTCCTTTCATTTTCTTGTACGTAGTTCATATTCTACTTTCTTTAGTCAATTTGTAACAAAAGTGTCTTTATAGTCCTCACTTGTTAGTACATTTAAGTAGGGCAACAGGGAACAGTAGCTTAGCACTGAGAGCCTGCTCCACGTTTCCTGTTTTCCTGGAGCAAAAGGATTATTTCATGCGTCCTTGCTATGCCCTATAGACATAAGATTCTTTCTCTTCATCCCAGCAAAACCTTTGCAATTATGAAAAATACAGTGCTGATCTCTTGGGCTTTGGAAACTTCTTGGGAACTCTCACACAATTTAATGCTGTTACCTTATGTTTTTAAATAATTGTTTCTGTGATAGACATTTCAATTCACATAATTTACCACTTCTAACTAAGGTTCCCAAAGTTTTAGTTTATTTTACTGTATGATCTAAAATATAAGAAATGCATTAGTATATTTTTGTGTCTTACTTAATATTTTTTTATTTTAGAAATGTATATATGAAGTTACAGCAATTAGTATTTGAGTTGCTAAGTTACCATTAATTGTTTTTCACCTGAAATCACAGAACACAATTTATCTAATATATCATAATTCTGGCCCATATTATGTGATTTTCAACCACTTAATAATTTTTATAGGAAACAACCATGAGGATATAGCAGTCACCACATTTTTTTCTCACCAGGAATATACATATATTGATTTATATGCACAATATGCAACAGGAAAAGATTAATTCCAAAGGGAGACTCCTATATCACTCAAGTAGGCTATTGCATATTCACTATATGTGAACATTTACATGCCCAGCTAAACTGCATAATCACTATGATTGTAGGTGCAAATTATGTAATTGTGCATGGTAGTAATTGCCGTACCTGTTTGCCTGTGAAGTCACCTCATTTGCATATGTGACAGTGGCATCTGCATTTTCAAATTAGGGTATTCATGGTGGGGCAAAACATTTAAGAAAATAGAACCCTAAAGGGTAAGTCTTGCTTCCATGCAAATATCTCTAACTCTGAAACTAGTTGGGATACATATATGGAAAAGAAACAAATTATGTGTCCCAAGAATGTTATTGAAAGATTTTCACATGGTATCACAACATTTTTAAACAGCAATTGCCAAATGGCACTGTTGCAGGAATCAATATGAAAGAGCATATTAAAATAGTATGGATATTAAAGAGTAGGCAGGCAGATGTCAGCTCCATTTTGCAGCTCTTAATCTGGTGCTTCAATCTAACAAATATTTCCAACCAATATAGTTCTTTGTCTGCGTTACCTGGCCTTCGACAAGGGTAAGCCAGTCGCTCCACAGAAGGAGTTGAGAATGGGTCTGCTTAGCTGACTGGCTGGACTTTCCCAATATCTGGCACAAGTTCTTTTTTCCTCTTATGCTCCCACAAAGCAAACTTAAACTGTTACACTATGGGGGAAGGTCACTTGGTTCATTAATAATTAGCAACCTCCTATTGACCAGTGGAATTTTAGAGAGAACAAATCCTCCATAAAACACCCAGTTTCATGGTCTGGATGGGCACACATCCAAAATTATGATCTACTTCATGGTTTCTTGCTTGAAAGTGATGCCTGATGTTAGCCCAGACTTAGAAGAAGATTACTAAAAGCATGTCTACACCATCCAGTGCAGCATGAGGGAGAGCTTTTTCCAAGGCAGTGCCATACAGATGAATAAACTTATACTGCAGTATAGACCCAGACAAGTAACACAGCACTGCTGGTCCTAAGTTAATTGAGGGATTAATCGTGCTGGGATATTTTTTAACATGCAGCTCCTTAGCAGGGTGGATTTCTCAAACTATAGAACAGCACTAATGATCTTCCACGAATTTATCAAGTGAGTTTTGATACTTGACTTCTGTAATCCTGTCTATTTAATGAGCACTTTGATGATAAGAATTACTTCAGTAGTTCTTCTTGTGACTGTGCAGCATTAATCTTACACATTTCAACAGGCATTCTAAAACCACTTCCAGTCATGCCCACTTGTCAGCTTGCAAGGTGGGTCTTCTCTACAGAAAAGCTGGCCAGGAAGACAGAATAATCCCCTCTGATACCTTTTTTTCTGTTCAAAGTCCATGATGGGAGGTATGACAACTATGTCTGCATCCACCAGGAATGTAAACAGCCTTTTTTGTCCATTGCTTTTCAAACCAAGCTACCTTCTGTTCTCAGACTGTACCCTATATATGTTTTTATTAGGGATCCAAAGGCCTCAGACAATGACAAATAAAAATTGACACTTGCATCCTAACAGCATTTCCAACCCTCTCCATCTGACAGCTTCCAAGTCAATCTCATGTATAAAATCAGAGCTATAGGTTGTGTCGTCCACTCAAAGAGATGAAACCAGTGGGAAGGATTCAGAAAAGGAAATATATGGAAATTGTTTCACAAAAGCTCATCTGCTCTGGTGAGCAGATATGTGGGCATGATCCCCTCTTTGTTATTTAAGTGGGGCTTAGATTTGTAATGTGGCGTGAGAACAATACCCCTGTTCAACACCAGCTCTATGATTTTAGATAGCACTCAATAGCTAATTGCACAAGACCAAGTCCAATCTGTCAGTGTAGTGTGGTCTGTCCTGTCACAGGAAGTGTTGTTTTTGGAACAATTTGAGCAGCCATTGCCATTTTACTGTCTACTGACAGAAATTAATAGTGAAAGCCTCATAGAGCAATTTATCAACACGCATTTGAATTCACACTTTTTTCAGCCCTCCTATCTGCAGACCAGAATGGCTGCCTGCCTATTTATGTCAAAATGTCAGTGGAAGGTAGAAATTGAGCAGGATCGACTCCTGGAAGTAACTGATCTCGGTGACACAGGGTTGGTTAAACCCCTTTAAGGCTGGTTTTGAAAGGGGCTGAAAGGCTCCAGCTCAGGCCTCTGACTGGTCACAGGAGACATGTAAACACAGATGCAAGGAGAGAGCCCAGCCCTGCAAACACAGGACCCCAGGTAGGCACGAACAGCCCCGTGTGAGGCAAAGCAATGGCAGAAGATCCCTGAAAGGAGCATTGTTTATCCTTCAGTGCAACCCTGTAACATAAAGTAAAAAATATAGACATGTTAACTGACAGGATAAGGAAGTTTATTTTCAGTCTTTTCATCCTCTTTTATTTAACAACTCCCCCACCCCGTTCCCAATCTGAGAAAAAAATCTTAACTATGTGTGTGCATATATGCAGAAATATAAATTGAAATTAAGTCTTAATTATAAAAAAACCCACTCTGAGATACATAGTGATTCTGAAAGGATTACCTTTTAAATCATGCATGATACTTATTTAAAAATACCTTTGAAAAAGATTCATCTCTAGACAGGCTTGTCCACACAGTTTTTCTTATAAGCTTGCATCACTGGAGAGAAATAGACTTTACAGTCTTGCAGAAACTTTGAAAGCACATTTTCCAGTAGCAGGCTTTATTTTCAGCAATTTATCTTTTACTGCTTCATTTTTTTGAATGTTACTTTTGATGCTGTTTTTTGTGAAGGATAACAGCAAACAGTTTGGAGGAACCTCAAAGGGGATGGAGACAGGGAAAGAAAAGAAAAGGTTGTCTTTCTTGTCGAAGAAAAAAAAGTTTTACCATTCTATCATGCAAAGAGCTGATTTTTCCAGTCTAGAAAATAAAAATAAAAATAAATAAATAAAAAAGAGAAGAGTGTTCTAAAATTTCTGGCAGCACCTAACATAACCTTCAGTATTTGCTATCCTAACCTCATCATCAAAGCCTTAAAAATTCAATGAGGAAATTTTTTTCCCTTTCTTCAAAGGAACTCATTGTATATTTCATTGTGAATGTAGAGAGGAGCAATTTTCTTTCCTCTAAAACGTGTGGTTTTTACCACAAATCAGAAAAACTGTGGAGGTCCAGACTATGATTTACAACAAAAGACTGCCACACAAGAAGCCTTCATGACACACTGCAAGGTCAGAAGCTGTACAAATTAATGCAGAGATTATACCACTGTTAATATACAGTTTTGCAGAATCTGATCAGTCCAAGAATGACTGGAATATATTTTTTCTTGCAGTATTTGTTTGTGGTTTATAACTCCTTGAGAATACTGGCTTGGTTATGTGAATGATCTTTATTCACACATGAGATGAAGTGAAAAGGTACACACATGAGAGAAACATGGTAGGAACCACCAGAGCAGGGTGAAGGGTGAAGAGGGATTGTTCTCACCAAAGTACAAATAGGGTTTTGAAATGATTTTATACACCATCTCATCTTAGTAGAAACCAATTGCACTGTGAAATGTAATTAGATCTTACCTTCATTTCACCAATTGAAATGCCTATCCTGAATGTTGTAGAATGCAAGTGTTGGATTATTGTTCTGCAAAGGATACAGGAGTAACTTGCCAGGACCCCCCACAGCACAGTTAGTGAATTCCAGTTGTGGGTAAGTACAGCCATATAAGTTGTTGAATATGTTGAGACAATATGTCGTTTACCCATGGCATTTGTATAGCAGAGTCTGGGGCATACTGCTCACACACAGGATATTTTTCACTTCTTCTCTCAAGCTATAGGCACTTTTATAAAGTCTACAGGTGGCACCTAATAAATTCAGAGAAGAAACATCAGTAAAACCTCTATATAAAGGTACAGATCTAGTTAGAAATGTGAAACTGAAAAAGTAACTGTTGATTGACTGTGGTTATACTGTCCATGTTATGGATCTGAAGATAGCCAGAATGTAATGAGCAAATGCATTAGAATAAAATACCTAGGATTATCAGCAGAAATGTGGGGTCACAGTTAAACCTGGGTGCTCAGTCTATCGTGAAAGGAGTCAGATGATCTCTGTGGACTTCATAATTATCTGTTTATTAACTGTTTTGCCTCTGTATACTTTGTAGAAGTGCTTTTCTTTAAAAGGCCTTCTCTTTCAGCACTTCTTGTTTATAATTTTGTAGGATTTTTTTCAGGTGATACCAAACCCAAGAGAGAACAATTATTTCTCCCAGCTTCACAAAATTTACCATCCCTGTCTGATGAATGTTATGGTTCTGTTCAAGATTTCTTCTCTCATCCATCTATCTATCTTTTCCTTACATCAGAGGCTGTACCTCTGTGGTGGTATGGAACAGCTGCTGAGTGGACAGACCCAGCTGTTCCTCTAGTTTGGTTTAGTGTCTAACTCCACCTTCACTGACATTTAAGATTAGGGAGCTAGGAGCAGACGAGGCACAGTTATATGTGTGAGTTTTTAGAGCTGTTTGTGCGACTGTTTTGGACAGTGGGCAAAAGTGACATCTTAAACTGTTATAGTTAAGTCAGAACCCTAAATCAAAGAAAGCCCTAATGTAATTCTCCTTTTTCTAAAATTATTTTCAGTTGATAGGACAATAGAAAAAACAGAACAAATAAGAATACAATTATATTATTCCTCCTCAGTGTGACAACAAAATGAGATAGTAAAAATAAGTAATTATAAGTTAGGTAAGCAACATGTGTTTGTGGGGAAAATTATAGCTCTCTTCCTGACCTGAGCATGTAAAGAGAATGATGAACCAACATTGCTACTAAAGGAGAGCCAGATCAGAAATGATCATCATAATGAGAACAAGGTTTCAGGGAAACAGAAAAATGAGAAAACAGATAAAAATATGGTTGTTTACATTTTTCAGTACTGTTTTTTCCCCCCCAAAGTTTTCTTAATCCATGAAATATCATCAAAATTTCACACTCTTAATGTGTTTTGATGGTTTAATTTTTCTGCCTACTGTTGAGCAAGTGTTCTGTGACTGTGAGATCTGAAGAAATCATTGTGAAAGAGCTTGTACTTACACCTGTTTCACTTTCAAGACTGTGCACTCAACAGACATGGAAGTAAGAGGGTCAAATAAATCTTGATCAGACCTTTGCCCACAACAGATCACAGGGGTTTAGCCATAAGGCAGCGGGAGATAATGTTTCAAAGGTAAGACTGTGCACAAACTGCTTTTGTCTTGCCAAGAGACTAATCTGATTAGCAGTCAATTCTTTCATGTTTTTGGTGTAACATCCTACAAGTGAGACTTTTGGACTTTTTTCCACTGAGTTTCTACCTACAGAAAGAGATGAACTGGTTGGTTTGTGTACTTTCCACTGAGACATATAAGCAAGCACAAGTAGAGATGGTTTGTAGCTTATTTCAGCTGGTAGAACCTCTCTATGTTTTTTGTATAGAAAATAGGTGTTTATTTCTTGGAAACCCAGTAGAGAGTTGTCCTTTAATCATTTAACTGTGGGATCTGACATGTTATAAAATGCACCTGTTAGTGGCTGTGCTGGAATTCAATTAGCTCTCATGTGAATTTTGCAGCTGAACTAATGGACTGAAAGGTTATACTGGGTAAATATGAGATCCCAAATTGATTCACAGAGAAGTCTGGAGAAATGTCATGATTTCACTTGGTGAATTTTGGCCATACCACAATAATTACATTGCTATTTTGCTTTAAAAGGGCCATGACTAGAGCAGTACTGCTTACTTATTTGGAAATTTCAAAACAAAATACTTTTAGTTAATACTTCTCTGTTAAATGTCACAGGTTTCTGAGGAAGAAACAGAAACTACTGTACTACAACAGTTACTGTTTGAAAATGGTGACCAATCAATTGCACTCATTGCTTATGTTGTCATGTATGACTAGTACAGTTAGTTATAGAGCAAATTAATTAAGCTTATTAAGACTTGTTACAAAAACCCACTGTTTTTAATTGACCTGCCTAATATTAACCCCCAATTACATTATAAAAATATAATAATAAGAGACAGTTTTCTTTTATAGCGTATCTATTATAGAAAAGATTTTTTAGTGTGCGTGTCCACCAGAGATTTTGTGTATTTATTTCCCTAAAGGTTTTTATTTGAAATGGTCAACTGCATGATGCAGTTCCCACTTTTACATTGAACAAACAGAACTTTTACTGCTTTATTAAATTAAATGATCATAAAAGCTTTATCTTGGATCAGTTTAATGTAATCTTTAAGTATCTTTTAAATTTTATATGTTCTAGATTTTACATCTTGTAAACATCAAATTAGAAATACTTGGTACTTGGGTAGATCTACATAGCAAAGACATAAAACCAGAATATGAACAAGATAATGCAAAGAGTGTTAGAAATCTACGTTAATATCTACAGCATTTTTGTTATCTTGTTCAAATTTATCTTGTTCGAAGCTAACACACTCTGGTCCCTTGTTCTAGCCTTGCTGCCTCCATGGTTCCTATATCTGTGCATTTTTTATGAACAACTGCTTTCCTAACTCAGAAACCTGAGATATATTTTGCTTTTTATAAATCCCATGAACAGACCTTGTTCTAAAATGACCACGAGTTGATTTTGTTTCCAAGCAGAATTCCAAGTTATAAATTAATATATGGATGCATATATATGTACTTTATGATGTATTATCTTGATGGTAACTTTAGTTTTCCCCATTTGGGAGGACCAGTGGAGCACTGCACCATCCTGGGGAAGCTGGAGTACTGTTGAGGTCCAGTAAGAGCCCGTCCACCAGCTCCTGCTCACCATTCATCAACCTCTGAGAGCAGGTATAGGAGAGAGTTGGATCATTACCTTGGCTCCTGACTAAGTTATATTTCAAATAAGCTTGTTCAAACAAACTACCAACCCATTTCAGTTGAAAATTTCAAAATAAATTCAATCTGAGGCAGAGTCCTGGCACAGAGAATTTAAGCCTAATGCACTGTTTTAAGTGGCTTCTGAGAAAAGTATTAGCTGTGCTTAATGGGACAGAAAAAGTCTTAAACCTAGAGGACTACAAGAAAATCAAGTAGCCTGTCTTGTTACTGTGAACATCTAGTATTGACTGAGCTGATAGGTCTTCTTGTCCTCCTCATGCTCTTCTGGTTTTAGGTTTGCACTTATTTTGACTTTTTTTTTTTTTTTCCCAAATGTTTATTTATTAGCATAGTACAAAGCTCAGCTGAAGGAATAACATTAGTAATCCCTGAATGGGTATTGCTCACCATTTCTTTCTCTGATTTTTGGTCATGTTTTCTATTTTTATTTATTCAAGTAAAAGATGCAACAAATTTTGACAGCTAAATGACTGTAAACTGTGGTTTAGTAGAATGAATGCATCCTTTATGAAGTTTTTTAATTTTTGAGCAAAGAAATCTAACATTGCTTCTGTGTACTTAAGCTGCCTCTAGTCAGTGCTTGGAGAACTGCCATTCCCCACTGATTGCTGCTGTGGTTAGGAGCCTAAGTGAGAGTAAATTTATCAGGCAGCTGGATATAATGTTAATTAATATATCTTGACTATCTCTTAGCCCACAGCCTTAAAAGAACCAAGCCTATTTTCAGGTTTCACAGCACAATGTGTATTTATAAGTTTAAGAACTTGTTTTAAAACTAATTGATGTTTTTCTAATAGACAATTTATTTTATTATTTAATCCATAGTGTTCTCTGGGATATCCTGTATGGAATACTGTACAGATGATACAGATGTCTTGTCTGTCTTGAGATGGTTACTGCACCATCTCAGGCCAGAGAGTCCCATTAAACAATTCAGATCAGGAACAGTAAGGCTGTCTGACCCCATAATGTCTAATCAAAGTTCTTTTGCTGAACTTGAATCAAATGTCTTCCTAGGATTTTTGTTAATTCTGACTTGAATCTAGAAGTTGAAAAGAAAGCATAGAATTAAAAAAGATCACGCAAGCAGCCCTGGAGTCACTTTGATCACTCTTACTATAATGGAAAAGTTTCTAGTGCAAGAATTTGTAAGAGAAGAAAGTTCAGGATGTTCATGTTCATAATAAAATGAACATAATATTATCACTGTGAGCCTGATATGCTCCCTTGCAAGTATGACACAAAGCTCTTTTTTATAACTGATGCTACTTAATAATGACTGATGGATTACAAAATTAGAACAGGCATCTTTAAGAACCAAGTATATTGATTAAAATTCAAAGAAGCAAGTCTTATATTTCTGTTGTGAAAATGTTGTCACATCAGTTTCAACACTCAAAATAATCTCCCCTCCATGGTCAATGAAGATCTGGGAGATTTCCTTCTCCTTAACTATTCTTTTCTTTCTTGATGGTTATGTTTAATTTGCACCAAGCTACTATGAAGACAAAGAAGCAAAACCAACCTCTTCTATTTACTCCAGTTTTAGCCAAAAGCAACAAGAAGTTGCCACCCAAAACATGGGCCCCAAGAAACTCAGGCACACAGCAGCCTTATGCCTGTCTGTGAACTGCACCTGATATACGCATGTCTGCAAGGTGCAGAGAGACAGACTCAGGCAAGAGAAGTGGCAGTGAGCATTTCATTGGAACAAAGTCAAGAGAAATAACTTCTTTTGGGCACTGCATTTGTTGTCAAGTCAGAGGCAGATTTCTGGGAAAGCAAGCTGGTTGCTCCTATTAGTTTCTGTGAAGTGCAGAGAAATAAAACAATTTCAATTTTCCATGGCAGAAAGGAAAGGTACCAAGTAAATCTTTGGCTCACATAATGAGTTTGCTCTCCGAACAATCTCAGCAAGACTTTGAATGGTCTCTGGTCACCTGATCCAAAAAGACAGCAGTTCCTCCCTTAGTTGCAGGAGGGCTGAAAAGCTGGGAAGGTGACAATGAACCTCATGCCAATCTCTGCAATGTAGTATGTGACCAGTGTGAGCCAGACTGACGAGCTGGCAGGTAGAGGATGTTCCTCATCTCTCAGAAGCACAGCCCCCCAGCTGGGTGCTACTGCAGTGTGCACTGATCCTTCCTACCTGCTCCCAGGCACACAGATCTTCTTCCCCCAGCCCTCCCCGTGTGCTCATGTGGCTTTACTGCTGGTGGGCTCACAGACCTACTAGTCTGCTTTCAGTCGGTAGTGAAGGAAGGCAGTTGCCTCACCATCAGCCAGCAAGGGGACAGCTCTCACAGCAGCCAAGGTTTTCCAGGATACATTCTTGGGCCATGCCTATGGAGGGTCCCCAGGCAGTGCTCATCTGGTGTGCATTGTCAGCCTTGCTGAACCAGTCAGTAGAGACCTGTCAAATTTGCACTGGCTGAGAAGTTGTTTCTCCAGTAACAGCCATGTGTGGTTGGGCCTGCTTTGTGTTAGGAGGTGACTGACTCAACCCCAGAGACGGCTGAGCACAGCTCTCAGTTTAGTTTTGGGAAAGTTTCTTTGAGGTTCATATTAATGCTGCCATGAGGAGAAACTGTGTCTGACTTCAGGATAGGAACACATGTTCACCTTTTAAGTCGTCGTCAGGGTTTCTAAGACAGCAGAAAAGTGGCAGGATCTTTTAATATCCAACAGAGAGGATGGCTTAGAAGCTGCCAAGTAGGAGCGGTTGACATTGCTTGGGAAAAGGAGCAAGTGTTGCTCTTGTTCACTCCTACCTCCCTCAGCAGACTGAACATAATAAATATAGTGGTAAGAAACAAATGGTCTCCCTCACTGCTTTACTAGGAACTGGAATGTCAAGTCTTCCTCTGCTGGATAAAAAATAGAGTGGGCAGGATGTGACAGGATTCCTAAAATAAGCTTTGCAGAAGGTAGAGTGCCTCACAACCAGGATATGAGCAAGAGGGTGGATATGATCTGAGAGGGACACAGTGACATGATGGAAGGCCCTGAGGAGGAGTGGGAATAGAAAAACCATGAGCGCTTGGTATGTAGCAAAGTATTTACAGTACCACTTTGAGGAACATTTGTGGTTTATGAGGTATGCTGAGACAACAGCTGGATGTGTATTAATGTATTATCAGATTAATCGATTATGTTTTAATCTCCTGTAATATGCCCAATTCTGAATAATGTAAAGAAGCAAATTTGGATTCTGTGCCAAACAGTGATTTGTGTCATGGATTTAAGACATTCTCAGTAGGGCATCATGACTCCGCACCACACATGGTCTAGGACAAGAGTCCTGGGTTCCCATCCCAGGTCTTTCTGTAAGACAATGTCTCCCAGGGAGGAGAAACATGCCCTCCCTTTTTCCTAGGAAATCTTGTTTATTGATGGAAGAAAAAGTAGCATTTTCTGGTTTCATCTGTCAGTTTAGAATCAGATAGGGAAATAGGCTGGAGCGGCCTCACAAGTAAGGTTAGATCCTCAGTTGTTGCAAGTAGTCAAAGTCTCACTGATTCCAGGTAGACTGTAGTAGTTTACCCAGCAAAGGTGGAAAAGAGTGGTAACACGTGTCCCCAGGAAAAGAATGTCACTCTTATTTGTCACATGTACACATCTAGGATAATCACCATTTTTGACAGAAATTACTGTACAGGAAAACTACTCTGCCCTCAGTTTTGGCATGCAGCAACCAGAAGAGTGATGGCAGAGGTGATGCTGGTCACTGCAGAGCATGTTCAAAGAGAAGCGAGGAAGGAAAGAGCGTATTTGCTGTGTCAATGTTTGGTTTGAGATTGTGATGAGCAAGCTCAGAGTGGATAGACTGTTTCTAACACTGCAGCCCTGCTTGGAAATTTATTTGCTATAAATGCATTAAAAGACACTCTCAGAGGAAAAAGAAACTGATCCAGATTGCTTCATCAGTGATGTAGAATACACTCCTACCAAGTGTTTTCAGAAAAATCAGAGCTACCAAATGACAGCACAGTTTTGATTGAGCATCTGGACTTCAGTGTGTTACCAAGAGCACCAAAATCAATTGACAGGGAGTTCTAAGGGTTGAAATATCAAAGAGATTTGGGAAAATACTCTCAGATCTCACAGAGGAAACAGGCAGTTGGAGACCTGATGCCAACATTTGAGTGAATTCAAATATCTAAACCCAACTAACAGAAGCAGTGCTAAACAGCAATCCTAATTCAAGCACAGCTTTAGCAAATAAAAAAAAATAAATTAAAAAAAAATAGGAAAAAAAAAGTTTTTCCTCGGGGTGTGGTCCTAGAAACAGCAGAGTGATCCCTGGAGTGCCCAGACATACCCCACACATGAGTCAAGAAACAGTTATGTAAGTGTCTTCTGCACTCTGTGATGTTCAGTCAAGGACAGGAGATATTTTGTTCAGGTAGCAAAGTATAGCGGGTGGTTGGGTTTCCCCCTGGCACGGCTGCTGCGATTCTTACCAGGGGGCAAGCTCTCCCCCCTTCCCCCCTCCACGTGGTTCCCAGGGGACCGGGACCGGCAGCACACAACTC
>JAWWEU010000081.1:30137107-30151399 GCA_035583155.1 Acropternis orthonyx
TCTCTGCATTAGCATCCACATTCCATTTATGACAAGAATCTTTCCATACTTTAAATGGTGCATTGACTACTACAGCAAAGGGCAGCTGTTTAACTGGGTGAAAAATGTATGTCGTCTCTTCAGCATAGCAACATACCTGAATAGCTACTCTGTGGTAGACATATACCCCAAAAATGTTATATTGGTGTGCAACGTGCATTTAGAATTATCAAAAAGAAACACACTCTACATGTATTTTCCAGTAAAAAGGGAAGGTGTCAGATGATTTGATAGCATACAGCTAAAATATATTCTTTTAACAGCCTCATTGGTTGTAGCTGGGATGAGTAACTTGTAAGATGACCCTCTGGACACATATTTTGGAAACCTTTTGGTCAACTACCAGGCAGCAAGCAGATTTAGGGCCAGTGATTAAGTTACTGAGGCTTTTTTTTTTTAAGGATGTGCTCCTCAATATATCTTTCAGGGCTAGACATGTGCCGAGGGGTTTGTAACCAAACTGTGATTCTCTTTCATGCTTTCAGGGGTCTCGTTACAGGCTGCTGGCACCCACAGCCAGCTACCTGCTTATTTCAGATGACAATACCACTCGGCAGAGACAGACAAGTCAGTCAGTGAGTAGGTCACTGCCAAAGAAGTCAAAATGTACTTTTGGGCAGAGCATTCGATTTCTTACCAAATACTGGTCTGCAATTGTTAGGAGTCCAGAGAGCTATTGGAGCTCAAGTTCCAATCTTTGCATAGATCCTTTTTCACAGAGGCCAAAGCCAGGCTTTGGAAAGCAGTGGGCATTATGCAGAGTTTTTGTAGGTTTTTCTAAGATTCAGGCTGCAGGAAGAGTCATTGTTTCAGATTCTTGATCAGGGTAGTTTGTGTAGCTCACCTGGCTTCCTTACTGTTTAGCCAGTAAATTTTAGGGCTAGTGATTTTATTGTGGAGAACTTTTGTTTTGCGTCCATATTGTGGTTTATTCATATAATTTACTTGCCATCCTGCTTGGACTATGCTAAGAAAACCATTGTGGGTTTGGGGTTTTTTTACTTCTTTTTTCCTTTTAAACAGTTTCAAAAATTTTTTCCTCCTAAAAATGTTAGTATGTACTTACTAAATGTGATATTCAGCTCCTCAAGTCAAAGAACAAGATGAGGTCATGGGAGTTTGCACCAAATGAGGATCTGGCCCATGACTTAAAACAGACAAAAGGAAATATCGTCCTAAGCTGACTTCTCTATTACAGTGTTTCAGCCTAAATGAAATGCTTTGAGGACATGATATTGGAATTTTTTTTTCAAGAGGATCAAATGCAAGAAATAAATAGGCATGCAAAGTCTGCTTCCCAGGTTATTCGGGTTTCGGAGCTCTGTTGTGTCCTGCTGCAGAGTCTTTCCTTTTGCTTTGGTAAAACATCAGAGTGTAGAGTGTGACCCTGTGCACTTGTTTCAGATGAGTGTAAACAGAAGATGATATTACTTGTCTGAATGAAGTGGACTATCCCATGGAGGAGAATAATAGCTGTCTCCTAGAGCTGTTTTTCTCAAAAGGACTAGTGAGAACTTAAAAGTCGAATGACCCAAGAAGAGAGTGAAAGTTGATTGCTTTAAGGATTAAACTGTTACCCTGGTGAAGTCAGCAAATACTGTTTCTAAGCAATGATTTCAGTGTCTCTTGAGCACTGTGAATCTGAACCATGCAATTGGGAATGCATTTCCTAAAGATCTAAAAATAATGTTATTAGTTTTTTTAAATGTTATTTGGTGTTTTGACTTCAATAAAATATGCTCTGGAGTGGTGTATAAAAACTAACTTAGGTGGAGAATTTCATCTGCCTGTGTGTTTTTAAAATATGTAAAAAGCTAGAAGTATATAATTAAAAATATATACAGTTCTTTAGTTTGGATTGAACTGTGTGATGTTAAAAGTGTACTTGCATTTGGTATAGATTTTTCTTCACTTTTTCTTCCTTGTGATTCCTTGGAAGAGGCAAAGGAAAGCTCTGTTGCTTTGGTAGCGTCTTGTTAGGTAGGGAGTGATTTTTCACAAAGTCTTGATTATTATTTCATCAAGAAAGTAGGTAGATATTAAAGGTTACCCAGATGGTTTATATATTACTATAATAATCTTGTTCATAGAAACTCTCACAAAGAAAATAATTAATCATAAACATACTGTGATCCCCCTAAAGCAGTGACTGTTTTAAGTTGAAATCCCATAATGGCTATGACCTCTAACCCTGATGTAACTGTTTCTATCCTAGCTACTAAAGTGGCTGCTCATGAAAGGCCATCAAATACAGAAGTAAATGCAAAGGTTAACAAAGTTAGTGGACCAAACAAACTTGATACTGAGAATGAACTTTCACATGTAGCAAGAAAATAAACACCACTCTTCCAGACTGATCTACACAGGAGGTTTGAGATGCCAAAATATTAAATGTTATTAAGTGAATAATCTCTATTTTACAGATAAGTGTTTACTCTGGGGGTTACCATCCTTTCATATTGATAAAAAATCTTCGCTCAAATTAAAAAAGAAAAAAGTTTGTGCACTAGTGTGTTTTCACTAAGATGGTGTTTGCTCTAGACTACCAAGACAGCATTGGTAATTGGTTTTGGAAACAGAAGGGATTGCACTGAGATATGTAAATCTTAAGAATTTTTTTGTGTGACCCTGTTATAAATATGTAATTTAATTTTTAAACCTCTCTGCAAGTGTAATCTTTGCATGGTACTATGCTGTAGGAGTAAAATGGTTATACTTGCCAAAATTTTGGTGTGCATTGTTTCCCCACCCCTCTCCCCCCTGCCACCTCCATGGATAGGGAAAATGTAATTTGCCTCTCTAATGCATTGTCTATTGTGGGGCTTTTTATGCTTCGGAAATAGATTACTAAGTGGTGCATTGCTGGTTGAGTTGAGCAGGACAGGACTTTGCAGTTGTTAAGGAAAATAGTATGGGCAGGTTTGTATGTGAGATGTACAGGAATGCAATGGTAGCTAGAAAAGGCATTTCTTATATGCAGAACCAGTGATTTCAGAAGTCTTGAAAGAATGGTGTGGGTTTCAGTAGTCTGAAATTTATAGGTGTACCCCACACTGACAGAGTAGACACACACCACCACCAGGTTGTCAGTGTCAGTGTCTACTACCTTTAATTCCAGCTGCTCATGGTGTCCTTTGGTGGGATCCAGCCATCTCCACTGACCTCAGCACAGCTACACCTCATCCCTTGAAAAGCAAAATTCTGCCTTCTTACTCAGAGGTAGTCCTTAACATGAGGAAAGTTTCTTTTTAACCATCATGATCCTGTGAACACGCATAAGACTGCCAGGAAGCTAGTCCCAAATGGGAGAACAGAAAAGACAAGCCCTTTTTATGAGTTTTGAAAAGAAAAACAAAAGCTTTCCTATTAATTTAATCAGCTTGGTATTCTAAGCCCCAGTCAGAAATTTTTGGGTTGCTATGGAATAAATTATTCAACAAGGAAAAGAGAAAGAAATGTTGGTTATGTATAAAACTTGACAGTTGGGGAAACTATTTCCCTTGCCTACAAAGTAGTTTTTCAGGTAGATCAAAAAAGGGCTGTTTAGCTCTACACAATTTCCAGTTTTAACAACATTAAATACCTTTTCTCCAGTTAGATGTTAGTCTTTGAAGATTTTGAAATTGTTATTCCTGTGGGGAGGAGGATATTAAATAATTCCTAGCAGTTATGAAACTCAATATTCTCCAGATGGGTATTGAAGACAAGCTTTTATACACCATTGTAAAATGGGTTTAAAATATCCTGTGCTGTGATTGACTAAAGAAGTCACATGGCTACTGCATATAGGTTTGAACTCCTTTTTCAACTAAGTGACCTTATTAAAACCATAAACAAAATGGTACTTAAATGCTGGTTTTAAAGCAGCAGCTATAAACCCTAAATTTCTTGTAGTACTGTTCTGTTATTTGTGCTAAAAATGAATAAAAACTAGGAAGACCATTCTGGACATGAAATTAGGCCTTTAGTAATCAATTGGTTTAAAAAAGATATAGTTCCATGTGTTTTCACAGTCCTGTAACTTTTTCTTCAAATGACTTCACAAAATTGCATGTATTCACTACCTAAGCAATGTCAAGTGGTGTAAGAACTTGAAGTAGCAAATGTGAAGCAGTAAAACCCTACGGTGAGGAGTGCTCCTTGAGGAACACTCTGTCTTCTCTTTCAGGAGAAATTCTGTGCCTGAAGAGACCCCAATCATTGCTCTCCATAAAACCCTCTCACCTGTGGTCTAATCCGATTTGTGCTGCAGTGTTAAACAGCTGTAGCAAAGATGCTGAAGCTCATGTAATATGAACAAATAACCCCAGAAAGGGGGATCTTGTCATCTAACTGGACAAGGAGGTGGGAATCTTGCTGTTATGGGTGGCAGTGGTTGCTTGGCAGGGCTGAACTGGTGTGAGGTTGGAATCAGGATTTCTCATCCATCTGCCTGCTAGTGCTCTCTGCCTGCATCTGCTGCCCACCGCAGAGTGGCCACCCCTCATGCAGCCAGGTGCAATCCTGGCCTGTCACCGCTTCTCCAATTGCACAGACAGAGTCTACAGCACAAGCCAGAGTAAACAGATGAGCAACAAGGGAGAAGAAAAATTGTACTGAAGACCTCCTCTCCCTGAGCAGTGTTCGCTCTGCAGTTTGCTGCAGCTTGGGGGAATAACAGCAGGCACCTTTCACTTTTATTTCTCTACCGTAAAACCACACTTGCCAATGTACATTTTTTTCTGTATTCATTAGGATGATGGTTCTGTAAGTCTTCTACCAGAAATGGCTACATTTTAAAATGACTAAACTCTCATCTTATGGGTTGCTTAGGACTCTTATTTTACAAAACTAATTATTCTTTCTCAAATAAGCACGATTCAATTTAAGGATTCTCTGTTGTTCTTTATGGATCTCTCTTTTTTTTTTTTAGGTGAGAGTCTGCAGAGGTATATTATAAAGGGAAATGCTATGTAAGTGCAGAGTGATTATAACTTTGAGAATAACCCATGGCATACTCCTAAAGTGAATGAAATCCTGTCATTTCCCTAGATAGAAACCAGCATTTTCCCCTCTTTTGCATTACTTATGGCTTGTCACATAAGTAATATAATAAGTAATAAAAATATTAGATATTAACAACAGAAAGAGCTTCAATAAAAAACATGGGACACATGCTCAGGGATTTATATTTCTTTAAGAAATGTGTATACATGAAAAGGAAACAGGAAAACCCATAAAGTGGTTGAATCTGGTACTACACTTAAAATAATGCTGCTAAAATTTTTTAAAGCAATTTTACTTTTTCCTCTTCAGTAAATATTCCAGTTGTAGCAAAACTCAACTGACTTATCAACACTTATTTTTTTTTTTTTTTAGGTTATTTAATATGCCTTGGTTTCAGGGTTTCAGTTTAATATTGTTAATAGTCTTAGAAAAAACCCCAGGATTAACAGTGTATTTGAACACCTGCAGAGTTCATTTAAAAACTGGAATGGTAAATGTTGCAAAATTAAAAATATATTTAGCATATTTGTAGTTTGTGAATGTTAACCACAGCTGCTTTATTCTGTTAATAATAGTGAATAATCTTGAATATACATACCTTATACATCTCATGGAATAACTATGATTCATGTCCTTTCATGTCAACTGTTTGATTTGCTGAAACATAGAACCAAAAATACAGTGGAAGGGGGAAGGTCTGGGAAGAGCTGCCAGACCAGCAAACTTGTTTATTAAAAGGAAAAACTTATCCAAGTTTGGTACACTTCTGAATCTTATTTGAATTCAATAGAAAAGGGGGGCAGAGAGGAACAAAAAAAAAAGGAAGATAAAAAGGAAAAGAAAAATAATAAACCCATACAAAACAAAGAAAAAAATGTTTTATTGTTTTACTGATTGCATTCATACCAATGAGTTATCCTATCATTCAGCCATATGGAAGTCCAACAGATGCTTCATACCTAGCTATGAATATCTGATATACAGGTATTTTACTATCCCTACACAGCCAGATTTTTCAATGGACCATTCACAAATCTTTCACTTTTCTACAATTGTTGACACTGACAGTATCATTTTCCATACCAGGCGCAATGATAAAGCCAGATGCACTGTATTAATGTTTTTTTTTTTTTCATTCTGAGGAACTGGTTCTTCTTGTATTTATACTAGCTATGATTACTACAGCTCAAAGTAACTCTTGATTTATTTGGGGGTAAGAAATAAAGCCTCTTAACCATTTCTATTCAGTATTGGTAGACTTGATGTATTTTTTCTCAGTTTTCAGCCAGTTCCAGTTCTAACAAAAACCATCACTATGCACAAATGTAACATTTAATTTTCTAGGAACCTTTGATCTTCATCTCTTAACACACAGGCAGAGATAGAAAGCCTGCAAAGTAAACACATGCAGCACCCTCTTCTCTTTAGTTTTACAGGTCCTACTTCCTTAATTCTTTTAAAAATTAACAAATGCCATAGACATTTAACTGACTTTGTTTGCAACCAGGGTATATATCTTGTGTTCTTAGATTTCAAGCATCCAGCCAGAGTTTAAAAAGTATTGCAGAACTTTAAAAAAAAGGTCTGCAGTAGCTATTTGCACACAGCTTTTAGGGCATACCTATTTAGGGCAAACTGTTGAACACGCATAAACTGAAGAGACAGTAGTGTTCACATACTTTAGTCTAGACTTCCTTTGTGTTCTATCTGAATCATCAGCTCATCACTTAGAAGAAGAATAAATGAACAAAGATGAATGTGGACAGCAGAAAGATTGAAATATTTTGTGGTGTGATCTTCGCAACATGTCTCTGCCGTGGGGAACTGTAACTTTGGTGTCTCTTCAGCCTAAGTAACATTTGGGATAAAAATCTATATCTCTTTCTAAAATGAATCAGAATATTCTCTTCCATTTTAATGAATATGGGTCTGAACTGAGCACCTTCATTCACTGTTTAGTACTTTTTTCTTTTTTTACTACAGCTGCTCAATATATGGAGAAAGTCACACTGAAAAAGCTTTAGACATTTCAAAATTCAGTAAGCCAAGAGCTCAAAAACACAGGTGGCTTGCCCCCAGACTCCATTCACTTTTATCTCTGTGGAATAAAATGTCCAGATTAATGTTATTATTCTAATATTCAAAGCCCGGTATGAATTTGGCTACAGTTAGATGACGACTAAACACTTCCCTTGAGGACATGACTTCCCATCAACATCTATGTTTTTTCTGGGAGAATTAAATTGTGCACATTCCAGAGAGGTGTTTGAATGCAAATGCTGGGGGAAAAAAGGGGTGATTCAGAACAAAATCCAAACAATAACTGTGTGATGTAGTTTTGCTCAGTCAAATCTGGATCGAAGGAAGTGTTGAATAATGTAGCTTGAAGTATTGAAAAATGTAGCCAAAACTGTTTAAAAGTAAGTCTATGGGTTTACTTCAAACATGTCACTCAAGTATGTGCTTAACTAATTTTTCCAGGATACTTTTTTCCCAGCATCTTGAATAGTCCAGCTTTATACCGCTATTTTATGTACCTAAATATATAGTTGGCAAACATGTACCACACAGAACAGTCAAGCCTTTTCGGAAGGACAAAAGAGGGATTTACATTTTGTTTGCTGTTATTTGTTTCTATTATAATATAATTTGGAGGTGGTTAGATAGTGATAGATTAATTTTATTTATGTTTTTTCTTTATAGAGTTTATAGAAGTATTCTTCTATGCAATAAGGCAATTTAATAACATGCTGTCTATACTCCTAATTCTTCACTATTGGAACTTATTGAAAATTGGTACTTGGCATATGGTGATGCAAGGTCCTGTATGTGTACGAGTGAGAATTTCAATTATAATAATTAGTAAAGTATATTCTTAGGGAAAAAAAATGAAGTAATAAAGTTTAAGTGGTACATTAACAATTATTGAATAAAATCTGTTTAAATTCTTCTCTAAAACAACATATTTTCACTATTTCTTTTTCCTCTCTCTGAACTACAACATGCTGCCTAAGTCAAGCTTTTGTTGTCTTTACTCATATCAATGACACTTACGGAATCTGGTTTTTTTGGCCCCAAATATGATACATGTGTCTAAAAGACCAAGGGAATAATTTATAGCTGCAAGTTACTCTTTGCAATTTAGCTCAAAATCAGGTATATGACTATTAAATTATATGTTAACTGTAATCAAGTTATTCCCTCATATTTGAGGGCTTGAGTGCATTAATGAGCGTTTTTGCATGTAAGTGTCTTATTTTATTTTGAAGCTTAGTCTTTGAAACTCTTTTGGAGTGAAACACCCCACCGGCCCTCTTCCAGATAAAAACGTGCAAGTTCCACAATCTGGAACTAATTGTCCAGACACCATCTGGAGGTCTTGTTCCTTGGTAGATGCTGATGTAATCCTGAGGCTTTCATAGCAAAAGTGGCATTTTACAGTATCCTTAAGATCTCAAAATATTTCAAAAATGTTTCAAA
Organism: Acropternis orthonyx; assembly: GCA_035583155.1. Classification (NCBI taxonomy): domain Eukaryota; kingdom Metazoa; phylum Chordata; class Aves; order Passeriformes; family Rhinocryptidae; genus Acropternis; species Acropternis orthonyx. The sequence continues at coordinate 30,145,613 of JAWWEU010000081.1, forward strand.
ATATTTCCAAATACATCTGTCAGTTGGGGGCAATGGGAAGCTTGCCATGCCTATAAACACTTACACGTCCATATGCAATACAGTCTATTTCAGGTAACTACTATCCAAAACGAGCAGCGTGAGAAGCTGGACAGGGCATTGAACACACATACTGAGGTGGGAGCAGTGTAGGTGAAATCTCTGAGTCGGGCAGCATAGTTGTTCCTTCTTTCAACCTATTTTTAGCACATCTTTTTCTCAGGCATAATGTGGACATTCTTTGGGTGGCTGATCCTCCTGCAAGAATGTAACCCTAATTATGTCCTGCCTACCAGTATGTGAGAAACTTCCCAAAATTGTGCTCTTCACTAAATTCTGAACTTCCCTTTCATTCAACAGGCCGTTAATTTTTTATGCAAGAAAGCCCATTTTGGAAATGGGTTTGGCTATTAACAAGTACTTTATATTACATGATTCCAACTTCAACCATATTAGCTACTTAAGCATTATGATGAGAAAGCAGCTAAGGACAATCAGTGAGAAAAGTACATAGAAAAATGAGGAACTCAGGAATTCTTGCATTATATTTTAGGCTCAGGAATTCATATGTTCAGAGAGAGAAATATTTGAGTCAGGAAAGGATGGTCTTTTTTCCCCAGGACCTCAGTGGCATATAACAATTTAGAGTTTTTGTAGGGATTACCTTGGTGTTTGTTAAACTCACAGATTGTTTATAATTTCTGAGGGAAACATTTAAGCTTCAAGCCAGTGTTCACCAAAAATAGCTAAAGACTTTGCATTTCCTCTAATGTACTTTTGTCGTGCCACTTAATGGTCAGAGGATAAGCATTTTCTTTCATACCATCTGTTCAAATTTCAAATATTTGAATGCTTAAAAGTTGCTCAACCCAAAATTTGGTTTAGTGGAACAAAGGTATACAGTAACAATCAATGAGAATTCCAATTTAAAACAAAATCTACATTCAGTGGTTGGCCAGTCCAGAGGGTGAAAACATGCCATAAGTACTTTTCTAGCACAGCTTTCTCATATACAAAAATGTGCCTCTGTCTTCAAAACAGATGATGGTCCAAGGTCCTGAGTGCCCTGAGCTGGAGGACCATGACCATGAGAATTATCGACTCCCAGTCGATCCTGAAATTGTGCAGAATCTTCTGCTCCTGCTGGAACCCTGCAAGCCTATGGGACCTGATGGGATTCACCCCAGAATCCTCCAAGAGCTGGATGATATCATTGCAAAACCTCTCTCAATGATTTCTGAGCGATTCTTAGGAATCTGGAGAGGTCTCAGTTGACTGGAAGCTGGTGAACGTTGTCCCAGTTTTCAAGAAGGGCAAGAAGGAGGATCACAGAAATTACAGGCCTGTCAGTCTCACTCCATTATCTGGTAAAGTCATGGAGAAGATTATTCTGGGAGGTACTGAAAAACACCTGAAAGACAACACTGTCATCAGTCACAGCCAACATGGCTTCATGAGACGAAAGTCCTGCCTATCAAATCTGATTTCCTTTTATGATAAGGTTACCCACCTGGTTGATCAAGGTAAGCCAGTCAGTGCAATCATTTTGGATTTCAGCAAAGCTTTCAGTACCGTCTCTCCCAGGATCCTTCTGGATAAAATGTCCAGCGCACAGCTGGATAAACACATCTTGTGGTGGGTGAACAAGTGGCTCACAGGTTGGGCACAGACAGTAATAGTGAATGGGGTAACATCAGACTGGTTACCTGTCACTAGTGGGGTTCCACAGGGCTCCATCTTGGGCCCTGAGCTCTTCAGCATCTTCATAAATGACTTGGACACAGGACTGAAAGGGATACTAAGCAAGTTTGCAGGTGACACAAAACTGGGAGGAGCTGTTGACTCCCTGGAAGGCAGGGAGGTCCTGGAGAGAGACCTCAGCAAATCAGAGGACTGGGCTATTACCAACCAGATGAAGGGAAACTTCTGGATTCTGCACCTGGGATGGGATAATCCTAGATGTACTTACAGATAGGGAATGAGACGCTGGAAAGCAGTGCCACAGAAAGGGACCTAGGGGTCCTGGTCAATGGCACGTTGAATCTGAGTCAGCAGTGCCCTGGCAGCCAGGAGAGCCAATCGTGTCCTGGGGGGCATCAGGCACAGCATCGCCAGCTGGGCGAGGGAGGGGATTGTCCCGCCCTGCTCTGCACTGGGGTGACCTCACCTTGAGTAGGGCAGTTTTGGGGCACTGCAATATAAGAAAGATATTAAGCTATTGGAGAGTGTCCAAAGGAGAACAACGAAGACTGTGAAGGGCCTTGAGGGGAAGCCGTATGAGGAGTGGCTGAGGGCACTTGGTCTGTTCAGCTTGGAGAAGAGAAGACTGAGGTGAGATCTCATTCCTCGTGAGGGGAAGAGGAAGGGCAGACAGTGATCTCTTCTCTGTGGTGACCAGTGACAGAACCTGAGGGAATGACCTGAAGTTGTGCCTGGGGAGGCTTAAGCCATATATTAGAAAAATGGTTCTCCCCCTAGAGGGTGGTTGGGCACTGGAACAGGCTCCCCAGGGAAGTGGTCACAGCACCAAGCCTGACAGAGTTCAAGAAGTGTTTGGATGATACTCTCATACACATGGTGTGACTCCTGGGGATGGTCCTGTGCAGGTCCAGGAGTTGGATTTGATGACCTTATGGGCCCCTTCCAACTCATCACATTCTGTGTTTCTGTGATAATTTGCATCCAGAGTGGAACACTGGTCAAAAAAATGAAGTTCTAGCAAATTTTGTTCATGGGAAAATTGGGGTTTACTATGAAAACAATTTTGTAAGTAATAATAGCAGCAGCTGTTACTTATGTTGCTCCCCTAATAATAAAAGCCTTTAGGAGTAATTGACCACGTTCAAACATGAAAATGGTTCAGCCAAAAAAAAATGTCTTGTTTTACTAAGATTCCTTTTACCCCCAACTGATTTTGTATAATTAAATCTATCCACAAGGAAATTTTTTAGAAGTGTTTTTGGTTGTTTATTTAAAATTTTTACTTTTTTTCATGCATTCCCTGTACAAGCTATCAGGCCAAATGCTTCTTGCAGACACAAAGGTTGGAATCCAGAATTACTGCTTTAATATCAGACACATGAAAGTCAGCTCCAGAGGCTTGAGATACCTCTTAAAGAGGACTAAGTGAACACTCTTTTGACATTTAATACCATTCTTCAAGAAGAGTTGTCTTTCCTGTTATGGCTTGGTTGTTTATGAATGGATTTACTAACATTATTACATTGACATTTGTCTCTGTTCCTTTAACCATAATGGAGTGTTTTCATACTGGTAAAATTTCTGCTTGTTACTTGAAGACATTTTGAGTTTTTGTGGCAGTTTTCATATCCTACTTTATCACAGCAATTCATCTCATTTCACAGAAACCACAGCCCCACCTGTACATTCATCTGAACTGAAGAGTATCTAAAAATTCCACAGAGAAAAAAAGTGAATTTAAATTTTAAAAGGATTTTGAAATTTTTCTTGAGAAAAATGACATTTAAAAGAAACACTGAAAGCTACCTAAATAAATAAATGTTCCCAAATGCATTTTGAAGAAATTTGTAACTGTTACCAGACTGACATAATTTTATCTATTTCTGTATGGCTCAGTAGCTCTCTAATGCTTCTATATTGTCAGCTTCTCTGGCCAGCTAGTATCATAATGATATAAACATGAAGTGAATATTAATATTTTTAACAGCAATATAATTAACTACTCTGAAAAATTCACTCTTAGTCATGTGAATGAAATTGTCAAGATTTACTTTTTTTTAATGATGTTAGAGACTGCAATAAGTGAAAAAGAAAAGGTAGTCTATCACTCATCAGACTTCCAAAATGTAAAAGTAAGTAGCGAGCTTTCATTTGTAGCTTGCTAGAATGTAGAAAGAACCTTAATTAATATAGGGCTAGCTGGAACAATACAGGCAATTTACTCATTTTTTGTAATTTTACTCATTGTTTGTATTTACTAATTATTTCATTTCTACTGTCAGCCCTACTTTTTCATTTAACGTTTTCAACTTACTTTTTCATCTTCGTTGCCTCCTTACTCCTGTGCTCTCATTTCCTTGGGAACATTAAAGGGCTTGCATAATGGCTAACAACTGCAAGATTTCACAGTTCTTATAATGTGGGCTTGGATGTATTGAAACATTCAGAAATAAAGACTTTACCTCTGCTCGTTTGGATTTAAATTAAGTAAGCATTTGCTTAAGAAAGAAATCCTTGTTTCCATCATGTTCTTGAGATGCATTAATTCCACTGGTTTCCCAGTCCTACAGACATAACCAACGGGGGAAAAAAAAAAAAAAGGGACTTCTAAAGCAATTATTTTACATAAAATTCAGAGAGGACACCAACAACTTTAAGCGAATTGTTTCATAGCAGAAGGCATATTTCAGTGGCACTATGAATTTAACTGGATGGTGTCAGGCAGACCATTGACTGCTTCCTTTTATTCAAACTTTTCCAAAGCAAGTTTGACCATAGGACTATCAAAGTTCAAACTCCGTTTTTATGCTTTTCACTTTAACTATTCCACCTAAGTGCACAGTATATTCTTTTACCTTACTAAGCAAGGTACGAAGCTTCATGGACCACACAGGCAATACTGTCCGGGGGTTCCCAGCTGTGTTCTCAGCTCCCAGATATCAGCTATGCTGTCCATGGGTACTCTGCAGCACAGCAATAGCTTTATTTACATTCATGCTCTGTGCCCTTTATTGAGACTCTGTATGGTGATCTGAGATAGCTGACATCAATTTTACTTTACCAACACATTTTTTCAGAGACCAAGTAGGATTCACATCAGGGTATGGCAGATGTTCAATAGTCTCTAGAAAGATTCTTTTCTAAGAAGATTTAGGCAAGTTAAGCCTCAGTATCTGATAAACAAGACAACATTAACACTGTTTCAAGTTCAAATGCCAGAAACATTCACCAAAAGTTGCTGAAATCTTGAAAAAGTAAATCAAATAAAAAATTGCCTTCTCAGTTGTGCTCAATTACTTACAAAATCTCCAATGTTTTGTTCATTAAGCCACAAAGGTTCATTATTTTTGCAGTGCAGTGGGCATGCACTTTCTTACCCAAGAACTTATTTTTTAGTCTCTGCATTTCCATTTTGACATTAGAAAAATATACAACTAAAATCTATAAGACTTTGATTAAATGTTGATACAGCTGATTCCAACACAGTCAAAGCCAGTGACCATACATGGAATCTAAACAACAGCTAGTAATTACAGTGTCAAAGGCATGTATACACTGTGTGCTATGTTTCATTGTCTGGCATGCAAATATAGACTTGGTTTCCTTTGCACTATTTCCAAAGTATAAAGAAAGCTAACCAGAGAGTTCTGTTTCGTTTACACAAAAGAACAAGGTTCAATCATGTTTGATAAGTTGCAAATTACTGGTAATACCACAAGTGTTGTTACAGCTGCTAAGAGTGGTCAGGAGGACGTACAAAATACAGCAACGGCATGAATCAAAAGAAAAAGTCAAACAATCTGAATGATAGTGTATAATACTTCTAACTTTAACTTGGTGTGAGGACTTGTAAGCAGCATCTTGGGCAGTGGTGAGATGTGGAGCAAGTTGCCACGTATGTATTCGATATTCTGAAATGTGGCAGACTCCCCGCTGACTTTGCTCCTAAGAGAATCAGTGAGTGGGAAAGGAAAGGAGAGGAAAGGAGAGGAAAGGAGAGGAGAGGAGAGGAAAGGAGAGGAGAGGAGAGGAGAGGAGAGGAGAGGAGAGGACAGGACAGGACAGGAC
>JAWWEU010000081.1:30151847-30188024 GCA_035583155.1 Acropternis orthonyx
GAAAGGAAAGGAAAGGAAAGGAAAGGAAAGGAAAGGAAAGGAAAGGAAAGGAAAGGAAAGGAAAGGAAAGGAAAATTTGAGTGACATACTCTTCTTCAATAAATGTATTTTTGAAGTCTTCAGCTTAGCAATTTGCCTGTGGGGATTTTCACAGCTGAGTATATCCTTTTCACTGCATCCAGAAAAAGGGCATGTTTGTCAAGGCCTTCACGTAGAACCCATCTTTCTGCAGAAACGTTGATGTTGAAAGGTTCACTTAGAGGGGAACAAGTCTCAGGAAAGAGGCACAGTTTGTGAGAATGTGCAAAACCCACATGCAATATGAGTTCAAGGTTCGTCCTTTCTAAATCTTCACACTATCTTGACACAGCAGTTTAAGTTCCCTTGCAGAGGGAAATCTTGCTGTATTCTGCAGCTGACTTTCCTGGAAAAGCACTCTGGGAGCATGAAGTCCCTGTGAAAATGCTTCTGATCATGAGATATAAGAGATGCTGCTTTGTGGGTCACTTTCCATCACCTTTCACAGTGAATTAACTTCCTTGTCTGCAATTACATGGGCTCCTTTTTTAAAATATTGTCAGGATGTACTCACCAGAGTCATATTTAATTATAAAAAAGGAACCAGGAGCAGGATCATAGACATAGATCTCCCTGGACATGCAGTCTTTTGGTGGTGGTGTTCTTACCTTTTCACTTTATATTCGCATAATGTCTAGTTAGGTTTAGGTAGCATTTTGTATCTTCCAAAATTTACAATATGAAATTATCAACAGTGAAGAAGGAAGGAAGGAATTCTGAAAATTAGCACTGTGAAAAGTCTGTGTTTGCATCAAAATGAGTATAGTTTCCTTGGGCCCTGCTAATTAGAACTAAGAGAATACAATAAATAGTTGCTTTGTATGAGGAAAAGAATGACAAGCTTTCTTTATAAGAGAAATAAAACTGGAAGACATAATGACTAGAGAATGAGCAGCTGAAAAGAAAGTTATCATCATATTTATCTGTAATATCTCAGGACGGGAGGCAGGGAGGAGATGATGCTTGTTTCCAAATGTGAGAGGTTGACAACCCCATGAACACCTCCTAGGAGCACTGGTTATTATTCATACATCAGATGACTGTAATGCTGCTAAACCTTCAAGTACTTTCATTGCACAGGACTGCATTTTTAAGCAAACTTGTTCTTCTGTAGTCCTGCCTCTTCAGTCAAGATATGCTCCACAACTGGAACAGCTTGAGCTGGGTTAACCCCCTGGGAAAGTTCTAATTTACAAACCCTTGTTTAGAAAAATCAAAACTATTTAAAGGCATTACATTATAAACATAAACTCCCTAATGAGCTGTAGTGAAATGGCTCTAGGCAATAACTTGTGAAGTTCAAATGATTTAGCCATTTTCTGCCATGTATTATTTTCATTTAATCTGCATCACAAGGACTGTAGAGAGTCCAGCTGTTCAAAGTGAGTCTTAAAGATTCTGCCAAATGCAAAGGCTTGTCCAATTGTTTCCTTTTTTACCGTGTTTGGTTAAAGACTTATTAATTGATAGATCAAATGGTTCCTAAGTTTAAAAAAGAAAAAAATAAAAGGAGTATTCAAGGGAAGTCAACATTTCTAACAGAAATGCAGATGCTGAGAAAGATTGCACTTTAAAAATAGGTAATGAGAGGTCACAGAATAAGCAGGAAAGAAGGAATGAAGGAAAGAGGCAAGGAAGGAGAGAAGAAAGGAAGGAAAGTAAATAAATCGTGGAATATTCATGCACCTAAACCATGGTGTAGTAGAACAATCTGTGCTTTCACTCCTTTGGGACCAAGGCTGTACCCTGAGGATAAGATAAGCCTCTCTCTGATTGACTTTTCAATCTGCTGTCTGCAGTGAAGTTTTTTCTCATCTATACCTGCAAGAAAGGTGGTGCAGTCTCTTTGTATGACAATTAACTTCTATCGTGTTGAGATTTTCTAGGATACATTTCAGAAATCCGGTGATCTTTACTGAGAAAAAGGCTAGAGGAAATGATGAAGGATTCACAGGTTCTTCTAGAAGAAATGCAGTGTCAGATGCAGAATGGACTGGTGACTAATATGTATTTCTCACCATTCTTTCAGAGACCACTATTCTGTTATATGCAGATCATGGTTTGCCTCAGGTTAGATTTAAGTTCTCGAGAGATTTATGACATAATTCTGTAATAAAAAGTTGAACTATAACATCAGGAGTACCACTGAGTACCTCCTCTTTTCAAGACTTATTTTCAGCATCCGGAAAATGAAAATCTGTACCTGTTGCAGGATCTGGCATTTTGGTCTGGTCAAAATCACTTGACATGTTTAAACATGAAAAAATATTGTTCTGAAATGTGTAAATGTTAAAACCACAACTTCCATGGAGTAATGACTAATAAACACAGCAAACTTGGTCTATTTAATAAATGAAATGGTGTAATTTTAACTGGAAGAGGTGGATTACATTCATTTAACTGCTTCCTACTTTAAGTAGTTATTGCAAAAACATTGTATGCTGGTGGGAATGCCCATATCAAAAGCAAATATAAGGACACAATTTTGACCTTTTATTTTAACTGCTTATTAACTGAGAGATTTTGTTTGTGCAAATATTCCCTCTATTTACAATAGGATATTATACTGGAACACAACTTCAGATGGTAAATTTGTGGTACTGTTTTTCAGCTCAGTTGAAAACCTCATGGTCTCTTGCTGAAGGCAAATACAACTGTACTGCATAAGGATTATTTTATCTTGATAGACTGGTATAAAAGAATGAGCTACAGATGAGGATCCAGTCCAAGATATATTGCAATATGTATTCTTTACAAAAGAAATTAGCTCATTTTTCTGATTTTCACCTATTTTCTTTTGTTATTTGCCTACAGTTTCATCATGGAACAAGCATATGTAAAAGCTATTTGGCTTTGATGGCACAAACCCCCTGAAAAAACTACAAATATAAATGAGTTTGGTGGCTCCATCACAATCCTGGAAGGGTAAAAAAAACAGGGGATTCACCACAAAGTCACTATAAAGCTCAAAAAAATGTGCAGTTCTGTTTTTGAGACTATCAGACATATTACATATCAGTACTGATTTGGGGGGCCAGATCATTGGCTATAGCTCAGGAGCACTGAGTGCCATTGCAGCTGCAGGGCACAAAGACAGCTTTCAGCTTTAAAACAAGTTTGCACTCTCCCTCCACTAGTGCTTAGGAGACCTTCCCTCGAAATTTCCCTCTTTGCATAATTTAAAATACTATGAGGGACTGGCAGTTCTAGGAAGTCAAGCCTGAGCCCAATTATGAGCTGTGCATGAGAAAACATGAGATACACTGTATCCTTCAATTTAAATGGACAGCTTTAAAACCACTCCATTACATCATGAAAACAGTAGTACCAACATTTGGCACAACTTCTTCCGTAATGATTAAAAATGTGAGAATTCCCCTACCTATTCCTCTAGTGACTTTTCAAGCAGTAATTAGCATAGGCCTGAAAGGACAGAGAAGCACAAAGGTACCTCAGTGTACTTGAGATTCAGACTGGAGGTCTAGGCAGTAGAGAGGTTGGGTATGGCATGGTTCTCCTGCCAGTGTGTTTAACTTCATGCTTTCAAGAGACCTATGTTCACATTTACCAAGGCAAAATTGGACTGAATACTTCACTGCAGTGTTGTACCAAAATACAGAAGCTCAGTTTTAATGACTTTACTTGGGTATACAAACAGAACTTGTTGTCAGTTATCAGACCTGGCTTTTCCTGCATCAAATTAGCCCATGCAGTGTTCCACTGCTACTAGTACTTAAGCCAGCCCTGGTGTAATGGAATAGAGATCTTAAGTTACAAGAGCTTCCATGACCAGCTTCCAGCTGATGTATATCAATATAGTTCCACTGAAGTAAATTAATAATTGAAACTTTTAGCTCATGAGTTGAGCTATAGTACTTTGACCAGGCAATCAGTCTTCACTTCTATTTATTTGGTTAGAATCATGAAGTGCTAATGAGATTATAGCCTGGGGATTAGGAAATGCCTTTTCAGAAAGGTATGCTGAACTGAAGAGAGACAACTGACATGCTAACCATACACAATGTCCATGGAACTTGCTGACTAATTTAATCAGATTAATGAACTGTGGACCACTCAACATGTGGTCCAGATAACATTGTACAACAGCAGTGGCCATAGAGAACATAGTACATCAAACCCAACAAAATAAGGAGTTTGTGTCTAATTTGTAGTGGTGTGCAGTTACAGACATGTTCATACTTTACTCAAATGCACACAAACAAATGTTAATCACAATTTTTTTTGTTATCTCTTCATGTAAATACACTCTCTGTTGTTTCTTTTTCCTGCAACTGGAGAAATTTAACTTCATTCTCCCAGGAAAAAGATGTCTGTTATGCTATTTTTCATTTTCCATCTGGTCTAGGGGTTTTTTGAATACAACTGCCTGGACCTTGGAAGAATGTTTCTTTCTCTACTGTCATCACTGGACAGAAGATGCAGTTATAGAATCCATCCTCTGGATAGTTATACAGTTGCACAGATTAGAAGTGGCTTATAATTATGAGATAAGAAAACTCAGGTTTTCATGTTCTCTTCTCTAGTGCAAATGCTTTAGGAACAAACAAGAACGGAGATTTTGATCATTCAATTAAAAATGGAAGGTAGAAAATTAGGATCAAAGAATCTATTAGTGAGTTATATCAGGTTATAGTAGTTGAGAAATTTTCTTCTGAGTTCCTGATGTCGCCCAGTCTTAGGTGGAAATGAGCATGTACTTCCAATACTTCATGGAAAGGATAGCAAACTGAAAAAACCTTCTAAGAAGGAACACACCAGGATAATGAAGACTGATGCAATGTTTCAAGGTGCAGTTCAAACAAGATGATACTACACAATGTAACCAAGTAAAGTTAGAGACAAACTAATTTCTTGCTCACCCTAACATTAGGTCTCGCTCAGATGAAATGTATTTGAATTTTTACAATGGTAACCATGATTGCCATCCTCTAGATAGCATGACGGGACAAAATTACACACAGTTCCACTTGGCTGTGACAGACGTGCTGTGGCTGGTGGAATTATTTCACTGATTATCCTTTAACTGCTGAAGTGACTCAGTTAAATAATCTACTGGCTCTGTCCTCTTGACTGTCTCAGTCTATCATTGCATTTCCAGCAGTTCCCACACCACACATGCTTGCCCGTCATCTACAGAGAACTCCTCCCAGCTCAAGGGCACTTCCTGTAGGCACTAATGTATAGTGAGGCATCCTGGCACTCACCCTTGCTATGTGTTCACTTGCTTATCATCACCACCAGCACAGCCTAAGGCTTTGTGACAGAGTTGATGCAGTTGTCCTCAGGTACAACCTAGCTGTAATTCACTTAGTAAATATGCAATAAACTGGCATGTGTTTATCTTGCAAATCTCTTCACCAGTTCCAGCCCTGTTTAGGACTGACAAACACACGTTTTGAACTTCTTGAATCTTGTGACCAGAGTTTCATATTGTCAGTATTCCCTGAAATACAAATGCCAAACTAACAGCTGTTGAGTTAAGATGGGAGAGTAAGGATTAAAAGAGGAAAGACATTCATTTGTAAGAGGAAAAACATTCACTATTAAACAATATATTTTGGTTTTGAAGGGCTAGGTTTAGGAAGGATTTCTGAAATGCAACCATCAAGCTCATCTATGCCCATCCAGTAGATTATACGCATCAGGGTTGCTTGGCAAGGAGGTCTAAACTGAAATAAATTAAAAAGAGGATGCCCACCAGCTGTGCCTACCATGTGTGGCAGGATGATCACAAAGACCTGAAGCTAAACCAGATGCAATTCTTCAGCTGTACAGTGTGCTTACTTATGGCTCAGGGACCCCCTTCAGTTCATCTTTCAAGATCATGCTTTACAGACCACGCTCACCTGCAGCATGAAAGGCTTCAAGTCTCCATGTATCCTAGTTACTTCTGAGGTATCAATACTGTGTCAAGTACAACTTCAGGCTTTCTCCTGACTAGAGTCCCTCAGGAGTACAGTCCGTCTTTCCACACACAGAGCAGAGGCTGCTAGGTATGCGTCTCTGCCCCAGTGGGAAGCCAGAGCTTTACAGCAAGCACTCTCAGGTACAAGGAAGGTGTAGCTTTCTCCATCAAGGTTTCTTCACATTAATATTGTCAGGACAGGGCAGCCTCCTAGAACTGGCATTGTCTTTATACCAGTTCTGAGACTCTTTATATTCTACCAGGCAGTAGAAGAGGCCATAGCTCAAATGTGAGAAAGCACTTAGCTTTGTATGTGTCCTGAAAGTCTAGTGTTCTCTATATTCGTCTAAAATTAGCCACAAAACTGAAGCTGGTGACTTTGGATCCTACCTAACACATATGAGACACATTCCCTTGCAGACCTTGCCCCTGGAAGGTATATGCTGTAGGAAAGGGATGGAAGGAGGTAGACAATGGACCAGACAGAAGCTGAATTAAGGTGCTGAGTGGGATTACTCCAGGAAAGGGAATTTACTGCTGTGTGCCAGGATGCTTGGAGGAGGAACTGATTCCAAACAAGACTGCCTCTATTCTTCAAAAGGACTTATTCAAAGGAGTTTTGAAAATAAATTAGAAACACGATACTGCAGTATGCAGAGCTGATGTAAACCTCCAGTGTCAGCTGATTTTGTTCAATGCACAGTGAAAGGAAAAATAAAAAAGGAACTGATAGTTCACATCTACTGAAAAATAAATCTTTGACAAGTGATTTGAGCCAGTGTAACTTTACTCGGCTAGAAAACAGGAAAAGTCATCATTTGCCAAAACAAATCTTTCAAAATCTGATAATGTTTAGGAAATAAACAGCTCAATCAACAGACTTGAAAAAGTTCAGGCAATTTCCTTTCCTGAGATGATGTTGGGCAATGTCAAACAGAACCACACAAGGTGCTGTGGTTGTGAAATAACATCCCCTAGGACATCCCCATGCTTTCATTGCTTGTAGAGAAACGTATTTCACAGAGACCATGATTGGATATGTGCAGTGCACATCTCCTCCACACACAGATAGCTGTTTGGCATCTGCATCACTGAACCAAAGGCTTTGACTTCACTTCTGCATTTTTGCATGAATTAAGATATTTATCCTGTTGGGAAGTTCATGCTGTAATTCATTACTTTTAGCGAGTTAAGTCAATTGTAAATTATATTATATAAATGATGATTGCAGTTAATTGAAGACAGTATCCTTTACTACTGTATGAATCAGCAGTGGAGGACTCAGAAGGGATTCTGGTTCTGATTAAGCTCTGATTTTGGCCAAAGGCTTTCAGCAATTTTTGCCTTCTTTTTTTTTTTATTTGAATTCTAGCCAGAACCAGTTAGATAACAAAAGATATTAAAACCACATTCAAAAACTCTTTAATCAGTGAATAAACTAGCAAAAAAAGCCATGAAGTCTTGAAATCACTCTCCAGTCAGAATATCTCTTACTAGCAAAGCAGAACTATTTACTCTTGCCTTGGGCTCAGGAGGAAGAACAAACCTTCTGGTCTTGTCCTTTTCCTGGGCATGGCTGTGATCAAAGAAAGAAGATATTAGTCAGTTTTCCCAAGTTCTTTTGAAAGAATAAAGAAGTCTGGTTTTCACAACACAGCATGAAGTTTTTACCTTATATATCAGCCAGAGTAAATCAGAAGGAAGGGAAATGGCATGAAGCAGAACAAGGAGAGCATGGTAAAGGACCACTGTTCTCTTCTGCTTTGCCATTTAATATTTTGAATTTTTTTCAGATCCTCATTTTGTCTGGAGTTCAAAAACATTTAAAACACTGAATTTAATAACCTCTATATTTCTAGGTTTGGGGTGAATCCTGGCCCCATCATTATAGAAACTAAAAGGTTACTGGACTTGGAAGTTAAAATTCTAAGTCCTCTTTGTCCTGTAAGTTAAAGGTGAGGTGTTGAATAGCTGGAAAGCAACCTCTCTCTTATATTATGAGCAAAGAAGTCCTAAAACAAAATGTACATTCTGTGTACACGAAAACTGAAAGACAGCTTTGAGGTTGCATTCCTCTGGATAGAGGTATGTTTATGATTTAAAAATCCTCATATGCAGATTCTGAGACTTATCAGATGACAAAGAATAATATGATCCCCGTTACCGTATGCTGCATATGTAAAGGAGAACTTTCAAAGCCAGAACAATATAAGAATATATAGTGCAAGCTATTAAACAGGGCCTTTTGGCATGCCATTTCAGACAATCTAATTGTGTCCAACAGCCAGAGGGGAAGAAAAATAGATACCAAAGGATTCATGACAGTAAAGCAGGATGCAGAGACATTTGTTACTCCATTGGGTCTAGTGAAAGCCTACATTATAGCACTGCACAATTGTTCTCAGGACCTTTAGCTATTTCATTTTATAAATCTTGTGTGCTGTTCAGATGCAGAGGCTTTGGAGAGGAGAGACTGCAAGCAGATAGATAATCACAAGAGAAATTCAGCTTACACTTCACGTATGTTGTGCTCCATGGTATTTACAATAGCAGCAATCTGTTTTCATGACAGCATGTTTTTGTAAATCCAAAGAGATAAACTTTCTCAGCTATTTATAAATCAGATGCTTACATTATGATGTCCTGCCAGTAACTCTGGTTGCTCTTGAACTTTGCTGTGTTCAGTTTAACAGATCTGTTTGTTACTGTAGTGCCAAAGGTGAGAAAAATACACGGGAATCCTGTAGAGAAGATGCAAATAGGTCTTTGTGGCTGGGACAGTGATGTCCTGCCACTTTAGGGTAAAGGGAAGTCAAACACCTTAGTCTGAACACAACTAGAAGCCAACACTCGCAGATTCTGTTTCAGATCTGCCACTAACTTGTTGTGTGGTCTTGGATGAGAGTTTTGCTTTGATAAAATGAAATCAATATTATCTCTCCACTCTTCAATAGTCTAGTGATCCTCTGTTAGATAATATATGTAAAGAAGATAATTATAATTAGTATTTTCCCACTTTTTTTTTCTTTTGTTTGCTGTTCATTGTACAATTGTTACAATTATTAACTAAAAGTAAGATGGATTTTGCAGCCTCCAGGAAACAGAGTACAACAAAAGAGAAAAAGCTCCTCTGTATCCTTCATTTTGAAGGAGCTCAGCAATTTGCTGTACTCAAGGTAGAAAATGCATGCTTAGCATAAGTGAATAATTTATAATGAATCGCTTCTATTTTGAATAACATTTTAGTTCCCACAACTTGTTGTGGGAACAGATTGCAGATATCCTAATGGGGCTGTTGGGAGCTTTTCCTTGAGCAATTTACACAATTCTTGAGCTGTACATTTCAAATCCTTTAGTATCTTCAAGCTCTTTTAACTTGTGAATATAAGACCAACTGTATTTGATCAGGTTACAGGTCCATTTAGTTTAGTTTATTTCACTGTAGTCAAAATTGGATGACCAGTAAAGCATGTAAGATGAGACAAAGCATATTCACCAGGATGTGCTCACAGTTTCTAACAGTTTGTGGCCCAGGTATCTTTATGGGTAACAGCTACTTTAGGAACCATAAAAGGCATACTTAGCATTTTTATCCAGACAATCCAGCAGTTATCACATTTAGAAGTGTAGAGTAAAGCATGAGAAAGACAAAGATATATGTAGTGTTAAGCCATAAATGCATAGTCAAAACTTAGTCAGTACAAATTGTTACATTAACGCTCTTCCTTATTACCTGCCTGTAAATCTTAGCTCACCCTCCCTGCCCAAATATACTCGCACACACACAAACAGCAACTTTATGAATCTCTCTTTCCCTCATATTAACAGAAAAAGATGTTGAAGTTTGAAAGCCTAAGAGAAGTAAATGTAGAAAAACCCCATGGAATGATACACTATTACAATCCTGATGGAAATATGGTAGCCTTGCCAAAGAAAGTAGGTTTGCATCTTCTACAGCATAGGCAGTGGAGTGCAAACACATGAACCTTGTACTGTTTATAAGTTAATATCTCAGACTACACACTAAGATTGTTTTAAAAGCAGGAATGTCATAGGTGGATCAGTAAATGGACATAGGAAGGAAGGGTATGGCCAGTTTTTTAAATATTCCCATGTTTCAGTAACTTACAATTGATCTTTGAAACTTGGCAGAGCTTGGAGCTGGGGCCTACCTTTTGCTAGTGCTCAAATTGCCACAGGATGCTGGGTTGAGCTGAGTTCTGGGCACTGAAAATCTCCAGTGTCCTTGCGCTATGCTCTAATTGCTCAACGTTACCTACATACCCAGCCATCTTCTCAAAATCTATCGACAAACCACAGTTATCACCCCTTCACTTGAGATGCAGGGAAAAAGGATCCTTCCTTTTCTCCAAAGTACTCTTACAGCTACTAAAAGATACATTGAACTGCTGCAGTTTGTAATTATCTTTGATCTGCTGCTTCATTTCCCACTTTAATTATCTGAAAGGACGGACTTGCAAATATCTGTACTAATCATAAACCCAAGACTGGTTTCCTGAACGTCATTCATCTTCTGAAGCTCAAAAATCATGATGGCAAAGCAAAAGGAATGATTGTGCTTTAGAAGATCATTTCCTGTCACATACCAAAAGGTGAGAAGGACAGTGAGGGGTAAAGAATTAAGGTACTGACATTCCGCTCTTTCTGAGTGCCAACCTCATAGATACTTAATAAAGGTAGAGTAGATGCAACCAGGGAAGTGTGTAGGCAAACTGCCTCCCTTAACCCTGATGCATGACAGAGTACATGCCCTGGTTTTGGGCACGTATGACCTGACTCTTCATAGCCCAGGGCAGGAACAGGGGTTAGACTTCATCTGCCGAATGGAAGGAGGAGTTTGTTAACAAAACTCTGCTTGCATTTGGGTCTCCCTTTACCTGAGTGCAGCACAGGAGTGCATATGGGAGGACTGAGTTTTCCCTAGTGCTATGGCACCAATGTGATGAAATGAAGGAAGCCTGAAATGAAGGAAGCCTGATGTCCAGTTCTAGTTCTGCCCGTGGCCTGATGGGTGTCTCTGAGCAAGTAATTTCATTTTTCATTGACTTGGTTTTCCTATTCCATGAGGAATGTAATGAAATGAGGAAATAGCATGGGGAAATGGCATGAGGAGAGTAATAAGTCACTTCAAAAGCTCCTTGTAGACACTCATAAGAAAAGAAGATGCTCTGAAAACCACATGCCCATATTTGGCTTTGATGACCTAAATACTGCAAGAAAAGATGAAATTATGTGTCTTTAAACAACAACAGGATTAATTGATGAACTGCTTAAGTGCATGACAGAATCTCAAACAAACAAACAAACTTCATGCTCAAATAGAAAATTCTGTTTGATTTAAATATTTTCTCTAAATTTCAAATTTTTTTACTGCTGTATTCCAGTGGGATTGACATAATGAATGTTACCAAAATACTCTGATTGGCACACATAGTTCATAAATCATGAACTACAAAGTATGAACCATATTTTGGGGACAATCCATATGTTAACATTTCTAATTATGAGACCAGAGCATGCCAGAAAGAATTGGAAAATTATTGTAATCATATCCTTCAAAATAATGTTAGACTTTTTAATGAACAACTTAATGCGATATGAAATTACCTAAAGTCTGAAAAGTGTTGAGAGGCAAATGGAAAGCATAGGATTACTTTAGCTCAATTAAACACTGATGAAACACGTTAAAAACTTTTCCTCTTAACTGAAATACCATGACTATGAACGTGTAATTATGAAATCTTAA
The DNA here is from genome assembly GCA_035583155.1 of Acropternis orthonyx. Lineage (NCBI taxonomy): Eukaryota > Metazoa > Chordata > Aves > Passeriformes > Rhinocryptidae > Acropternis > Acropternis orthonyx. The sequence continues at coordinate 30,163,619 of JAWWEU010000081.1, forward strand.
GCAATTATTCTGAATTGTAATAATGATATTTTTATTGAAAATAACATTTCATTCTCATAAATATTTTCAAAAGTCATAAGCAGTTAGTAAAAATTGACCTATGTGTAATATATTTTCTCTACAGTTGTCAAACTTATGCTACAAGCCTGTTTTAACCTCTTGAAAATGTTGTAAATATTCTTCAAACTTCAATTTTTAGGTCTATTCAGAATGCCTAGGAAACCAGACCTCACTGCTGTGTTAGTGCCTTATGTGGCATATAGGATGCCCACCTGAGAAGGAGACATGGCACAGTCTTTTAATTACTATTTTCTACTCAGAGAACACACAGTATTTCTCATTACCTAGGAGATCAGAACTTTCCTGTGAGGATACACACATATATATGTAACCTTCTCCAAACATAAATGGCTGTTGCATTTCTGAGAGTTCTCAATATTCATGCTTCAGTGTATATGCTCGCCTTCCTCTACCGGTCTGATTTAATGATGCCAACAAACCTTGAACTTCATTTAGCCTTCCGGTATGAAGTGGGCAGGCGTGTGTGTATTGTCATGAAACTGCCAAAGATTTGATTTTATTTGAAAAAGTTTTATTTTCCAAAAGAGAAGAGAGTGTATTGAATGTCATCGGTGAGTCTGGGTGCTGTCTAATGAAAAATGAAATACTTCAAAACAGAAACATCAAAAGACTTTGAAGCAAAAACATTTTCTCCTAATCTTGCATCCAGGGTATGTACTGACTTTGCAGAATCACTACAATTAATTCTAAATGATGTATGAAATGTGCAATCCCTGCCTAGAGACTACAACTAGTGCATGCATTCACTGGCTGGCTGTGAAACGTGCTGTAATATTACGCTTAGACACGTCCAGAAAAAAAAAAAAACCATACCACTCCCAGGATTTCTAGGCATTTTTATTCTCTTTTTTTTTTTTTTCTTTTTTTTTTTCCCTTCTAGTGCTGTTTCAACTCTGCCCCTATGCCTGTCCCCACACTGCAGGGCTGGCTATCCTCCCATTTCTCACTTTCTTCAAAATGCAGATGGTCAGCTGCAACACACAGCTGTTTCCAATGGGCTGGCAATGCAAAGGTCTGTTGTGAAAGGATCATGAAAATACAGACAGGAATAGTATTCCTTCATTCAAAGGCCCTAGAAGTATTTTAATATAAGTATCTAGATTGCATTAGTCTTTGTTTCAGTCCCCGACTACAGAATTATGTTCCCTGTGCACCACCCATCAAAGCAATTGGTCTGCAAAGAATTCTATGTACTCTACTAACCTTGTACAAATCAACTCCTGTTAAGCTCAGTGGGACTATTCACACACATAAGCTTTTGAAGAATTAGGATTTGAAGGGTATACTTCAAGACAGAAGAAGGGACATGGGGCCACGTAAATGACTATGCAAAATTCACCTCATATTAAAAATCCTAGTATAGTTGGCTGACTCAAAGAACATGGGTGGAACAAAATTAATTTGAGGTTACCCATCAATCTGAGAAAACAGATGGAGCAAGTTTTTCCCACTCAGACCAGAAAATAGATATTACTGTAGCTTTATCCACTAAACATAGAATTAAACATCACTATTTACTCATAAAAACCCTTTCCATTAATTACTCTACTCAAAACCAAGCTGATGTGAAAGTGTTGTGCAGTAAAATATTGAACCATACTTTTCACACACCAAAATAGCAAAATTTGGACTCATTCACTTCATGGACTTCCCGTATTTGAAATCAGAAACTCCAAAGGAAGATTTGTCCAATTCTTACAAGGATCCATATGCAGTGTAATCAGAGAAAGCCTGAAGCAGACCTTGTAAGACTTCTTTATAATGCTAAATAAAATCAACTAGGCCAGTTTTGAAACTAGCTTTGGCAAAATATGTTTAGTAGAAATCCACTTTTTTACAAAAATATTTTGCATTCTAAGAGAGTCTGTGTCAGAAATGAGGCTGGTTGTCAGGCACGAGATAGAGAAGAACACATACTTGCCACACACCCCTGCCAAATAACTCAAGAGCTATGCAAAGTTGCCGTGTGCAGTGTGCTTAGAAAAAAAAAAAAAAAAAAGCCAAAAAAAGTGTGCCTTAATTTCCTGAAATTAGAGGATTAAAGGCAAAAAACTATACCTTCAACGAGGTAGGGCAAATACTTGAATTTCTGTGTCCTACCTCCTAAGCTGGACACCTACCCCTCAGCTACAGCATAACATACACAAATTTGTTCTTGCAAAAAAAGTTCAAAATATCTTCTTTCTACCTCAGTGGAAAGACAATACAAAATTAAATAAAACAATCAAGCTACCATAATTTATGGAAATTAATTGTTATCCATGCCACCCAAATGCCCTCCTATTCCACCACCAACAATCAGTAATACTCAAGGGTTGGTGGTATGGTTTGCACCTACATATGGTTACTAGATTTTGAGGTGCTTTGCTGGTAAGGCATAGTTTGTGGAGGAGTGTAAAGGCATGTGTCGATAGACCATATGGTTTTGTGCTGGAGCTCAAGATCCTTGAATGGATTCTTAAAACAACAATTTGCCAGTGTAGTAACTGTTACCCAACAATGTAGCAAGGGACTATGCTTAATGAAAATATGAATATATCCACAGAGATTTCTCTTTAACTGTGTCTTGAAAATGAATTTTTAAATGAGCTTCCAAGTCATTGATAATGTTCTTAAATTTTACTCCAGTGACTCTTCAGTTTCTAAAACTGAAGTTCTAGCCATGTGAAAAATACTTTTGTGATGGCTATAGAAAATATTGACAATGGTTTTATACATAAAGTTATCCTTAAATTGTTTTTGTTAAAAAAAAATAAATTAAAGAGACAAAGAATTACAGGAAAAAAAGCAGGAAGCCCACCAACTGCACAACTAATTGCCAAGTACACTTGCTGCCCTAATAGTGCAGTTGCCTGTTATGTCTGCTGTAGCAAGGGCACCTCTTAGAGAGGGATGGAACTAGAAATGCAAATGAGCAGTATATGTGTTAGTGCATGACAAAGGGAATGATAAATTGTATGGAGCGTAGGCACAGCAATGTCATAGTGCAAGCAAGGCCTTATTTTGTGGTAGAGAAACAAATTCCCTTTGTCACATTAAAAGGGGAAAGGAAGGCAGAAATGCAAAGATTTCTTGACCCGCCCCCACTTGTATTAATATATTTTTATTAGCTATAAGTGTCCTCAGAATATCAAAGCCTTTTAACGCCCAGCACAAACTGCATCCCACCTAACAGGGACCCTTCGCTAAGACAGATTCACTGGTTGAACAAGAACTTTGATACTCCAGTGAGAACTACACTTAATAGCATGAGAGACCCTTTGCCATCAGGTTCTCTTAACAGCTATATTGCTGCCAACATCAGAAACAAACTGGAATAAACTCTAGCAGTTTCTGCAATTATTTTTATTCATACAAGGGTGTGACAATTATTGTGGGTTTTGTGTTGTGGGTGGTAACATTAGCTGCATGATTATATTTAATTGGTAACACAAAAGACCCTAAAGAAACCAGCACAAAACATACTCTACAGACAGTGCCTCAATCTAAGCCTCAATATAGCATCAAACAACATCCTCCTCTCACCAATACTTAACTAACAACAGAAAACTAACCAGAAGCACAACAGTCTAAAACAGCAATCTAAACATGTCCAGTAACCCATAGCACAGAGAAGAATTGTGCACAGCACTCTCTGTGACACAAAGACAGCTGCTTCCCACTAACAAACATGTTAAAAGGAATTGCACACCTTAAAGGATCAGAACAACCTACATAAAGTCCTGATTGGTTACAAGATGTAAGGCAAGGTATAGTGTTTATGAAATAAGATGTTAGCCAGCTAAAATTAGTAAATGAAGGTAGCTATGGGGTAAAGATGGAAAGGTATAAGGCATAAAGTAATAGGCATAGCCTAAGGTGTAAGGATATAAAGGAAAGTATAAACTATACAAGGAAAGAGAAAACACATTAAAAGACTACTCACCCCTTCATTGTCCAAAGGCGTGGGAGGAAACAGGGCAGCTCAATGGTTACCCCTGCAGAGACGGTAGTCCTTTTCCCCCGAGTTTTGCTCATGTCCAATCTCTTTTTATACCTTTTTTTCTCTGGTAGTTTGAGAGACTATAGTCAGGAAGTATTTTAAGGGTGATGGACAGATGACATGGGCCTAAAGGGTCAGCTTCCTGTGCTTTCCGAGGATATGGGAAGAAAGGCCATGTTATCTCCATAACACTCCATCCTTCTGTCAATGTTGTTGGTAGCCATTTGGCAAGCCACCGGGATTCTTTGTTCCTTTTTGTGTAGCAAATTTACATCTGACAAAGGTTTCCGGGAACAACCTTCCAGGGGTTGAGATGTTTCCCCTGACCCATCAAGAATTTATCAGGACTATCACCGCACACCCTTTCTGCAGCATACAGAAATCATATACAAAGCTATGCTTCTTCTTGCTCAATGTCAAAAAGCTGAGTGCCTGTAGCAGGGTTGCTCTGAGTATGAGCTGAGCGTCGCTAAGAGCCCCATCAGACACAGAGAAACACAAGCCAAGGAAAAAAAAAAAAGCAGAATTCAGATTTGCTAAAACCAAATTCACCTTCCCCCTAGCCAGCTCATGATCATTGTTTTCATTCTTTTCATTCACACCTAAAGAAAGGTGATGTTTAGTTAGGAAGTCACAGAACAAAAGTACTTGCATGGGAAGGAAAGCAGATGTTCCAGAACTGTGGACAATGCGGAAAGCATGTTTTGTCTGGGACATGCTTGTAGTATGGGCATTCTAGTGATCCTTTCGGAAATTCAAAGGTGAGGAGCAGTAGGCTGCAGTGTAGCAACAAAACACCTGCAGGAACATCTGTATTATGCCCAAATCAAGTGATGCACACCTACAAGTACTGTTATGACCAGTAGCAAATTATTTATCTCCAGTCTTCAGTGCAACCACAGAGCGTACAGTTCAGCTTGCCATGTTCCTGGTGGTTTAGGAAGGAGAGTTCCTAAAAAAGACGGAGCAATATCTGAAGTACACTAATTCCAAGAGCAAAGATCAGGTGTCTGTTGACATTTCTGGCCATAATTACTTATGCATGAACAGGGGTGCCACAGAAAAAAAGAGGACCACATGTTTAGAGGACCCTATAAGGCAAAAGGAACTGTCTGTATTATATTGAAAAATGCATTATACAAAGCAGGCTTTCTAACTTTAAATACAGTGGTTTGATTTTTAATAAAGAAATAAAACTATTATATTTGTGTTCATTTACGGCCAACAAGTGCTTCTCTGACATGTGCAGCAACAGTTTCTTTTCTGATCTAGGCCCAGACTAATATGATTCCTCTACCAGAGTTCACTCTTCTCCCATACTGTAAAGCCATATACAACCAGTCACAACAGTTTCTGATTGGAAGTAGACATACCACGTTTACATTCATCTAGGGGCATACTCACATTACTTAATTTTAGGAACTTGGTTGCTTACACTGAAGGCCAGTCTTTGCTTTTGGTGAGAAAGAGATGCTCTTACAAATTCCCAGAGAGAGGAATCTAGGTGATCTCACCCTCTTCCTGGAGAAGCCCCTCTTTCTGAATGACTACCATGACATTCTCAAGAACTACCAAGCCCTGTGAAGCAATAAAGCAAAAAAAAAAAAAACAAAAACAAACAAAAAACCAAACAAACAAAAAAACAAAAACAAAAAAAAAACACAAAAAACCCAAAACAACAACAACAAAAAAAACAACAAAAAAAACCCAAAAAACCCAACCCAAACCAAAACCAAAACAAACGAAAAAAAACAAACAAAAAGACTCACTTGAAGAAAAATTGTTTAAAGATTTCAATATAGAAAACAAAAATAAAAGCAAGTCAGCTCTTCTGTGCTTTCTGTTCTATTTTCTGCGTCTTTTACCTATTTCTTTTGTTGCATTACTTTAAATTTCCCTTTACAGCCTTGTTCTCCCCTTTTTTGGCAGCCGTTCCAGTATAGGGCTGCTCCTGTGATATGCGTAGAGGTTGCTGTGAGTGTTCGTGTGTTCTGGCACAGAAGTCACACAGAACCCCTGAGACAGTACTGTTTGTGGGACAACTGTAGCTTCGTATTAGCAAGCACTTGATTAAAAAAACACTTAAAAACAAACAAACAAAAACAAAAACAAAAAACCAAACATGAACAATCATTATTTTTTAATGCTTGATAGACTTACAAACCTGAAAGAATTCTCCTGTGGGTGTCTATGAAGACTGAAGTGGGAACTGGGAGATGGCATCTCAGCTTAAGCCATGGAAGGATGTCCTGCTGCAGGTGAGAAGTGTTCTTTGAGTCCATCTCATTCAGAGATGATCGATGTGCTCCAGACCAGAATGAAGCTTTCAACTAAATGTCTGGCATTTTTTAATGAAAATTTTTCTAAAGGTTATTTTAGGATGAGCACCCCATCTGAGTTAAAGGTCCCAAATACTAACGGATTAACTTAGGCAATGGTTAGTTAGCTATAGTCTCACTAAAAAAAATCTGCATCTAAGTCCACCACCTTCTTTTGGACCTGGTTACTTTATGGTGAGGAAAAAAACCTTGTCCTGGAAAGTACATTGCTGCCAGGGTACAAACATTACCTACCTTAGCCCTGTGCCTTTAGCCTGCCATTTTCAGACAACAAGATACATCTGAGGAGTTGAAGAGATGTAAGTGTGAAAAGAAGGACTTTTTTTTCTGTAAGCTAGAAGTCTCTATACTGGTATCTGCAATTCTACTGGAATATTGCTGAGTGGAGACATGTACCGAGAAAGGTTGGGAGTCACAGCCCAGTCACAGTCTTTCTACTTTCATGAGCATTGAATCCTTGAAATTTAGGTACTATATTTTACATTTGACATGCAGATAGTGGCAAGAGTTTAAACCAAATGTAAAGGGGCCACTGGATTCCAATAAAAACATACTTCTCTTTTTCAAAAGCAGACAAGAAAAGACTTCCCATATCTAGCCTTTCTGACTGGAAACAGGACCCAGCTTTCACATTTTTGTGATCTTATGTCTGGCATGTACTTCCAAAGTCTGTAACACTTTTATCCCTGGGATTGAAATATATCAGTCCCCAGAGGTGATTCAAACCAGGGCTGTCTTGGTAAGGAACTACAGGTTATTCCAAAATTTGACAGAGACATACTTTAGCCACAATCTTCAAAATAACAATCAGTTTTACAAAATACAATTTTCCCTTTTGAAGGCTGAACTGCCTTGGCCAGAGTTATATGCTAAAATGAGGGTCTAAGGTGCCTTTCTTGGCTCTGTCATTGGCTCACTCTTCACTTTTTAGCAAACCATTTAATTTTTCTGTGCTTTCATCTTCTCCATTTGTGAATTCCAAATATTAACTATTTATGGCATTTGCTTGTTAAGTCACAAGCAAAACTGGCCTAAAGATTGGGGTCTAAACTTTCTCTTGTCAAAAAAAAAAAAGTTGGCATTCAAACTAGTTGTAATGGAAGCACAGCAGCACGGATAGTAACAGTAACAGCTCAGATGAGATCCTCACATCCCCAAAAATATTTAAAGTCAGAGATAAAATTTCACACACAAAAAAGTAATTATTCTGCTCCTGCCAGTGTCCTGTGAGAAGACCACCTGAATGAGGAAAGTCCAAGTACTTGCTTTATTTGATTCAAACTTCAGTGACTAGTATCTCAAATTATTATTACTATGGAGTATTTTTCTCCACTGAAGTTTGCAGAAAATCTTTTTATTCTCTGCAATATAAAATGAAAGATTTTTCTGCTTTTTTTTATATGCATGCTTTTATGAAATCCTCTGTGTTTTCTTTTTTTAGCTTGGCATAACTCCTAACCACAGGTACAGAATGGTACATATCTTTTACAAGGGGTTTCTAACACACATGTTTTCAGCAAGAGAATATGGAGAGTAAAAAAGAAAAAGAGCAAATATTATAAAAGAAATCTGGAGTCAAATTCAAAAACATAGAAACCAAACCATAAACAAAACCAGAGCCAGATACCTCAAAGTCAAAAGGAATCCAAACAACATCCTTCAAAATGTTTGCATGTTTATGAATTTGAAAGGTGTGAAATAGCTGAAACCAAAATCTGAATAACATTAAACAGAACTAGCTCTAAAACCAACAACTTAATTTACCTTTGAGAAGAAATATAAACGCTGAAAGATATGATAAGGGGTATTTTTCTTTGTACAAATGTTAGGAGAGCCGCCTTAGAGCGTGCTGGGTGATGAACGGGCTGTCGCTGCATTCCAAACCCAGCCATCGCCCCGGCTCCTCAGAGCATTGATCAGTTTAAACTGAAGCGTTTCCGTGCTATCAGCCATAACTTTGGAGAGTTTATTTTAGCACAGCTATTAAAAGAAAAAAGGTAAATGGTAGAGTCTTGGCTCCCCTTTTTACAGACAAAAAGTAGGTCGTTTTATACCACTCAAAGCCCAGTTCGCTCTTTTACAGTCAGTGAAGGGAGGAGGCAGCCTCATCCAAAACCCTTTTGAAATCGGTCCCAGGTTACGGGGCCTGTTTCTCTTCAGCAGGGTTGAGGGGAGCCCGGGCTGGCAGGGCTGAGTGCCCCAGCCGGGTTTGCTGCGCCACCGCGCTCCGCCGCATCCCCGCGGGCTCCGCCCGGGGCCGCGGCCCGCGCTCTGCTCCCTGCGCTCTGCGCTGCTCCGCGCCGGCCGAGCGCGGGCACTGCCTCAGCCCTGCCAAATGCTGCCGGCGGAGGGAGGGACGTGGTGCAAAAATTACCTACTTCGCTAAAGCCAGGTTGCCTTTTGCTGTCCTGGGGAAGGAGAAACCTGCTCCACCGTTTGCAGGCACTCTGTGTCTTCTCTGCTCTGGGGACAGGGAGGATGGTGCAGACATGCCCATGCTTGCCCCACTCTGATCCTCGAGTCTTGTCTTCATAAAAATAGGGAAACGAACATTTGTATCTTACTCATGGTAGTTGGATAACTGAATTCAAATGGAATTACACTGAGGTAGGTTTACACATATAGATATAACAAACACTCTATATTTGCATAATATATGTGGAGTATATAGGATTTTTTTCCAAGAAAGCTATTTTTTGATGAAGAAAATTGACTCTTAAGTTGATCAAAACTATTCACAGTTTCTTGCCAAGTGCCGACAAAAACTTTGGCCAAAAAAAGGTGGAGGCTTTTCCATTTTATGTTACAATACTTCAGTTTATTTCAAAACAGAATGTTTTGTTTCAAAACAGTGATTTGAGATCAAAGTTGATTAAATTGAATACAAAAATACAATAAAACCAAAATTAAATTAACAGACTCTAAACTAAAGCAGTTTTGGACACTGAATGGAAAGGTTCATTTGACTCCAGATAAAGTTCTGGGAGAGTGGGTTGGTTGTTCAGATCAAAAAAGAAAAGAAATATCCATTAACTATTCACTTAGTCTGGAGTTTTGGTTCAGCCAGTTTTAGACAGAATAGCCAGATGCAGAGTTCAAATCCAAAGTGGAAATTCTCCATCCTTTGGGGAGTGGGAGGAGAGAAAACAGAAGGAAGCAAAGGAGAGAGAGGGTGCTGGAAAAGGAACTGCCAGAAATGACAAAAAGTAAAAGCCAAAAATAACCAGTCTGATTTAAATAAGAAACATGTCAGCACAGGATTTCCTTAGCATTACCGTACACGTATGGTAGAAATCACTGATAAAACTTACATTCTCAAACACAGAATTTCAAACACAAAAGTATCACACAGTGCCTTCAAAACTGGAGAGAACGATTTTTAATTAAAGATAAAATAAAATAAATTAATTAGGTATAGCTACAGTGTAAAAAAAGGTTGGAATAATATTTTTCAAAGAGGTAGACATAATTAATACAATGGTAAATAACACTTTTGCATTTTTACATGTTCTAAACTAATACAGACAAGAAAAACAAGTAATCTTCAGGATTTTTGAAGGGATTTTTAATTAGAAGAAGAAGAACAACCACAATGCTTTATTTTAAAATATATTTATCTCTCCTATCTCTCATTTTTAGGACCTTTTTTTCTGGTCCAGCAGCTGCATTCCCTATCACACTTTGTCACATCATCAGTCATATGGCTACTGAAGTCTACTCCCCCTCTGCAGAAAGGGACACTTGTGAGTTTATATTACTGCCATAAATTTTTTGGCAGTAAATTTCTTAACAAATAATCTCATATTCTCCTGTATACTGTGCACAAACTGGCTAATAAAATGATTTCTACTTGGGGATTTGTGGAATGCCTCCATCTTCAGTCAAACGTGTAGACAGAAGTATCTTGTAAAATGTACTGGAAAGTTCATAAGTTTCAAGGCTTGCAGGAACACTCCACCTGGTGAGAAAAGCAGATTTTAAAAAAATAAAAACTTAAAGTTCTCCAAGTTCACCAGGATCATGAGCCAAGGAAAACCTTAATTAGAGTCAACGGAGAAAGTTGAGCAGTTAAGAGCTGGCCTTTTGGGGCTAGCAGCACTCAAAGAAATCAAATTATTAAATAATAAGTTATTTGTGGTTCTGAGGTTTGTATTGTGAATATGTTAGCCCAAGCTTTATTTCAGCCTCCTGTCTCTGAACATTTTATCTGGAGATGCTTGAAATAAAGTACATCAAAAAGTTGTAGAATGCATTGCTGGTCTTACCTTAGTTTGGCATCACTTCTCAACTGCATTTCAGACTCTTAATAATCCTTTGGCAGTGTAAACAGACTTTGAGTGGGTAGAATGAGCTTTCTAAGAATGAAAATGAGGATCACATATTGTCCATGTGATAAATAACCCTTTAATTCTTATCATCCTTCATACATGAATTCAGTAGCCTCTTAAGCAAGTATTGAATTTGGCCCTCAGACTTTCTCACCATCCTGGAGTCATCTTACCATTTTTTAGAACAGAATGAATAGTGAGAAAAAATAATTTTTGTGACTTCTAAACTTAATTTGTGCATATGTTCCTGTTTCATTCAGTTTTCTTATAAATACATGCAATAGGAAACTCTGAATCTCACAGTGGAGAGTAATTTAAATGCTGAATGAAATGCAGTTTATAATTACATAAGCTACTTCATAGCACATAAAAATCCCAGGTCAGCCAAAGGAGAAACAACAACAGCACATGGCTTAGGAGGCAGTCTCATCAAATTAGGTTAATGAAATTCCTAGACAAGTAATAATGGTAATCAAGGAGGGAATGACAAGAGGGATAGAATTCCTCTCACCAAATTTCGTATGTCTAAAAGCTTCCAAATAAGATATCTTTGCCCCACTATGTGAGTCTGCTGCAAAAACCTAGTGGTTTTGCCGACAGCTCATTAGCAGTAACAATGAAGAACTGAGAGCAAGATGATTTCAGGAGCAGTAGAGAGCCCTGAAGACAAGAAAAGCTTAAGCTCAAGATAGGGACAAGCAGAAAACAGTTAATGAGACTCAGAGAGAAAGAGAGATTATACAAATAGCCTAATTTTAATAAATGTGGTAGGAATATTTCAGAGATGTACAGAAAGTGACATTTATAACATGTGAACAATATAAGAGCTTCATACCTAAGTACCTCAAAAAACCAGGGCATTAATAAAAGTAAACGTTTCTGCAGAAAGGTAAAAGTTCCTGCAAAGAGCCTAGCAGCATCAGAAATGGAAGGAAAAGCCACAGAAGCACCTACCTTTCAGTGCAACCAAATTTATTGCAGAGGCCAAACAAAGGCTGAGGAGTTCATGGTCTCCCCTGCCCAGCTATTCCAGGACTGAAAATTATGGTGCTATTTTTTTTACATCCTGACAACAAAAAAGTGTCATGTAAACCAAGTATATATCAGGAGTGACCTTCCCCAAATGTCAGTAAGCTGAGGAGAAATGGGAATTTCATTATCTCTCCATCAGCAGTTCTGGAAAGCAGTTTGCACCACATGTGAGCTCCAGTAGTTGCCCATGCCCCAGACACACTGTAGGCTTGTTGCTGTTCAGTGGCAGTAGGTTACTGAGCATTCCTTGATGCATCCCTGGAGTTTGTTTTGTTACCTTGGGGAATTCAGCTGTGCCAGTAAATTACATTTTAAGGATGCATGCCATTTAATTTAAAAAGAAGTCACTCATGTAATGTAAAACTCTTTATCCAATGAGGTTTATTTTCTAAATAATTCTTTTTTTCAACTAGTCATTAGAAAGAGAGTATGGTTTGTATGTTTGTGAGTTGATTCCTAATCTCTTTAACTTTTGGAATCTGTGGGTTTTAGCTGTTTGGCTACATTCAAGATCAGTTCACATATATATCATCTGATACACATACCCTGTTAACAGTACACAGACTATCCACCTACCTGACTATGAAGAGGTTCACCAAGATTTAATTTTTCACATCTTCAATTGAAGTAATGAAATTTAACCCCTCCTATATTAATGAAGTGGAATTTTTTTATGATTTTCTTTTTCTTATTTTCCTGTGTGAGAGAAAATGTTAGCTTATATCAAAATAGAGGTTCTTTTATCTTTGGGTTTTTTTCTTCAATATGTGCAGATGTCCAGTGTAACACTTAAGAGAAAAACAAAGGAAGCAAAAATCTACCAAAAGAGTAAGGACATCAATAAATCTTTATTACTCAGATTGTGATCTGTGAGCCACTTGTGATTCAAACTACATCAGATGTTTGCCTGCAAGAAGACTGTAAACAAATTAGAACAGAATGAAAACAAAAATTAGGTGCACAAAGGCAAATAAACAAAAAGTGGTGGGAAAAAGGGTACTAAACTAACATTGAGAGGTTTGGCATCATTTATATTTTCTTGTAAATAAAAAAACATTCCAGTACAGCACGAGTAAATACAACAACTTTATTGCAGAGGGAAAAGGGAAAGGCTAAGGAAAATAGAAAAGCTCTGAAAATAGAAAAAAAACCCCTTAGAATTGATGATTTCTAGCAAAGACAAGTCACTCCCATCGGGCAGCTGTCCTTCAGGCAAGAGGTTTCAATGGGTCAGCTCTGAACCCTTTCCTGGGTGCTTCCTGTGAACTTGAGGCATGATTCTGCTGGAAACAGCAGTGCCATATCCTCCTTCCCACAGAGCTGCTGTGTGGCTCTGGCTGCCCGTGCGGGTGTTGCCCTGGGGTGAGGTGCTTGGGATGGCAGTGACTCGCTGAATTCTGCCTGGGGCATGATCAGGGACTCCTGAATTGTCCCAGGGCTGCGGGTACACCAAGTAATGGTACATGGTCAGCAGGAGGTTTCCTCTGCAGGCTTTCCTCTGCACTCCTCAGATGAACAGCATGTAAGGAAGAGAACTCTTTCTTACTAATAATAGCTTAAATTGTCCATGAGGGAGTAGAGCAGCCCCATTAACTTCAGTGTAACAGAATAAGGAAATGAAGGGTCAAGCTCAAACACAGAAAGACATTTTAGTATCTCATTTAATTTTTCCTTTAGTATTGTGCTTGTGCTCTCTGGAAAATGGACTTTATTTGTGTTTCTAATCTGTTTCTACTCAGTTTCGCCCAGCCTTCAGGAGTGAGACCAGTGGCCACAAAAGCAGAAATGGAGTATTTCAATCCCATGTCAGCAAGTGTAAGTATCTATAATCCCTTTATCTATAAGACTTTTCCTTTAGAATAATCTTGTTCTTCTGTAGTCTGTAATCAATCACAGACACAAATCTTCTATTTAATCTCACTTTTTTTTTTTTCCCCTGAGAAAAAGAATCCTGGGTTTCATTGTTTTGAATAATTGCAGGTGATGCGAACACTAAGAGGTGAGAAAGACTGGAAAATTCTTGTCTTCTGAGATACACTAAATGCTTGTCATAATTTGGAACAGGAAAAAAGCAAGTATAAAGGAAAAGCAATTAGAGAAAAAGCAGATTTGGTAAGAATTCTTTCTAAATTTTTATGTCAACAGCCGTATATTTGCAAAAGAATCTGGATCAGGAAATTTACAAAGAGGTGTGTGTGTTGGTGCCTGGTGTCTTGTTCTGTGAATGAAGGAGAACATGAGTCTAACAGTTGAAATTTAGGTTAAAAGAACTGAATATCTTTATTTTTAAGACTTTCTTCTCTTTCTACAGAAATTTTTGGCAAGCACCTTCTGAAAAACTTGGCATGAAACATTTCAATCCCCTCCCACAATCCTGAGACTAAAAATATTTAAGAGAACTTTCTAGACTATGAAAATACCCCAAAATCATTCTTCAGAAGGCAAGAAGTTGTAAATGTCGCTTGGTTCTTGGGGATAGGGACTGCTCCATGTGCATGGCTACACTTGACTGCTTTCTCATTGAGAACATATTTTAAGCAAATGTCTAGGCATTCTTTAAGGTAGCCACAATGCAGAATAAAAGAGAATGGTGCATAGTGAAAGAAATGGCATATTTAGTGTTAAGAAAGTTCTATTTTGCTATTTACTTCAAGAAGGGTTGTGTTGTACCAATAAACACTTCAATGAAGTCAGGTAATGGAGCTAAAGGCTGTTAGAAGCTGATGGCAGACTTTGTCCCAGCAACTCTGATAACTCAGCTTTTGTAATCCATGAGCTCAGCAGCTATGGGATTTAGATGGAGAGCATGCAAATACTGACACGTGCTTAACCTAAAGCCTTGTAAACCAGAGGTCTCAAGCGTGTCAGATTTTACAACCTTGGCCTCTGCTTTGTGATGACCAGTTTTGTTCCACCGAATGCTCCAAATTACTATTGCTCATTATGAATTAAACAGATACTCCTGCCTCTGTGCTGTAGGGCAGGTTTCAGCTTACGAAAACTGTCTTCAACTCTCCTGTTTATAAATCTGGGAGCTTCAAAGACCTCAGTGAACACAGCCTCTTTGCTGAAGCCACGAGGCACTTTTGCATACTCACATTTTAAAAACATCTTAATTAAGAGATTCTGCAAACCCAGTGATAAAGGTAAGTTTGCAATTAAAACAGAAGTAAGACACCCTTTACTTGGCTGCCTTTCTACTCAGAATGTTTGTGCCAATATGTTCAGAGCATCACAGAGGCAGAACTGAGAGTTGGAGCAATAGACATGAAATAAATTTCAACAGCATAAATGAAAGGCTATATACTTGGGAATTATTAACAGAAATCTTTGCATCAACTGAAGAATATCTACAGACAAGAAGATGTATTTGAATTAATTAACTGATCACATCAGGACCATGGCAATTACTAATATGAGAAAGGCAGATGTTACGTTAGGATTAACCAAGTGCAGTTTTTCCAGAAGCGCACAGTAGCCAAGGCACTGGTGAGTCCTCATCCAGAAGACTGTGTACAGCTTTGGCCACGAGTATTCAAAAAAGCTGATGTTGAACTAGGGCAGATGCAGGAAAAAGCTAAAAGAAAGAAGTAGAGACTGGAAGGACATGGTTTGGATTACCTCACATAATGATCCTGAGCATGTTTGTGGCCCATAAATGTATGATGGAAATAAACATTAATGAAAGAGAGAAGAGAAATTAAAATAAACTTGTATAAAACAGCCATGGAGAAAGGTAGAGTGGAAGGAGATTTCCTATGATCAAGAGTGAGATCCCAGAACAGCCTTTTGATAGGAGTAGTAGGGGCAAAACCACTAGCTTATTTGCAAATGGGATTTGATCAGTTTGTGAGGGAGATTATATGGTAAGAATGCCTGAGTTTGAAGAGGACCAAATGTAGTCATCTTCCCATCATTGTGTTTCTAGCTGCACACTGGTGAGCTAGGAGGTTGGAAGGTTTGCCTTAATCATAGAAGTAACTGTACTGAAGGGAGAGAGAGGAAGAAAACTGAACAGTTCTGAACCTTTGCCAAAGCTTTGGAGACATTAAAATAGAAACCCAGGAATTCATCCAAGATTTTATGTGATCTAGTTCAGCAGTTATGGTTCCATCCCCCGCCTCCCACATCTTAAAAAAGACATAGTAGAACTGAAAAAAAGTAAAAAGGGGACTGACAGGGCTGATCAAAGTATGGAACAGCTTCTAGGTGAAGAACAATTAACTAAACTAGGACTCTCTAGCCTCTCAATAGATGTCTGAGGACAGACACTTTATAGAGGTCTACAAAATCAAACACAGGGCTGGGCTGTTGCACAAGCAATGTGTGGTCTCGATGAGTGAAACTGGAGGATGTCAAAAGGAACGACCTAGAGACAGTTTTGAAAAGCAGGAGGTTGGTGGTGTGGTGGAGCTCCCTTCTGCAGCATGATGTGGATATGACAGGATAAATCCTTTCAATGAAAAGATATAACATCTGGCTAAGTTGCTGAAGCATGAATTACTGCAGGATGTGGAAGTATTTCTGGGAAGAAGTGTTATACTCTCCACTACCAACTTCTATTTGCCTCTGCCAGCCACAAGATGCTGGGGTTTGGTAGAGTTTTGGCCTGATTTGACACAGCAGAATGGTTCTGAACTCCTCAGTACTTAAATAGCATGCCATGGACAGAACAGAGATCACGTTCAGGATCAGCCCTGTGTACCGTGCTGTTGGCAAACACAATCCTGGCACGATCACATGGAACAGAGATCTTTGGCCACACCTGCCTGACTACACCCCACACACTGTCTCAGGGCCAAGCTTGCCCAGGCCAACTGGCAGTGTAGACAGAGGACAGGCAGGAGCTGTCAAATTCAGCGTTTTTCATGCAATATAGCCACAGTTGCTGAATGCAAGATACATTCAACAGCTCTTGGCAAATTGTGCTGTTGGAGCACAGCTGAGAACATTTGGAGTGCATCTGCAAGAACATTTGCTGAAATGCTTACACCTGGGTCCTACTGTGTTCCTAATGGTGACCCCATAAAAAGGCTGTGGGCTGTGGTGTCTAGTAGCTAGTCCATATAAGGACAGTTGAGGGTTTGGGGTATCCATGGCTTCAGAGTTACCCGATTAAGGGAGGATTATAGTAAGATTTATACTATTCAGTGAAGTTAAACAGTAATGGAGTAAGGTAGCATTAAACCAAACATTAAGGGTGTGCTACTTGTCAGCATTAGTCAGTGTATATCTCCTCTCCAAATCTTTCATCTTTGCTTTGCTCCTCCTCACCTTATTTGCTCTTCTACATTATCTTTTAGGGTAATAAGTGAAGTTATAAATAACAGACAAGAGAAAAATAGGTCTCTAGTACCATGTTAGTGTGCCCAGGAGCTTCCAAGTTCCTACAAAATTTACACAAGCTGGCTACGCTGAGTTTTATAGGAGAGTGAGACTGTGCAGATGTCAGGCTTCCCCACACCTCAGCCTTTGCCGAGCACCACTCTAACATGCTCTCCAAAAAAAAGCTCTCCCCACCCACCTTGTACCCTCTTCCCAGACAGCAGCCAGGGGTGTAGATGAATCCAAAATACCAAAGCTTAAGCAACCTGATAACTGTAGGCTTTAAAACTGCTAAACTTTTAACATCAAAATAGCTCACCTAAAGCTATGATTTACTCATATGGTTAAAGTTAAGCACATGCTTAATTAATTTGCTGGCTAGGGGCCTAAAAGTACAGTAGCTGTTACCTAAATGCCTCACCTACTGCTGCTCTGTGAATTCCCTGCTCTCTTTTGTGGTCTGGGTTTTCTCTTTCCCCATACAAGAAACCAAGCAGCCAAGGTAACCCAGGCTGCCATAACTAGTCTAGCAGCTTCCAAGGAGCTTGCTGTTGTGAGAGCATTTAGCCATGCATGACCTACAACTGTCTCTGGACTGGGACATTGAAAGGCTCTCTCTTTTTTTTTTTTTTTTCTGGAGAAATAATAAATTTCATTGACATTTCTGCTCACTCCTATGCGCGACTGGGAGCACTTCTCAATTCAAGCTAATGTTTTTGTTTCAAGGATTTTCCCTTCTTCTTTCTCTTTAATGGACTGCTCTGTTGCAGTAGAAGATTCTTCAGTTCGATCCACCATCTCCAACAAGGAAAAAGAGTTCCCTCTAGCCACCAGCTTTTGTAACAACATCCAGCCACCTCCATCCAGCACTTTCCTTTAAATATGAGTTTCTGTTTGTGTAGCAGTAAAACTGTAATCTGAACATCAGTGACAAGTCTACTGAATAGTTATTTAGCTTCTAAATTACTATATTGGTTTTTCAGTGGGAAGGAAAAACAAATTTATCTGGGGGCAGAGTGAATGCCAACCTGAGACAAAAAATATTGGCCATAATAATAAACTGAAAATGTTTGGAATAATTTAGGATAAAATGCTCATTCAAAAATGTTTTCCATTTTTTTGGAAAAAAGCCAGTATAGCCAAATAGGTCTGGGGAAAAAAATATTCTGAGATCAGAGCAAGAAATAATTAGCTTGTAACAGAATTCAAAGAATCCTCATTTTAGTTCCTCAAATAGACTCAGGAACGGAAAATATTTTTATTTCATTTTTATTTATTTTATATCTATCCCAAGGTACTAACTTTTGGTGTTAAGGTTTGCTTAAAATCAACATTCTCAGGCTTATTCAGTGATCAATGCATTCTTTAGTTCACTTTGAGTGTTAGGAACAAACTAGAAAGAGCAGATCAACATTCTGCATAAAAATGATGCTGAAATATGTATGGATTCTGCCAAACCAATATGGCTATAAAAAAATCTCTATCAAGTGGTTGAAGCAGACATGGTGTAGACACCTCACAAACAAACCAGTGACCATGTTCAAACACCACTCAGGCTGAAGACTCTATCCATAGACCACTATCCAAGAATACTGAGGAGATGAGAGTGGAAGAAGTGATATCAATATGGGAGTGTGGGAGGTAGAACAGAGAAGAAAAATCAATTTAGTACAATATTGAAACAATAATTTTGAAGTGAAGTGAAAACTAGAATAATATACAAAAGTGAAGTAAATTATATACAAAAAATATTCCTGTGAGAGACTGAGAAAAGACTAGAGAAAAGAAAAACAGAAATGATTGCTATAATAAGGGCAGAAAAGCACAAGAGAAATCAAATCTGACATTAATTGTAGGATTGCATAGGACTCATTGTAACTATGGAAAGATATACTGAGCTGTGGGTTGCATACTTCTTTCAATATTTACATGATGTTAATGAACATTAACTACTCTTTTATTATATCATATGACTAAATGAAAGAAGTGGATGTAAGAAAGGAGAATTAGCTCTCAGGACAGTGGAAAATGTGTATCAGTATTTGTCATCGTACTGGTCTAATACTCATTTTCCATAGGAACTAGACTGTCATTAAAGAAATGAAAAATTCCATATCAGATTTTAATTTCTGATAGAAACATCATACTGCTCCAAGAAGCATCAAAGGTGGAGTCCAGTGCTCTCCCCTGGCAACTCTAATAGAGAACACAGTGTGTTTTAGAGAGTGCACAACAGGTCTTCGTAGCCACTGTGTGTTACTGTATCTCTGGCAAAGTACCAAAGGAATGGTAAGTGCAGCAACTATGGATTGAATTGTCTTAAAAATTATCTTTGTTAGTGCTCACAAAATCTTTTTCCTTGCTTAAGAAAACCCTAAACTGATAATACTTGGATGCTAGGATATTACATCCACTTTGTGTTGTATATGATTTCTTTCAACATAGGGGCTAGCTCAGTCTTCAGTCTGAACTAATAAGGCAGTTTTTATACTCTTAAGTTTTTTGAACATATTTGTTCAACTGACAAAAGTATTTTCCATTGGGTATTAAACAATTTTCCTTAAAATAAATTTTTATGTCTCAGTCATGCATGTCCTTCAGAAACAATGAGATAATTAATTGGTAACTGATTTCACTTGAATATATAGTTCCTCAAAATGGCCTATGAGCAGGTGATAGATATGTGCACGTTGCAAGGAAGAAAAAACAAGCCATTCATTTAATGCAAACTATTTACGTATCATTGATTGTTACTAAAATGTCTATCAGACTGGAGTTAATACCACAGTTTTTTCAAAAAATCCACTTGGTGCATGTAAGCTAAATATTCACTAAATCTTCGTGTGACATAGGCTTGTTACTGAATGAAAGCCCAGCTCTAATTCATCAATGGCTGGGGATTTCTTTTTTGAGGACCTTTCTCCTTTGAAGGATGTAGCAGACCATTCATTTTGTGAGAGTTGACAAAACCAGGGCAGAAGTCTGAAACAATGACAGCAAAACAAAAAGATAGGAAAGTAGTTCATGGGAGAAAATACCTGGCTTGTCTGTTTGAACCAGCAGTCGATCTACAAATGTTATTTGATTTCAGCACAGACCATTTATGTAACTTTTATTTTAAATATTTTCATAAAGTGCATTTTAAACAGATTGTATAAATTGCAGATGAAGTCAGATTAATGTTTCATTACAATAAAGGAAAAACTAAAAAATGCAAAAATGCAGGAAGTTAAATAGTTAAAATTTAAACAAAAGTTTAAATCCATTTGAAAAAAAACTATTTTCATACCTGTTATTCCTACCACAATGATGTCACTCAAGCGTTCTACATACTGGATAAAGATTCAGTTGATATCTATAACATAAAAATCTTGGATATTAGGTCTTTGATATTCTTATACACTAATTTCTGGCCAGGACAGAAACATGTCCTTTGAAGACTGCCATAGAGCTGGTCTCACTGCTAGAACACCTGACATTTATGACCATTATTACCAAAATTGGACAAGACTGCTGGACTAGTCCACAAGCAACAGCTTCAGTGTTCATTATTTTATGAAGCGAAATACAAACGATACCTTCAGATGAGCAGCAAAGTTTCAGTCAGAGCAGATTCCAACAAATACCTCCCCCTTTCATGTGCAAGGTTCAAAGCTTTGCAAGTCTGGAATGCTCGATAGAGGATGGAGAGTTGGCCAGATTCAATTCATTAGAGCACATCTTAACTGTCAGCTTGTAAAGTGAACCTTCTCCCCCACCTCTTCTACCTCCTTCAAAAAACATAATGCAACCCCGACAAAAAAGCTTATAACTTCACCATGCAAAAGAAAAGCTGAAATCTGCAGACAAGGATTTTACTATGTGCTGAGCCTGGAAAGTGGAAGGAAAATAATGTAGCATTGTTCCCTACACACAGAATTTCAGGTAGAAATCCTCCAACAGGTAGGAAATGTGTTCATGATGTCCAGATTCTCACTTAAGTGGGGACAGATGGTGGTTTATCTCTCACGGAAAGGCTTGTAGAGAGCTATACAAACACACACAGGTGAGGAAACACACACATACTCCAAAGATAATTTTCTTTTATGTGTTTCAGACTATTTAGAAACAAATCCCTACTTTAACCTATGGACCTGCATCTGCTATCTAGAGTTAGTGGTGCTCTTCCAGAGTGAATGGACAGTTAAACTATGTAAAACATTCTGTCTTAAATAAATCTTGTCCTAGGCAAACCTACCCTTTTAACACGGAGCAGAAGAATTCCCAGAAGATGTCCCTGCAGGGTCTTGGTGTTCCTTCAATCATTTTCTGGATCAAAAACATCCCAAAATAAGGTGTCAGGTCTCATTCACTGTCATGCACAGCTATACATGCAGCATTTGGTGTGCAATGTCTATTTGCGATTATGCATGAATAAATGTATATTAGAAACACAAAACATATAACTCTCTGTTGGTGAATATCAGGCTGCTAGTTTTAGTACAACACTTACAGTTGCCAATCTCCCAGGTTCTACCATAATTAGAACAGTTTATTCAATTTATACTTTACTAGCAAATATTTCAACTATTGATTAGTTTCCTTTGTCAGTGTTTTCCCTATCATGACTGCTACAGTCAGAGGAATAAATTTTATGATTCTTTTCACTGTTATGCTACAGGAATAAAGGACATTTTTTTTACTGTTTCTCTAACTGTACAAAGAGATACTGCCAACCTTCTCAAGGACACTTCTGTTTCTGTCATGACATTTTGAGGTTTTGTGGAGAATCTGCTTTTGTTCTATAAAATCTTTCTGTCACTTTGTTTTTTCAATGTTCTATAATAACCTGGAAACAGTCTCTCTAAAAGTGATTTACCATCCAGTAGCTGTATATGGCTCTGGAATAATGACTTAGTATTTAGAATAAACTTCAGGATTAGACCTACCTTGATAAAATCGTGCATTATGGAAGATGAGCACTTTGGTTCTTCATAATATCAAACCCACATTTGCATGCCAATCCCCTAATCCTGTAGAACTTGAAACACGAGAGATGCTGTGATAGTGAGCAGAACAGAACACAAAGATTGAGAAGAGGGAGGGAAGAGGGATCTATTTCACCTCCCTGAAACAGACCTTGTGTGTTCAAACACTAGTTTCAACTGAAAAACAGGTACAGGTTAGTCTGAAGGCAAGGGCAAGTGGAGAAATGGAGAATTAGATTCTCTGTTTTTTTCCAGGTATGTTCACTTTGCATCTGAAAGAGAACTGTTCTTGCCCTAAACGACACCACAAGGAAAAGAGTGGAGAAAACAGTACAGAAAGTAACTATTGCCGATAATTATATTGATTCTCTGTTCCTAAAATCCTTATTCAGGTCAAGACCCTGTTAACTGGATCTGCACCTGAGTAAGAACGGAGTAACTTGGCTGCTTACAGGAGCTGGTTCCCTATGCTAGTGTTTCCATTGCACCATTTTCCACATATAACGGACCTGTATGCCTTTGTCAAAACTTGAAACTAAAGCTGCTAGAAACAAACAGAAAAAGGCTGTTTTATTCTATGAAATGCCCCAGAATTACTCTCAAAAGACATGTTTTTTGGCTGTTAGGGTGGCTGCCCATCTGGTTGTACTTTTCAAGAAAAATTATGATTGAATATTCTTTCTTATGTGAAACAGAATTGGTAATTCAGAAGTACCAGAGTGATCTGGTTTTTGTTCTGTCACAGCCTTGTGTTCAGGTTAGTCTATTAAACTACTTCAGCACTATTTCACCTACTCCAAATCTGCTATTCTTTAGCCAGACTTTGGACACAGCAATCCTGACTCACACTCCTTGCCATTCCCTCAGATATCTGTAGCTCAACAATCCACTTAGCATTTAAACATTAAACTTTAGGAATAAGTTTTAATGATCTTGTCCTGCAGAAAGTGCACTTACTGAATTTGGAAACAGTCAGGACCAAATCTGCCCAAAGCCTCTCCGGCCTATGGATCCAGGGATTACTTTTCCTCTGACTGATCTGTGTTCCTGGTAGAGCTTCACTGACAGTTTCATCTCTTCCTCTTCTCACGTATTCTGGTAGACAGTTGCCTGAAGTGCTCCTTTTCTGTTGTCACGCATGTTCACATTCCCCCTGTTTTCTAAGAGTTTTACTCCATCTAAGAACTTTTGGCCTTTGTTATCTCATATATATGAGACCTTGTATACCATATACTGAGACCAAAGGGAGGAAATTGTGCTACATTTACTAAGACTAAGCAACACCTTGCTTTGTCAGTAATGCTGCTCTGAGTAAGATGCTTGGATAAAGTGACTGATAAAAGTGACTGGGGAGCCAGACTTCACCTGTGTGTTCTGTAACAGTGGCAGCCTTCTGTTTGCCACTCAAAGACTGGGAAATTCACATTAACTCACCGTTTAGCATTATCTATCTGCTTTTGGCTGATCACTGATTTACCCTTGAGTTTTGTAAGTAATCTTGCACCAAGTGCTGATTTAGTGCTGCATGTGGTTTGGATTACAGGTGCCTGTTCATCATCATTACAGTCTGTGAACTATCTACTCTGATAGAACTGATTTTGTGTATTCATTAATTCATGCTTGAGAAATGCTTTACAATTGTAAAACTGTATATAAAAAATGATTTATTGTTTTTCTGAGATGCGTTGATATCGATCATCCTGTTGAGGTTTGTTGCAGAGCTTACAGGAGACTGTATTGACTGTATTGACCGTGTTCTTGGCATGTCCATGGGCAGGGACTTCATAGCCCAAAGGAAGCAGAAGAGAGCTGAGTAATCATCGCACAAAGCTTTTGCTTCTTGGACAGAGATCTCAGCTGCTTGGACAGATCTCAGCATTCCCTGTGTCCCTTGTCACTCAGAGGACGCAGAAAGCAGGGTGCTACTGTGGAGAACAGCCCTTCCCTCCCCCCACCCACCTTAGGGAGACCGTGGTACACCTCCAGCCCACCCTCACTGTACTTGGCAATCGAGGATCTCAACAAATGCTTTCCCATCACGTTTCCTCTCCTCCTGAGTGCAATGGCAAAGCAGGTTTGGCATCTCCTTCTTACAAGCCTCACTGCTCTCACACATACATTACACAGAGACTCAGATCACAACTTAAGTAGGATTTCTTGGCATCACATACTGCATGACTCAGTCCGGGTGGTCAAGGTCCATTTGCACCTTTAAAGGAAAGAAAAACAAAAACCCAAGCATATTTTCAAACACAACAGAGTTCACCAGATAGAGGTCTTCTTCTTCTTCTTCTTCTTCTTCTTCTTCTTCTTCTTCTTCTTCTTCTTCTTCTTCTTCTTCTTCTTCTTCTT
>JAWWEU010000081.1:30194304-30270115 GCA_035583155.1 Acropternis orthonyx
AGTTATTGACCAGGGGTAAACCATGAGGTCCTTTAAATATGAAGAGTAGAAGATAGTCGTGAAATTTTGAAATATTGTCATTAGATTATAATTATGGTATGCCAAGGAATACAAATGTATGTTTCAACGGAAAAATACTATATATATACACTATATATTAGTATATATATAGACTTTACATTAGGCTCTCCACAGCAAAAAGAAGAAATGACAGACTAACATTCTAGCATTAGTCTCCTCTTACGAGTTGGAACAGGAAATTCATGTTAGATGCCTCTCAGAAATATGTACTTGAAGAAAACACATAGTTGTATTAGAGTGAATAGCACAAAATATTCCAATATGCTGGAAACAATAAGCAATAAATGAAATTTCCAATTGACTTTCCAGCAAATCTATTTTCATTACAAATGGGGATTTTGCATGTATTGCATTACTTATGGTAATTGTGCAACATCTATTATGAATAACCATGTATTCCAATCATCTCTTTTAATTATATTCTGCTGTAAGAGCAAGTCATGCAATACCTTGCCCAGACTTGGTTAACTGTGTGTGTGCTGCATATCACATCATAATGGCAATACTGAGGAAAAAAGGTGCACTAACTGGAACAGGAATGGCTTGTAACTGTCACCTCCTTCATTAGCCAGAAACTACTTAAAAAAGTAAAAAAAAAAAAAAAAAAAAAAAAAGCTTAATTTAAAACAAGTTATGTCCTGAGGGAAAAGATTTCTTTGTACTCCTTTCTTTTCTAAAGTTCATCGGAATTGGTACCTTAATGCAAAGCATGTGGTTACCTGCTCCTGATGCAGGTACTTCAATTTTCCATATCAGCAAAGGTGCAACAGCAGCAAACACCTCCTTAGCATTTGTTATATATAATCAATTTATTTGTTTGGACTGTACTGACAAAGGATAAAATTACAATAACCACACCAATTAACAATTTGCTCTTTTCTAGACTAGAAAATAACCACTGGACTAAAAGTATTCATTATTTATAGAATCATGGAACTCTTTAGGTTGGAAAAGACCTCTAAAATCATCATGCCCAACCATCAACCCAGCACTGCCAAGCCCACCATGCACCCACATCCTTGCAAGACACATCTACTCATCATTTAAATCCCTCCAAGGACAGTGGCTCCAGAACTACCCTGGGCAGCTGTGTCAGTGCTGGACCACCCTTTTGATGAACGTGTTTTTCCAAATGTCCAATTTAACACACCCACCACCCCCTCCCCCAGCACAACCTCAGGCCATTTACTCTTGTCCTATTGCTTATTCCTTGGGAGGACACACTGACCCCCACCTGGCTACAATCTCCTTTCGGATAGTTGCAGAGAGCAGTAAGACGAACAGGACTTAAACAAGAATGCCAATCAGTGTGTTAAACCTCAAAGGAGGTTTGGAAGTTTTACCTTTTCTCCTCCTGCCTCAGTTTCCCTGCCACTTTTCATACAAAAGTTTGCTACCTCTTAATTTTAGATCCTTCTACGTTGCTTTGTTCCTCTGTCTTTGAAATTTGACTTTTTCCCTGTCCTTAGGATGAGGCTTTTCTCACTAAATGTTTGGCCAGGTTTCTTTCTATGCTAAAATAAACTCTTTTTACCAGGTGTCTCTGTCACCCCAATGACAGGAACCTCAAAGTAAATTCACTGAAGTCCGTTACCATAAAACTACAGCTGTAATTCAACGTGAAAATGCTAACATGCTTTACAAATCCATAATGAGGGTAAACATGACAAAATAGGAGTTCTTCTGCATGTCCCTGGAACTCAAGAAGGCAAACAGTTCCACTTTCACAAGACACACATTAGTAATACACCTTCAGACCTGCACAGTGAGTGCCCCTAAGGCACACAAAGCAGTACTGAGATTCATACATAATGTGGTTTAAGCCATTTATATGTTCCAATCAATGATGATTACGAAAGCTGAATAAAAGGGATTAGACCAAAATGGAACTGGAAATTCTTAGCTGAATTTTAGTACGTGTTAGCAACATAGTCAAGAGATTTAATTGCACAGATCCAACCCATTAATGACACACAGCTTACAAGCCCATTTTTCCAAATGTTCCTATTCAGGTTTGAAGGTTGGTTCAACACATGACTAATAAAAGACTGCTCATCCATCCATGGCATGTGGTAAGATGCACCAGGCTTCAGCCTAGGAGCTCCTGCCTCTCCCAGACATGGCCTTAAGACAGCTTTTCTAATATCTCTTCCAATATAGTTTGTGCTATGATCTGAGAAATTCTTACCACTAATCTGTCTAATACATGTAAATGAGTAATTTAATTGGTAACTTACTCCATTTGCAAATCAGCAAGAAATACTTCTGATTTCATTACTATCATTTTTTTCCCCTTTCTATTTACACTACTGGCACAAAGCATTTATAAGGGGATTTCCATCAATACCAGTATATTAATGCAGCTAGAACAATGCAAAGAGAATAATATATCCTTGTGGTGAAGCAGATCCTCCTTCAAGAGGGAGCACCTTTCCATCAAGACAAGATTTGAAGGGAGAGAAAGCATTTTTATCAGCCCAAATGAGACAGTTGAAGTCCATGCCCACAAATAAATCAGACAGACAAGCTTTTGTGCACAGAGCCCTGAATCTGTTATCTTCAAGAGCAGCATTTCTTAGTGCAAGTCAAACACCATCCCTTTGTTTGTAGACTGCAAACAAAATGACTCCATCCCAGAGATAATTAACTGGCCTCTCTATCACCACTAAGTTCAAGTGGTTTGCATACATGGAACACTCATTCTTTGGGCTGTTTGAGGAGAACCCTTTTTCCAGAAGGCAGCTTGTGACTACAGCAAAGCTGTATTGCTGCTGCCAAGGGTGCAGCCCCACTCCTCACCCTCTGCACAACACAGCTTAGTTTAGCGAAAAATGACTAAGCACAGGAACTGTTTTTCTTACTCTCCTTTGTGCAAGAAAACATCATAAGGCATTAGGAAGTCCCACCTGAGGGTTCAGGACTGCTCATATAGGGAAGAGCCATGGAACAGCTTTATTTGGGATTTGAGAAAAAAAAAATACTGGGAGTTTTCACTGATGCTCAACTGCTTCTGACAATACATAAACTAAGTCCAAATCTTCCCTGCATTCCTGATGAAGAGATATATTCCCCCCACATTTTCAAATAAGATCTATCATTTGTGTCTGTTCTCAGTATTTTTTTCTGCACCACCAAAGACACTGCATCCCCTTCCTAGTACTTTCTGCTTCTAGAGGTACCAGACATTTTGAGGAATTCAGATAAGTAGTCCAGTCCTTACTGTACCAAAACCCAGTTTCTGTCTCCACGTGATTCCCTCGCCACCTCCAGCATCACACACAGGTTACAAAGTCTTTACCAGACACCTTATTTTAAGCCCTTCATTAAAAAAGCCAGAAGCTGCATAAGTGCTCCTTAACATTGTGCTAAACAAACTAATAATAATAGTAACACACAGGAAACTTCTGTAATGAGCACTAAAGAGTACTTTCCCACAAGGTTAGATAAGTCTGACAGGTAGTTGCAATTCTGCAGAAGACGTTATTGCAATATGTAGATACAAAATCATATATTCTGCAGTATAACTAAATTTTATTTCCTAAATCTAAGTTTTATGGCAAATATTAATACTTGTTTAGGCTAAAACCCATAAAATTCGTAATTTTGCAGCATAAATAGAGATGTGGTAAACGTGCAATGTTCAAACTAACTAAATCATAATAAACAGCAGCTCTGTAACTTTATGAAGAATTAAAATTCTATATACATAATAAATACCATGGTTTCCAACAAAACTTGTGAGACAATACCACTGTTCTTTCCAGAGCCAGTTCACTATCTTCAATGGAAATTCTGTTCACAACTGTACTAAAATTAAAACCTACTTTTAAAATATATTAGGAAACAATGCTAATCAAAAGGACTATTTCTTTTCAACTGCAAAACTTTTAAGGAAAGCATAAGGAAAGTGTTTGCAGCAGTGTCAAGTAGTACAGCTATTCTAACAGCAGGTGACAGGGAAGCTCACAGCCAGCCAAACGCTGCAGCACAGCAGATGCTGTTCTCCCATTGCCTGACCCTGGATCCCATCCCACCGGTGCCACAGACCCAGACCCAGCACACTGCAGCTCGGGGTGGGAGCAAGTCTTGGAAGGAGCATCTGGTTCAACTAATGTTTTCCCCAGTCATTAATAAAAGGAAGGGACTGCAGGAACTCACAGAACACCACAACTGTCTTGGCAACAAATAATGACCATTAACTCCATGTAGTGATGAGGCCACCAGAAGATATCACATACTTTGGGGGTTTATGCGTGGTCTATTCCCCACAATCAGAAGACTTTCTGGTGTTAAAAATTAGATTTCTATGAAAATAGCAATACAAAATAGTCCAGCAAAATTCAGTAAATAACAGTTAAACTGTCTTTTTCTGCTTCTGGGTTTTTTTTTATTTAATAGAAAAACCTTTTCATAATCAATCCCATACAAAAAGTTGTTGCGAAGTATTTATTCTGATTTATTACAGACCCATACATGTGCCCTTAGTAAGGGAACCAAACTGTCCACCACAAATTTCTATAAAATTACTTGGTCTCAATAACCCTCAGCTTGTTGTTCCCATCTGGAAAGCCTGTTCCTTTTAATAACCAATTCAATAAACTGCTGAAAAATGCTTTGTATAATATAGTATTGCCATAGATCTGATGTTTGTCTCTGTCATTACATATTGCATTCAATCAATTTACAAATGTTGCTGTGTTCCTTTTGTGCTAGTTCTTCCTACGGCATCCTGAACACAAATCCAAAGATCAATACCTTGTCAACTGAAAAAAAAAAAAATTGGACATAGCAAATGAATAATTTTATTTATAATAAAAAGTCCTGGTCCCCAAATGGATTCTGCTAATGTTCAGATTCATTTTTCACATTTAACACAAGATGAAAGCAAGTACCCTGCACAATGCCATGAGAAAGGCAGTGATAAAAAAACAGTTCATATTTATTGAAGATGTGAGCAAAACCTCTGGTGCAGGGCTAGGA
The DNA here is from genome assembly GCA_035583155.1 of Acropternis orthonyx. NCBI lineage: Eukaryota > Metazoa > Chordata > Aves > Passeriformes > Rhinocryptidae > Acropternis > Acropternis orthonyx. The sequence goes on from JAWWEU010000081.1 coordinate 30,199,366, forward strand.
AAATATCAATAAAATGGTAGGTCATTCACAGAGTGTTTGTTACCATATAAAAAGCACAAAAAGCCCACGTGAAAGAGCAGATGGAATTTGTTTAAAACAGCCACAGTTCGGCTCTACGGAACTATGGAAGCAGCAAGGCTCTGAATGAAATCATTCAAGAAGTCAAGAAGAAGCTGAGCTCCTGCTGGTTACATGAGCTGACTCAGTTCATCTTGGGCCTTTTGTGCGACAGAAACAATGCATTTGCTGACTGTAGATGTAGACACAACCCTACACTGCTCAGCTACTGAATAGCTGCCTTCTCCAAAATAATCACATTGTTGTTCAAGGGAGCCACAAATTACTTGTTTTCACAATCACTCTCTGCAGAGCAGCAAGTTACAGAGCTGAGAGGAAACAAGGACTCTATTTTCCATAAAAAAGGGTACTGGTACCTGTTTATTGGTACACATCCCAGCAGGTTTACAGAACAACCAGCTCACCTTCCCCCCACTCCCAAGCTTACTGCCGAGATGTACACCGCACACAGCACTTGTGTTCCCACCGAGACTCTTGGCTCCTCGAAAATTCACAGGCATTAGCAGAACGAAATCATACAATTTTTGTACAAAACAGAAAACCATCATAAAGTACACCCAAAAAACCCAGGGTCTCATTGATGAAGACTGTCCTGAGCACCACATATCTCCCTGCTCTGAAATCATACAAGTAGAAGGGACAGGGATTCAACTACATGGGAGAGCAGAGGGGTTACAGACCCCTCATTTTGCCATGGGAGTTGAGTGACAATGTCTTCAGTCAGGCTGTGGTCAGACACCTCTGAGCCTTAACCATTTCCCTATTAAGTGACAGCAAAGGGACTGGATGTCCTGAGGGGAACACACACTAATCCTGCACACTGACCACATGTAGCTCTCCATTTGGATGAGAGGTGAATAAGTTTTCTACTGTCAAACACATGTGCATATTGCAGCTTACACACTGAAGATTCCAGTGTAATGCCAGATATCCCTTACTCAACAGTAAGATGCCAGTTCCTTTCTATTCAAGAATCTGCAGTAATCAAAGAGATCCAAACACAAACAGGTTCCTCAGTCCACGAACCCATGTACACCCATCTAATGTCTGGGGCAAGTGAGTCAGCTCTCTCCAGAACAGGAGAACCATTCCCTGACCATAAATGCTGTTCTCACTCTACCTACATTTGGTTACTGTTAGCACAGTTTGCCTTTCCCATGTCAATCTAAATTCACAGGATTGGCAGCTGGAAATAAACAACACAAAACTTTGCAATGTGTTAACTGAGCCAGCCTGCTCAAATCACAAACACTGAACTCCACGAGACCACTTTGACTGAATTCTTATTTTAAAACTATTACAGCAAATTCACAGCTCCAATCCTATGTTCTGTTTCAAGATGGAATTTCCACCTTACTAGTTAATTAAAGCCACCACCTGGAGTGAGCTGGCTTTCAAACTGATTTCCTTTGTCTCTCTAATGCAGATACATTAATATTTTATTTTCTACTGGAAAAGAAAAAAGAAAAGGAAAGACACATGTGTGCCAAAGACAAGGCAGATAAAATTATTGCAATAAAACAAAGAAAATACACTTGTTACTGCCAGGTCTCAAGATGAATGCTGCATTATACAGACATTTTAAAGGCTTACAACTGCAAATTACTTTATTTCACATACTGTATTCTAGCTTTTGTATCAAGATCTCTTCTAATTTTTTCTTATTGTAACAAGAAAGGAAAAGGGTCGGGTTTTTATTACCTGAACATTTATTCAATGGAGAAACAAAGACTGCATTATATATTACAACACATAAGCTATTAAAACAATGTGACACTATAAAATACGCTGCAATACTCATTACGGGATAACAAAGCTAAACTCTGAGCAAATAAATGTATCTGCCAAAAGCCAGCAATAACTATACAACTGGAGTTTATAATCTTTAATTATTTAAGAAGGAGAGAAGCTTGTAATAATGACATTTTATAGGCTCCTTAAATTGTCATTACTAGGTGTTCACAGAACTTTAAAAAAAAAAATCCTTCATCTGAAATACTCTTCTTTATTTTTACCATCAGATGCAATTGTTCACTTAACTGATTAACTCAAAAAAATGTGTTCACTATAGCTTTTAAAACCTCCACAGAAGGAGCAGATAAGATGTATTTACTCTCTGATCTGGACAATACATATACCAACATACTGCCCAGGCACTTACAGGCTCTGCACAGTGACTGATGTGATACAGTCTTTATATAGCTTTGAAAATGGTTATTGTTATGACAAATCTGTAAACCATACTGATTTACATCAGGTATTTCAGAAACTTGAAGCTGAGAAAAACTGTTAATTCATTAAAATATATTGGTGAGACTTTCAAAGTTTCTATGAAGTCTGTGCATCTTTGCCATGCATTTATAAACAAATGATCTGACTTCTGGTCCACACAAACACCATTCAAAGCAGGTGGAGAAAAAAAAGCTCAAAATTGAACAGTATTTATCTATAGAAGTGATGGGAGGAGAGGAAGGTTCTATTTCAGAAGAAATATATTTATGTGTTTAAAAATATATTAAAGTTTACTAAACTTTAAAATATACATTAATTTATGAAAGAAACAACCTAAAACTACAGAAGAAGAGTCAATAAACTCCAAACAACTTTCTTCTTTTTCCAAAACACACTCCATCATTGCTTGAGTTCCTACTAAAATTTTACCAAGAACTTCAATGGGAAAAGTGATCAGTCCTGATTATTTCTGAAAAATTGCACTCCAGCCACTGAAATCAGCAGAAGTTATGGAGCAGCAGAGTTTTGACTGGAAAATAATCCACCACACTACAAAATACCCTAAATAGGCTCATTTAGCATCTTTAATAATCAAGTTTCTATAGAGTTTCCAAGTTGAGAATTTTACTTAACAACATCGAGCTTCACTTTTTCATCAGGAAATGTGTGTACTAAACAGATGGTTTATTTAATTCATTCCTACCTAAATTAATCAAAGCAATCTGTCCCAAAAAGAAAAACAGTCTTCATACAAGATCCTACTGCCACTTGACAAATGGTGTGCATTTAGCCAGAAGTTGAAAACCCTCCCTAAAAAAGTTACCACATCTAAAAATAAATGACATTATTAAAAGGGAAGCGGGATGTGTTGTTTAGCATAATATGAAATTTAAACAGTACCACCTCAGATACACTTTCAAATGCTTTTAGTAGCACCTGGTTGTTCATACGTCCTCTGTGGTGAAAAGGTCAATAGAAATTCACCTCTAAGGTCACAGTTGCTAAGCAACTGTTTTCAGCAGTTCTGCTACACTGATCAAGTACCTCATGTTCCACTGCCTGGTTTCAGAATAAACCTGTGTCACATCTTACCTGGCCTTCCAAGCACCCTGAGTGTCTCCTGCTTTTCCCAAGAGCACAGGCATCCAAAGGATACGTCCTGGGACCACCGGCTTGCGGTTCACGAGAGCGAAGGAGAGCTCAGTCTTCAGGAAGACCACCGAGGGCTTAATGAGGTGCTGCCCAAATCTCAGCATGATGAATGTCAATCTTCAGAGTCTGAAAGACACAATAGTTAAGATAATTAAAGGACTGATTCTTCCTTTCCAAACTACAGGAATAAGATAACCAATTGTCTGGGCAGCTTCTTAGAGAAAGAGCCTCCTGGGCTCCCCAAGGCATTGGGTGGTTGTTAGTGTTTTCCTAAATGTATCACTTCTTTGAAGGGGTGGTGGAAAAGGCTTCTTCCCAAAGCAAAAATTTTACATAGAAGTTCTTAAACCCTTTTCTCACTGTCTTGGCAGGGCTACAAAATTCTAGACAGAAAATGTAATGACTCGGTCCCATTTCCATTTGTCCTGCATTGTTTACATTTGGGTCATATGTTCTTGGAAAAGCACAAATGGGATTTCACGTGCTTTTTGCCACAATGCAAATCAATGCACACAGGACTTAGAAAATAAACCACATTTTCTAAATACACCTCTCCCCTAAATATGTCAACGGAAGAAATAGCATCAAACCAAGCAAAGCACATGCATTCATTTTCCATCCACACGTTCTAGTTTGAGCAACTGGAATGTGAAGATGATCGCATTTTCCCTTTCAGAAAGTCAAAGAATTCCACTTTCATTCACTAGAATTTTCTCTCCTCCTGCTGAGAAGGAAAATCCCTCTTAAACAGCTAAGGCACAATCCTAATGAAGTGTCTATTTTAGGTCTTTAAGCCCTAGAGTATTTGAAGTATTTAATGCAGTCAGAAATATCCAAGGTACTGCAGGGTGAAATATGAAGTAATGATGAATTTCATGTGACAATACTTCAGACACATTGGAAACACTACACCAACATTACCCTGCTCCAACCAAGTGACTAATCAAGAAATTCAGTTTTATACGTTGCTTCAGATGGGGAAATTTACTGTTAAGAGTCACGGAGGGTCTTTTCTTGCAAGGTGCCATGTTCACTAAGATCCAAATCTGGTTCTTAATCTAAGAGACTTATTCTAACTTAACATCCCACTCCTTTTATCTGCTCCCATAAAAAAGTATATGTAACAACCCCCTCCAAGTGCATGGACTATGTAGGTGTCTTTGAGAAATACTTGTTCTTTGAAGGGAACTCCTTTCTGGCTGTCTGATTCCTCAGAGGAACTTAATTAAATTAAGGATAGCAGGTGCACCTAGTCAGGCTTCACACCAGAAAAACACGTGTAAATCTTAGTATAAGATACAGTAACAAATCAGATGACTATGTTTCCAAGTAAAAAACATTCTCTAAGATGGCACCATGTCTTGTTTCATTTGTGAAAATCACAAGATGAAAAGAAATGCTTGAGCAGACCATGGAGCATTGGAGATTTTAGCTGTGCCCGTTTCAAAGATCTGAAAAGGTTCTGCAATTTTGTCCCCCAGAAAGTCAACAGAAGATTAAGTGCCTGAGATGTGTCCCTTAGCATAAATTAAACCTGCAACTTGACAACATACAAAAATCAAGTCTCTTTAGCTACTAAAAGAATTGCTTAGCAGAGGAAACACCTGCTATGTTGTGCTGATGCTTGAGGAAAAATAACTATTAGGATCTTCAATCCATCTTCCTCATTTCTCTTAAGCAGTTCACCAGCAACCCCCCGGGAGGCTTCTGTTCTGATTAAAACATGCAAGAATGTTTTTACACAATAAAATAAAGAGACATGGTTCTCTTCGCAATGAAGACAATGTTTCTGATAAAGGAACAAAACACACTCCATAGCCTAGGCTACCATCCAGTGATGAAACTAAGCTGGTGTCTCCAGCAGCTGGAAAATCAAATATACCACCACCACTGCCCTTGAATCTCACAATGCTATGGACAGAAGTAAGAGTATTACTGATAATTTCTAATTCTGCCTTGCAGAATACTGATAAATAAAAACACTTTCCAGAGGCATGGAATAGACATAAACACAGAACCAAGGCTTCAAAATAACAGATGCACAATTTAAAATCTGATTATTTGAAATCTGACTTACAGAGGGAGAGAACCTGAGATTTTGGTAATCACCAGAAGTCTGTTGGCTTTTTGCTGACATAAATAAAACCCAACAAACAGCAACAAAATAAGGTTGGTGGCATAAGGTTGCCTGTACCATGTATTTATCATACACCTACCACATGAACCTTTACTTATCTCACTGCCAATCCTGTTTAAAAAAAGTTTAGAAAAAGCAGTAAAAGCACTAATCTCATACCTACTAAGTACTACATTGAAGAATCACATTACAGCCCAACAGAGTTGACCTAGAATTAATAGAACATTTTAAAATCTCATGCTTAGAATTAATGCACATATTGAAACCATGTCTACTTGCTTACTACACAATAATGTATCCGAACAACATATTTCTATCTCTTGATTCCAACTAAAGAAACATAGCATGTGTTTCAAACAAATGTGTCAGTTGTATTGGTTGTGCTGTGAAATACCACAGACTTCCCAGTGCTACTCTTTCCCATTCTGGAAAGGGATTATGGGAATTTCTTGCTTAAACAATTATTCATGACATATTATATATTACTTAAGTTGTTTTCTGCCCTAGTGATGCTCTGTGTTTTTCTGTAAAGCGCGATCATCTGTGCTCAGAACCAACACAAACGCTAAAAAGTACCCCAGGGAAATAAGTAATGGGTACAACTGAAACATCCATGACTGTGCAGCTACACACTGCAGCAAGGATGGAATATTCCAGAGTGCAGCCGGGCAGGAAACTGCTACTGGCAAGGCAAGTTTTGAATCCTCTGGCTTCTACCTGCTTATTGCTTGGATGGCCTGTAAACAAGAAGGAATCAATCCAGCACGGGTGCACGCACGTCATGAGGGGCAAACAGTGTGTGCACAAGGTTTCCCGGGGGACTGGAATTGCTGCACTAGGTCTGTTCCCCCAGGGATTTCCATTTTTCGCATAAAGAGGAGGTCAATGGAAGATAAACCAAAAATTAAATATATTAGGGGAAAGATGTTTCTTCTTTAATGATAGTAGTCTTTCTAATCCCCAGTAATAAGGAGGAAAATTACAGAGTAATGTTAGAAAATGAAAGAAATCCATTTCTGATAAAATTTCAGCCCAGTTTAACACAGCTTCTATTCTGACTATTCAGATGAAAAGTGTATTTACTCTTCATATTGCAGATATACATTACATTGCCTATTTCATCTGCCTCATTTTCCTAATTAAATTCCCTTCAAGCTGTGTTACTGCAGTTGTAGGTGAGAATACAGTATTAAAGGCTAACAGAGCAAGTACACTAATTTTACAGCCATAGCAGACCTCAAATCTGTATAACTCATGCCAGGAAAAAAAGGAAAAAAAAAAAAACCAAAACCAAAACCAAAAAAAAAAAAAAAAAAAAAAACACACAAAAAACACAAAAAACAAACAAACAAAAAAAAAAACAACAAAAAAACCCCCAAAAAGACACAAAAAAAAAACCAAAAAAACCCCACAAACCACACCCAGACACTCGATTTATACACTACACCATGAAAAATAAGAATGATACCATTAAGAAAAATCTTGAGATACACTGAAATATTTTCAATTATTATTACAGTTTTGTAACACTTCAATAGGCACATTGCATTTGCCCAGCCTATATAAATACCACTCCTATGTTAAGTGCATTTTTGAGGGGACATCTAAACACATGTCTCAATTCTCCAAGTTTATTTGGTTTTGGGGGTTAGGGGCTCTGGGTTGTACTTCAGCTTTTGCGTAGCATAAGCTGTAGAATCATTGCTGTCAAACACACAGAGAGAACTCTGAAGAGAAGGTAAACTCACCCAAAACCAGGTCCTTAAGACATCAAGATCAGTGTCTGCCTATTACATGCCACCTCTAGAATCAGAGACCAGGAAAACTGCTGGAAGTTGGTTTTGCTGTACTGATTATAAGGAGTGATAGCACTAACTCTTTGGGGTTCTTTTCCTGCCACCATAGACCTCCCCAGTGGATGTTTGAGACTTTGCTGGTGCTCCAAAATGCCTCTTTATTTTATCATACAATTACTTTTTCTTAACAACAAGGTGTTGAGATCAGCACCTGCTGGGTACCGAGCTCAAGGACTGTGCTGAGCAATCCCATGAGCACTGTTCTAGGAAACCTACACATCTGCTTGTAACAGGAGAAGACAAGATAATGCAAAGTGGGCTGCTAACTTAACATGTATTAAAGGAAACCAATTACAATACCATTACCTCTTTGTGCTAATAGAAAGGACTATTTTAGACACAATCCCAGGAGTATTCTTAAATTTTAAAGTTTGTTGTTTCACCGTATCATCTGCTCATTAATTTTGACATTCCTGATTCTGCTACTCGATTTCAGTGTAAAAACACTGCAAATGCATGTGGCAAAATAAAAACAACTAAGATTATTTTCTTAACAGCTTAAATTTTTATTTTTATTTTTAAATTAAACAAAATAAGACTACTTATGTCATTCATTGTAGTTAAGGGAAGAAAGCACCTCTACAGTAAAGGATGTTTGTGGTTGACTTGAGATTTTTCAATCCCATTTTCCAAGCTGCCCCTTATCCTGCAAAATTGTATCCTTAAATGAATATTTGGCATTGTTCCCTCTCAAAAGTTTGATTATGAGCAAAGTTGTATTCCTACATGGACACATGAATGCTGCACCATGTTCAAGAAGCAATGTACAATGGAGACCTGCCCTGCATGCTACCTCCCCTTTCTCCATGACTTCTTATAAATAATGGCCAGACTTTGTGAACGAAGATCTGGGGAAGGGCTCTCCCCCCGTGGACATGCCCTTTCTAGTTTATACCTTATTCCCTTCCCTCACTGCCACTTTGTGAGGTTGAAATCCACACAAGTCAGAATTTGACCTATTTAACTCAAGCAAATGAAATGTCCTTGTTGCTAGCAGCCAGAATCTGACATTTTGATCAAAGAATTCCTAAAAACACTAACAAAAATAATTCTATTCTAAAATCACTTCGCTTTTTTAATAGCCCTTTGTCCACAGAACAGCTATATCTCTCAGCATCCTTCAAGCCCACCCTCAAGCAAGATTTAACTACATATTTTATGTTCCTCCAGTTGCAGGAAATGGCCTCTAATTAAAAAGCCCGCTTCTCAGTGAGCCAAAACATCACATGCTACTGCTATTTCTGTTCTGAAAAAGCCAAGAAGAACCACAAAACTAGAAAAGGTGCTCAAGTATCTTTGACAGCCCTAGCCTCGATTCTCTCCATGGGGATGGCGTTCAATGCTCTACACAAGGCTGAAGGGAAAAGCTTGTGTGGATTATTTTCCAGTTTCACCACCCACAGAAGCTACTGAACAGAAAGCCCATTAAGTATGATGCATGCAGCCAATGCTGGGGTGTTGACAAGGACCAATTTCTCCCATCACAGGCAGATTATGATGGACTCAAATCCACTGCACGTGGCTTCCCTTGCTTAATCTAGCAGGGAAGAAAACATCAAAATTATTACTGGTTAAATATATGGCCATTTTCTTGGCATGGTCAATCAAGCTAAATTATCTACACTTAAAATGGAAATCGACTGTGATCTGTTGCATAGCACCTGAGCGTGTGCGATGCCAAGAGCCATTGGTTTGCAATCCCACAACCTGCGCCCCCCTTGTAGTTCTATTCCTTCTCACCTGAGCTGCAACAGCATTTCACAGCACCTCTGAGGCAGGATTTTCCACTCTGCTCTCCCATTTTTCCCCCCTGGAAGCCCTGGTGCTGCTGTTACAGCAGGTTTTCCTAAGGCATGGCCGTGACCCACTATGAGAATTGTCCCTCTGTCTGTAGCTTTTAGGTTACACCAGTGGACCCAAGAATAACACTACACAAATCTCACTGACCGAGCAGCACCAGTTAACATTACCATCAGGAAGAGCTAAGAGAGGTCTGATGAACAGGTCCTGAGGAGAACAAGCTAGTTCCCAATTGTACTGTCCCTGACTGGGACGGGGTTTCCCTCACAGCAGCCAGCGTGGTTTTGTGTTTTGGTTTGCTGGCAACACACCAATATCTGGGCTATTTCTGCCCACCACCAGTGAGCTGATATAGGTGTTCACCTCTGGCTCCTGACAGAGAAGCTGCGCTGTCTCCAAACCTGTCTCAACACCCTCTGTGCAACTGCTCCAGCCCTCAAAATATTTAAAGGAGATGATGCAGAAAACTCCAACAAAGCAGTCAGCCTATTTTAAAGCTACAGGTCAAATACAACAGTAACCTACTCTAGTTGTATTATTTATTTTAAAAGTAAACATTGCACACTTTTCTTTCCAAAATTGCTCCTCTTCAGGCATTACACAGCTTATCTACTGCATCTGATAGGGTATTGTGTGGACAGACACAGGCACGCGTATCTAAGTCTGTCCTCAGTTTCCTCTTTACAAGTTGTCTGGTCCATCACTGTCATGACATTTACAGCCTTCGTTTAAAACAAACAAAACCCCCAAAAACCAAAAAATAAAACAAATAAAAAACCCCCACAAACAAATCCCAAACAAACTACAAATGGCCTTCCCTCTGCTCCCAAAATACCCACAACCCCCTTTAAACCAATTCAAACTTCAGACACTCAGACCTCTGTTGACCAAGAAGGATGCAGACACCTAAAAGCAAGTGAACCACTTTGTAGCAACACTGTAAAGCAATCACAACATTGACAAGTTAATCAACAAATGCAGAATCAAGCCAGGAATCAAAAGTGATATAACATCCATAATACATGGAGAGGGCATAAATATTTTTAAACGATGTAGAAGTAGTTGTCAAATCCATTTCTACAGCAAGCATTTTGGAATACAAATTAGGCCACTTGTTTCTTTCTTATAATTCAGGTAAAGAGGGCAAAGCTATAAACAACACATGAAAAGGTTTGTAGAGGTAAAAGAACTGTATAATACATTAAACTTAAGAGAAAAATAAGGGTTTAGAAGCATCAAAGTGCTAAATATGCTCTACCTTCAAGCGTCCGTATGAGCACTGGGTTCCTTAAAAGACTGCAACTCCATTTAACCATGCCGTAAAAATAATTCTGCCAGTGGGAGCTCTTGTTTGCCTCTGTGCTCAGGTAACAGCTCAGCTTCTCCACACATCTCCAAAGTGTCCATTAAATTAAAACATCCACATTAATTTCTTTTTCTGTTTTGACACCCTAGCTAGACCTGCAACTTTGCTTTCTTAAATAAACTTTTATGATGACTGACACGAAATAAAATTGCTGTCTTGTGTTATACTGCAGTTGGTTTATGTCCAGTTTACATTCAGTTGTTGCCAAAATGCATAAACTTAACACACCACAATATTACAAAAGTTATCTTTCAAAGAGAATCCAAATTCCAAGACTTGATCTAGAGCTTCTCCAAATCTTCTTTGCTAGACACCTGTGCCCATTTTTCCTCATATTAGCAGATTAAGATTATGATACCTCCCTTCTGTTGTTATCCAACAAAACGACAGGAACCCAAAGTAAAGTCTGATAACTAAGAACAACTCAAAATCCATGTATTATATCTGTGATTTTAAGAAGGATGTTTTATGAAAAGGGGCACAATCAACAGGTTCACCTCCTCAGTGACTTCTATTCAAAGAGCAAAATATGCACAAGCATACATATGCAACAGAATAAATGATGTTCACAGATCTTTCCCTGGTGTTGGGGAGGGAACAAAAAAGAAAGAAAAGACAACAAAGAAACACACACTGTATTTTAAATATTTTTAGTAACTTGTGTGCACCACAGCTATTATCCTGATGCATGGAGAATTCAGGGGTCTGGATTTGCCTCTGCAAGTCATTCTGATGAACGAGACCTTTAGTGTTGTAATAACTGCTGTGAGTAATGGAACAACCAATGGCTTTTATTAAGAAGGAACACTGAATAATGTATTACCAACACTAAGATCAAGGGAAAATACATTTTTATTAGGGAAAAATATTAATATCAATCATGACATTTTTTACAGCATAAAGGGAAAAAAAAAATTAAGAAAATGCTCCACAGTATGCAGTAAATGGCAAAAATTATACTGTGAAAATCCTTTTTTCTAGTGTGGCTACCTAGGGCTACATTACATGCTACAGGAGCAATAAAAAATTGTGACATCTCTTGAGATATATAAGTGTAAGGAAAACTCTACCCCAGCAAAAGGAGAGATGGGGAGGAAGGTCGCTATAGAGACCAGCACACTGCACATTGAAACACTTAAGCTTAAGCTCATTTCTTTTGAGGTTACAAATTAAGAGAGCTGACATGATGGAATAACTAGGAATGTTCTTTTGCTGTACCCTTCAGTGGAAAAAAAGGTGGCTTTAAAAATGGGGAGCGAAGAAAAAGCTGTCGTGTTTTAGCTTTTTTTTTTTTATTATTACTTATATAGCACTACATAAAGTCACTTTATAGGCTTTAGAAAGACGCACCAAGACTAAGCCTTCCCCTGAAGTGGCTCACTATTTCCTCTGGGTGAATGCAATTTGGACATCTATCGTATTGGACAGCAGAGAAGGGGCAAAGAGACTGCAGAAGAAAAGCTGCAGGGAGCAAAGTGAAAAGATTCAAGGAGTAAAAAAAGTCCATGGGGACAAGAGAGAAATGGCTCTTCCCCAAATTCCACGATGGTAGAAAACAAAGCACAATCAGAGAGAGCAGAGGGTGTGCTATGGCAAAAGGATGGTCCAACAAGGGTCAGCGCAGGTCTGCACAAACAGAAGTGTGCTCTGAGCCAGAGATGCTGGATGGTGAGATGCCAAACACAGTCCAGAATGTTATAGCTTCTGTCACTGAGAAACCATTGACATCACTTCAAAAACCCCTCCTGAATTGGTATGCGCCTTCAAAGATCTATTTTCTGTCTTTGGTTCTTTCATCCTTTTGTCCAGAATTGAATTCTGAATGCAATGTGTTATTATTAGATGATGTTTTTTTGGTAATACTATGAATTTGAATTTGTTCCATTTAGTGCAATTCCTGTGATACCCAAGTATCTCCACAAGCGTTTTAGCTTCCTGAATTAATAAATGTAACACAAACATTTAGAGGAAAATGCAGACACTGTATTTAGTCTAAAAATTCCTCAGGCATACAGATGAAAATAGTCATTTAATGAAAATTTATTGTCAGATTTACATTTATATATAGTTAATAATACTAGATAGTGGATTCTTTACATTTATGTGCAGTGCATTTATGTTTATTTCTAGATGGTGGACTCTTGAAGACATCCCATTAGCTCTCATTTTAGCATCTTATATATGTGCTTGCTCTCCAAAATAAAACCACTTAAATCAGGTTGTTCCACAGGCACTGGACTTAATGAAGCCTCGTTCCAAAGGATTTATGTCCACACCTTTGTTCCCCTCACAAGAATGAAAGCCCTCCCCAATGGCCCTGAGATATCCGAGCCAGGTGATTCCACTTATGCCTGTGGAGAGCTGCCAGCCCAGGGGGCACAGTGGCTGCTGCCCAGCATTCTGTGTCACACCTGGGAGGAAAAAGATGCTCCCAACATAAAAAGCAGGTCCAGGCCACTGCACAAAAATGGACTGTTAGAACTGTACAGTCTAATTACAGAACCACCACAGCACACTTTTGATGTAGGAAGGCATTTTCTCCATTGTAATACTGGCAGCAGAAATACAGAGAAATCAAAACCAAAGGGGAAGATACTGTGATAAAGAGCCTAAACCTGCATTTTGAATATGCTGGCCTGCATCTTGGTAAAAGATGCAAGACTGCTTAGAAAAATCCTTTAAACACAGGAAAATTGAGTGCCTGCAATTTATACAAGAGAATTATTTTAATTGTGTTATGTCTAAGTATGTTGTAGCTTGTACTAATTACACATTTAACTGTATATGTACATCATTCTCCTGGTTGCTTTTTACTTCATGATTGCCAAATATCCTGAAGAATATGCATTTTCATCTGTCTATAACTACCATAAGGTTCCTGACTTTTTTCCTTTTAGAAAACAGTCTATATGATTATTTTTTAATCTAGATTCACCATATGAACTACATAAGTCACATAATCAAGTCATAAACCAAGCAAATTATTTTGCATGTTCTTGATGTATTCTGGCTTTCTTTCCTAGGCCACACATCACTTCAGGCATCCACAAAAAATGTTTTAGTGTTACTCCTTTTAACTTTTCAAGACCAAAAACATTTATAGTCACATGGTGGATTGGAATAACTGAGACAGAATTATGTACTCATTTTTCAGTAAACCTACTAACAACATTTGAAACAAGAACTGGGTGCCAGATGACTGTTGTGCAACTAATTCAGGAACAAATTTTTGTATAATCTACTGAAAGTGCTTTGGAGTTCCTTGCCAGCAAGGCTTTCTAATAAGACACTCATGAGTAATTTGAAATCTATAGACATGATTAAATCTTAATCTACAATGTGCAGGATGAGTGTTTAGGCTGAGGTATGACAAACTGGCAGAAAACTCAGCAGGAGATCCCTCTGTAGGTTCAAGACTGGCTGGCATTTATGAAAGCTGAAGCTCCGATTTATCTGTGAATTCCTCAGACTGTACTGGTTTCCACTGGACAGATAACTCATGAAAGAGACTGCCAGCTCAGCTCCACAGCCCTGCACTTACAGCCCTCAATGCTCCAGTACCAGTACCAAACATTTTACAGAAGGTGGGCATAATTGGGTTATTTCCAATGAAAACTTTGGACTGTCATTGCACCTCTTAAATAATGGATGCAATTTGCCTGGTCTTTATTATTTAAAGGGTCATTTACATGACACCTATGTCCTACCCAAGCTACCCAGTAGGTAATTATACTTAGTCAAGCAAAGTTCTCACTAACTTGCACTTTTTCCTCAACAGCAAGCAGTTGTTCTGTAAGTACTGCCACAGCAATACCATAAAGCTCTGGGAATAGCTGGTTCTAAGCAGTCTGGAAATGGTTACAACTGTGAACAAAACAGACTTTGAAACTACTGAAAAATTCATCTTCTCATATTGTTATAAGAGCTGTATTGGCTTCCACTAGTGCACTTCATGGCCAGGAGAAAACCTTCCAACTTGCTGCACATAAAGTAGCCTCCCAGTTCCACAAAAGATATGAAGCTGGCACAATATGAGGAACGTTATCTAATAACAAGGTAAAGGCAAGTTAGCATTAAAAAGGTATTTAAAGAAGCAGCTTCTCTAACTGGCTAGACAATTCCAGCACAGCCAGCTGCTGTTCTGACAGGCAGAGTGGAAGGCAAGAAACATTTCGCTTCTCTAATCATTGCCAGCTGAAGATTCCAAAGAGCTTTGGAAAAATATATAGAAATATCTATCTTGCAGATAAGAAAACAAAGCAGAGAGGGAATTTGGAGACCACAAATCAACAGAAAATTATACATTACAATATTTCTTCCTGTGTTAGTTTAGTCCAATTAAAGTTCTCAAAAATAAGAGAAATACAAATCACTGTTTTTAGCCTTGGTGCAAACCCATACTGCTACTTTTAAAAGACTATGAAGAACTAACATGTTGTCTTGAATTCTCTGTACTTTTATGCAGGCAGCAAGCCTAAAACAAAAACTTGCATAAAATAAACTGCCAAAGGAGAAAATAAAAGCAAAAACACATACATGTAAATGTACTCAGTATACAAATGTGGACATAACACATAAAAATCACCAATTAAAATTTACCTCAATAGAGGAATGGTATTTTACTAGACTTGCTCATGAATCTTCCGGTATTTACTACGTCTTTACAGAGGAAAGAAATCTGAATATACCACAAAAATAAATGAAAGTACATTTGAAAAGATCCTCTTAATGTTTACCACAGAAAAGATGGCACTGCCTTTGAGGCAATATGGTTTCTCAATTATTATTCATTCCCCAAATTAACTGGATCACGAATTTCAACGTTCCCAATTAATCTTTCTCCATTTCAAAAATCAAACTACCAAGTTGACAAGGATGAGAATTCAGGTGGTTTGTGTAATCCCAATTTATGTGCAAGCAATAAGGAGCAGTCTTTAATAATAAAGTCATATTAGAGTTTTCAACAAGCCCCACTGCCTCATTTCTGCAGGTGATTCACTGAAGTTCTACCTCTTTCAGAGAAAGCTCTGAGTTCCTGTGTGATACTGCACAAGGTATCCAATACAAACTTTTCCTTAACAATCAACAATGCCATGTAAATGTTCAGTTTGCACCCTTGAGATGCTGGGGAATTTATCTACCCCCAAGAAAAACAGACCTGACACTAAAGTAGCAAGTGATGTTTTCTGAACACAGTACATACTGTATGATCTAAAGGGCTCTAAAATCCAATCTTATGTCTTAAAACGTGCATCCAAATTTGGTGAATTTTCCTGACCTTAATCTCTGTCAGTTCCCCATCTGTAAAACAGAGATAATACCACATCCTCACTGGGGCTTTGTAGAGATAAATTTAATTTAAAACCTGTGTAGCACTTGGATACAGTAGTGATGAGCAGCACAGAAAAGCCTATGAGGAAATTAATAATTCTGACGTCTGAGCAGGGTCTGAACGACAGACTGTAAATAAGGCTTAGAGCCACATATCAAACACTGAGGATAAAACAACATCTTGAATAGCTGCTCATTAATTGAGCAGTGTCTATCTCATGTACCAAGTAAAGAAAAAAAATCTTCTGGAAAAGTATTATGTGTTCTTATGGTCAAAGACTTCATCATAATGCATATGCATAACAGAGGCTGAATTTCAGTTGCAATGACACTTGAACACTCTCTTCTCTCCATCGCTTACTTTTGCATTCTAAATAATGTTCCCTCTGTGAAGTTTGTGTGGGTAAGATTTATACACAAAGAATGAATTATGATCTCATTGTGGATCTCTGATTCCCATGCACAAGTGGTAATGAACAAACCTTGGTTGAAAAAAATTCCATTAGAAATATAAAATACCAAGCTTGCCCAGGCTTGGTAAATTCAGCAGGGCTTCTACTGAATTTCCTCTTCAATTGCTTGAAATGGTCCAAGCACTACTTATGGTAATACATAGTAGGTGTTAACAGAAGAAACTTGGGAAGGGAAAATATATCAGGGCACTGTCCTTTCAATTTTAATCCAAGGCATTAAATTTTAATTCTCAACAATAACAGCAGCTGACATATTCCCTTTGCTCATTCCTGTGAAAGTAAATCAGGCAGAAGTAAAGATAGAAATGCACTTGGGAATCAAGGAGAAGTAGCATCTCCTCAACACACTCTCCAGTGCCTTCTTCCTCTTCCCAAAAAAGGCCCTCTACGCCTTTCAGGAGCTGTCAGTGGTTACTTTCTGGTGACAAGCACCTCCTCCTCCAGACCACACCAACACACTCCAAAGGAAACTGAGACCACTGAGACAACGCTCTGAGAGCGCAGCCCTCGCAGAGAGCCCAAAACACAGCCCTGCCATCTGAGCGAGCCCGGAGGTTCCAGGAACCCGGACAGCTCCCAGTGCTGATTTCATTTACGAGATGCAGAACTTGCTCAGTAAAAGCCAGAGGAGTCACACCGTGCAGTAGGAGATCCAATCCAGATCTTGTAAGTTTCAGTTCAAGGAGTTCTCTAAAACTCAACTGCTGAAATGGCCTCATGTATTCAAAGTAATATTACTTTTTAAAATACAAATAATTTGAAAAAATAAAGCAGATTTCCCAGAGACTACTTGTACAAACGCTTAAGAAAATACTATTCTCTTTCATCTGTGTAAAATTATCAATGGTCTTAAATACCCCCAAGAGAAGTGAAAGCTGTTATATTCCAGCTAAAGTAGCTGTCTTTGGAGAGTAATTAGAAGACACTCTTTCTTCAAATTGACACCAAATTCACTATCCTTCATCAACAAAGCTTATGTACTATAACAATTCTTACAGAAGATGTTCTACCTAGAACATTCCATCTTCTCAAAAGGGCAACAGAAAGCCAACATCTTTTAAATATTTAATTAGGACTCAAATCAAATTTACATAGTGATGTGCCACATTTTCAGCTAGTGATGAAGACAAACATCTCCACGTGTTATCAGTGCTTGCAAGGGTAGTCATTTCTGTTTCACTTTGCTTACAGAAGGTCTCCAGAGGTTTTCACAGGGTTGTGCATCATTTCAGAGGCTTCTTTCAGGTTTTTATTTAACTAGTTCATTATTGATATAAGTTGGAACATTACAGTTCCAACAGCAAAATATTTGGTACTTGATGGAAGTTTGAGATATGCCCTAAAATAATTGTATTTGTCTTTAGCAAACATTATATTTGAGTTTTGAACAAAACTGCTGATTGAGGCTGACAAAAATTACTCCAGCCTGAAACACATTGACGGATGTGCTATCTAGCAAAGGATTTCCCTGGAAATTTTCTCATTTTCTTTTGCTAATTTAGAAAAGGTTTATTTAAAAATCTGCTGGAATGTACTGGAGTACAGTCACATAATAGCTGGTGATGGGAAGAAAGGGAAAATGGAGGTGAAAAAGCCAAGCTCTGGCTTCTTGGAACAGTAAAAATTTATCCAGAAACAAGAAGTCTTTTAAATGACCTATTATTTCCTATAAAAAAGGGGGGGAAAATAAAACCTATAATTTAAACACAGAATTAATAAAATGGACACAAATTTCTCATTTTATGGGCTTTTGGCAGAAAGGAAATGGAAAAAAAAAAGAACTCCACAGAAAGATTTCTCACTTTTTCTCACTCTTGAAGAAGTACTTAATTGCCAAGAAACCAAATTTCAGTATACAACAAATACACAAGCACACAAACACTGCTTACAAAAGTACTATGGAAATCTTCACTTATTCCAAGGTTGTGACTTGTACAAACTTTAAAATTTCACACACAGATGTTATCACCTGCCAGTAAATTCACCTTTCCCAAAGACAAGATGGTATGAAATTAAAGCTAATGATTTTCACTTTCTGGCAGCAATATAAGCAGCTAAACTGTGCATTTTCCTCTCCCTCCAGCATTAAAAGCTCAGCAAGTCAAAGGTCAGGAGAAAAGTAGTAGCTGATTTTATTAGATCTCCTAGAAATGTTGGCTGGAAGGGAGATCTACAAGTGCTGCCTCCAAAACTGGGACAACAGTGTCAACATCACAAACACTTGATTGTTTCAGCCATGACCTTGGCCAGCTGAACCTCCAAGAATGGACATTCCACAACCAATCCCAGACACATGTTCTTCAATACAGGGTGAAAAAAGGCAGATTATCAAAAAGCACTGAAGGAAAGAATCATGAGGTTTTCACTAAAAACATCACAAGCCCTGTAGGGCAGTAGGTTCTTATGTTAGATATCTATTACCCCCTCAACCTGTTAGATGGCACCTTGTCACAGACTGCCTTCATAGTAATTAGCAATATGAAAGGCTGTGCTTTCCCATCATTTTCCAATCTATTTCCACTGCTTCCTTGCATGATTAGCACAAGCAGAAGTACCCACATCCCCTCCACTGAAAGTATTCCTACTGTTGCAATCGAGTTCTTCCAAGTCGCCTCTTACTATTATATGGGAAAAACCTTTTCCTGCAGTAGAAATAGATGAACTAGTTCATACGCTGATAACTGATTAAACAAGATGTTTGCACATATCTATCAACAGAAGCACATTTCTGGATATATATCATTCTATCTACTGTATCAGTAAAATCTTCAAAAACTTAAAACTTCACCCATTAATGCAATTTAATATGTGATCACTTCTAAGGGAAGATCTCCTTTAACAATTATTTCTTATTCCTGTGCTCTCTGAAGAAATTGCACTAACACTCTAACCTGAGATAGTCCAGGTTATTCAGTATTCATCTTGATAATTGATTCTTATTTTAATATATTCTCATTAACCTTGCACTGCACAAGTTGAGTGAAGCTTCTGCCCTCTGGCAATCCAGGGTGCTCTACACGCTCCCCTTTGACCTGTTTGATAGCCCTCAGTGGAGTGACATAACATAGGAGTTCCACTTTCCAGTATCACACCACATTAAAGCACAGAAAGCCACATTCACAGAACTCAAAATTGCCTGAATGAAATGTTGCAGGTGATTAAAGACCTGGAGATTGTTTTCTTGCTTTGCCTGCTCCAAGTGCACTCAGCTAATGGAAACTCAGCTGCTACCCAGAAAGATGTTCCAGTTCCATGTGCAGCACATACATTCTGAGCTGTGATTGATCTACATGTTAACCCTAAAGAATGAAGTTTTCGTCCTGCACTTTAAGACGTAGGACTAATATTTTGTAATTCATTGTTTAACCGACGAATGTATACAGGTTGCTCTAGAAATAGCTAATCTGTATTCCTACAGCTGACTACTTGAATCAAAGTTATTACATTTACAAAGGACTTTGATTTGTAGCTCTTCAGGATGTGTAGCACAGGACATTGCAGCTCTAGATTCACTCACATGCAGCGTCTCACTTTGTGCCTGTGCCCTGGACACTTGCACTATTAAAGCAGGCAAGTAGACCTTGGGGGATTCCTGCGCTGCTGATAATGAAGCCACTCTGCAGAATTAGCAATTTGAGATGAGTAATCTTAGATGAAAGAGTCGCATGGTCTCACAAGCAGTCCCTGAAGCAATGGCATCTTGTGAAATGTGATTTCCAGCTCCAAAGCCATGTGGGGAGCAGCCACCTTCCCCTTGGTGTTCTGTGCATGGGGTAAACAGCGCAGCGACCCCATTTTGCAGGAGATTCTGGAAGGCACAGTGAGAGAACACTGATTGTGCCTGCCCTGTGCCCGCTCAAGTGGATAGTGAGGTTATTTACTGGGCAGGGTAATTTTTTCCTGCAATTTCTACATGTCCATAGAGAACAGCTGGCTAAATTTGCAACAGAGCTTTTTCTATGAGGAAGAAATATATGTATGATGAATTATTTGGAGCATCATACTCCATGGGAGAATTCTGAAGACAGATTAGAGCATATTATTAGTATGTCATTTTTTTTATGAACATTTGGTGCACAAATATCTCTATCCCTACACCCACTCAACAAAAAGGAGGGGAAGAAAAGACAGTTGTATGGCACAGTTTGTCACTATTTCTGTGTTGGAGAAAAACTTCAGTAAGCATGTTTCTCCAGCTATTTACAGCTCTCTTTATCTTTGCCATTCACTGGTATTCCCTATCCCTAGTGCACACACACACACACACACACACACACACACACATTAGTGGCTACAGAGGAAATGAGCCAAGGTACGAGGAGTCAGAGCTTTTACTTTCTCAAGTTCAGCATGCAGAATTTCCCCACCCCAGTGCAGGGTGTTCAGGGAACAGACAGAAGAGAGCAGGGTGATAGATGAATCTGGACTGAGCAGCCCTTTATTCCACAAATAGATCTTGCTAATACAGTAGCAGATGAACAATCAGCTCTTCCCCAGAGGCCACTCTGTCCCCCCCCCCCAAAAAGGTATGGAATCTGACATGACAAATATTGATTCCCCCTAAGGATCTTATTTTCCAAACACAAATGAAATATTATCTCCAATCAGCAGCAGCTTGCATTTAAAGACTTTTAAAACTATTATATTGTAGTACATATAATAGGTAAACAACCAGGTCAGCCTAAGTGCAATATGTATTTACCTGCAGTCCTTGAATGCCCTAGATGTAAATGGGGCCATATTTAATTATTTCCAATTCAACACAGTTTTAAATTAATTTCTCAGTTTATTTTGATTTAGTTTACTAAAGGCACAATCCAAAGCCTTTTTGCAGGAAGGAAAAACTCCAAACACACTAGAATTGACTTAAGATATGTTCTCAAATATCCTAATTATCACATCAGTACTGTGGAATTAGTCTTCTTTGCTGTTGTTTAGTGCCACAACTTAGATGAAGTTAATAGAGGTAAATTTTCCATAATTTATTTTACTATTTGAAAAAACTTATAGCCTATTTGCCTGTTTCTCCCATCAATGGTATGGATCTCCCAGACACGAGACTACTATTAGAGCCATATTTAACTGACTTTAATAACATCAAGTTACCCAAACTAGAAGAGGAATAAGAACTGAATTATAAAAGGATACACCCATTCTATCTAAGAACACATACACAGGATTTATCCTATTGTTTCAGCATGAGTATATCAAAGTAATACTACGAAATCACATGAAACTGGAAAATTTATTTCTTAAGCAGTATACACAGCACTCTGGCAATCCTGAGATGAACAAAGAACATCTATTACTAATCCCCTTCTAATTAATTCCATTAACTCATTGTCTATTTGCACAATTTATTTGAACCACCTACTCAGGGCAAAGAGGGATTTCTGCAATCAAAAGTAACCCTAAGTTGATACAAGTTAATTTTCTGTGTCACCTGACTAACTTCCAGTAGTACATCTACTTTTTCCACGGTCACAGCACGTTCTATGTTAGTTTTAAAGAAAAGTGTTTATATACAGGAAGACCAAAGCAGAATTATTTTTTCTTAACTACCAGCTGGGGTAAAAAAAAAAAAAAAAATTAAAAACTGCTCTAAACTCAGGAACTTGCTATGCTCTAATGTCTTTGTATCAAGATGATTGAGGAACAGTTTCTTCACCAGTAATTATTCAAGTGAGGAAGGAGAGTAATACAGTGCTTAAACTCACTCACAATGTGTGGATACTATTGTTTCAGTATTCAATCTGTCAACTTCTACCTCAAAACCTCTATTCCAGATTAGAGCACTCAAACGTGACTTATCACAAATAAATTTCCAGACTCCTAGATGAGTCTACCGCAATCCTAGACTGAAAAAAAAGAAAGGAATGTTATGACACAGTTCTCAGAAGAGCATTTAGAACACATGACCATCTTTGCCTTTGCTTACCCCTTGCTCAAAACTGTATGTGAAGATTCAGGTGCACAAAACAAAACTATCCACAATGCAAAAAACCAAAAAAGTGACAGTAAACTAAGCAAATCTTCAGTAAACTTGGCAATTACGGAAATAAAACACTGAATTTTTCACTATAGAAATTAGCTGAGAACAAGTAATTTGGGTTGTATAAAGTAGGGCACTGCTTAAGAAAATGGTGCAAGCACATGGAAAGTCACAACTCAAACAGAAATTACATCAGATTGATTAGAAAAAAATGAACTAACATGATTTAGATGAGTAGTGAAAAGCACAAAAATGGAAGAATGTAAAGCCATACCCAGCAACACACACACATATGCTCATTATTAGGGAGAGAAAATTAATCAACAGTTGCTGAAATTAAAGAGATCTCGGTAATTTGCATCACAGACTTTTGAGACAGCCTAGCTAAGCAGCATCAAGAGTGTCAGAAAAACATTACATTGCTAAGCTTTAAAAAACAACAAGCAAAAACAATATCCCCAAATTGGGTAAGTCAAATAATTATATCCTTGTTAGCCTGACATCAGCTAATGGCAATATACTGCAATGGTCGATGTATGACTTTACTAATAAGCAATTAAAATAAGGTAAAACTAATGCCATTTGAGATGGATTTATGGGAAATAAAATTAGCTATCTGGAATCCAGCTTTTTTTTTTTTTTCTTTAAATTTGAAAGCTTGACTGATAAAAAAGCTTATATATTCAAAATTACACACATTTTTAAAATATAACTTCCTAGCACAGGAAATTTTTATGAATAAACCAGAACAATGTAAGATCATCATGACATATACAAAATGCATTTTTTTAAAATAATTAAGACACTAATAACTCTAAGTAAGATTAATCTGCTTCTAGATGAACTCTGCAGAATTTGGCATTTAATCCTACACTAACATCTTTACTGGCATTTAAAAGGAAATTGAAACCACTGCAGGTAAGTTTTGTGCATAACAGACTGAAGAATACCCTAAAATACAGTAGGACACCAATGCTAAGCAACAAAATTGGTTGACTGGGAAACCTGAGCAAAGAACAGCAGAGGCTGTGGCTAACCACCAAGCTGAACAAAAAGTCTGTTGCCATATTTACATATCAAGACAGTGCGCTGAGAATGAGGAGCTTAGGAAAGTTCTAGAGTCACTGGAATTAATTCCATGGAGCTCCAGCATCACTGCTGGATGTGCACAAGGAAATCCCAAGCACACAAATGGAAGTTAAATTACTCTCTGCATTTGGTACTGGCACAGTCACAGCTGGAATAAGGTCTCCTGCAAGGATTTATAATTTTTTTAATCAGGTAGATATACTGAAGATTATTCAAGTGAGACAAACACAAATCAATTAGAAAACATACTTTGCCAAAGGGCACAGAACTTCATCTTGCTTATTGAAGGGAAGCTTGAGGAGTGCCTTGAGCGCAGAAGCAGCTGCAAGCCACAGAGCACCTAACAACTTAGAAACACAAAGGTATAAAAGCTTCTACAGATGGAAAACTATTAAAGGAGATGAGCTTAGAAATGAAGTGCATGTTTTGTTTGGTGCGTTTCTCTTAACAGTAACTTATTACTTGAATAAATTACTCTTGATAAAAGATCAGTACTCTGGGTAATTTTTAACAAAAGACGAGATGATCTCAAAAACTAATTAAAACATAAATTAATTTGGGAAACTCATATGGTTTTGTCCACTGACTGTGGAAGCCACACTAAGGTGAACACACTGGTGCCTGTCCCTTTAGAACCACGAATCAGCTCCTTTTAGCAACCTTACTGCTGCTCACTGCAGGTTCACACCTATATTTTCATGCTTTTTGTGTGATGATAGTGATCATTGAGCAGACAGGTGTGATAGGGGACTGAGTAAATGAGGCAATTTGTAATTAAATGTAAGTTTGATTTTTATTACATCTTTGATTCTGTTATGAATGCTGGTCCGGTACTTACAAAATAACCCACATTAATCAACATTATCTTTCTATCTTTATAAAAACTTGGTATGCAGCCTCTTTTCTCGGTGCCAAAAGAGTCTGCCACTGCAAGCAGAAAAACAGTGATTTACATTTACTTTCAAAATGAAACTTAAACTCTTTAAGATGACTATTGAAAGGCTGGTTGTCAATAGTCACATATGTTTATATCTGCAATCAGGTATAAGACTAAATTTTAAAAGCTGTTTACAGTGTAACCAATACTTAAAACTAAGCATAATATTTTGGTTGGTAAATAACTAAACAAACATTTGGCTTTTACTCTCTTCAGTTCCTACTTTCAAAATTATTTAGTTTGAACTGGGCAAAGCTTATTTAAAAGAAAACAAACAAGGCAGATGGTTAAATGTCTGTATGGTCTGGAATTCCATCAACTTAGCAGCTACCAAATTAGCAGTAGGAACAATGGCTCATACCCAGTACCAGAAAAATTAATGAATCCTTGGAGAGTTCTATGAACAGCACATGGAGCAGGGGCCTTTTGTGTCCAGTGGTCTTTTTCAAGATGAGACTTCCAATGAAACTCATACAATATAGTTCTAAATTTTCAGATCTATTCAGCTGCTGCTGCCACCACCATATGTCTGTATGCAGAAGAAAGTGATGCTTCTGGAGTTTGGAGATAGATTCAGAAACGCACCTATGCACAGAGTTTCTTTTTTATTTAAAAAGAATAAAAAAAGGCCATTCCTATTCCAGACAACACTCAAACAGGCATTGAAGCTTCTGATGATTTCAATGCCATCTAAAATATAAGTACTATTCTAAACAGAAAACCTTTGAAAATTTCAGAGAAGGGCAGCTCAGAACAAACACTAAAGCACAGCATTTTTTGGATCTTTAATGTTGATCAAAGCACACTCACTTATATTCCATTACAGCAATAGCTGTATGATTCGGGGGTGGGGGGGGGGGGAAGAAAGTAATAAAAGTGCATTTCCTCCAGCTTCTAAATTCATATCCACATCATACAGGGTTGGTGAAAAGTCTATCAAAAATCTAATAAAGGTCTCCAGGAATTTCAAGAGAAAGTTACTCTAGAAAAATCCTTAACACAAGTTTGTGCTGGCACATCCTAAGCACATCCTACCTCTGGTTAGGATGAAAGGTGGATGCAATTTTAACACTCCTATATAAGCCAATGCATTCCAAGATAACAATAAAAGAAAAATCAAGTTTCACATAAGAAAACCAGCCTACATACAGAGTCCAGCTACATTTTACCTGAGAGGAGCTCTTCCAACAAGAAAGGCAGATTTAAGCAAAGGCTATTTCTTCCAAATAACCCAACTTTTCCAAAAAGCTATAAAACCCAATTTAAAGGTTATTTATATGGGAGCAATTCTTTCTTTGATTCCAGAGATGCAGCCATCTTTGGGATAAGACACAGCAGTTACACCACCAATCCAGAAAAGCATCATTATCTTCAGCTAGCAGTGATCAGCAATAACATATAAGGGCTGCAAACCCCTTAAAGAGTGACCAGAAGTACCACTACTAAATCTCTTGCAAGAAACCAGCACTTAGCAGACTGCATTTTTCTTACGTGTCTCTCTTGTCACCTCTTCACTTGCATCCAGCCTTAGGTTTTTGAGAGAAAACTAAACACTCATCTGATGCAGAGAGCCATCTCCAGCAGAATACTATGTGGATCCTGCCTTCTTTATGCTCCTTTCATTGGGATGTAGAGATAAAAGTCATTCGTCAGCATTACAGCAAAACTAAGATTCTAGACAAGTCAGGAATGCCAGGCAGCAGCTTCAGCAGGAACACTGGAAATAAGAATTTGACATGCAATTTCACAAGCTGGGAGGACTATCCATAAACGGAGGCATCAGAGCACCAAATACCACTTCAGGGAAAAGTAAGAGGGAGGCAGATCTCCTAGTGCCAGAAAAACAGTGTGCCAACCTTTAGCAGGTGAAATAGCTGAGACTAGTGACTCCTAACAAATATACACACACCCCCACAAACCCCAACTCCCTTAGAATTTACAATTGAACTTTATTAGCCTCCCACTCTAATGATTCCATAGTTTGGAATAGCAAAGGACCTCATTTACCATGCCTCACTTTGCCTGAAGAGAACCATTATAATGGTTACAGCAAATACCTCTGCTTGAGGCACCTCTTCATTTGTTTAAAAGAAAAAGTCTTGTTAAAATGCAGCACACCTTTTACTACAGGAAAGAACATAAAAATAACTGTCTTATCAGGAGGCCCTGTACTCCTCAGGGACTGAAAAGCAAAGCAAAGAACAATTCAGAAACCTTATAGTCAGTATTCTGGCCTCTTGGATGTGGGTTTAAAAGATCAAGAACAAACAGATTAGCAGCCCTTTAGGCAAGGCTTGAATTTTTTTCTTATCTATCAAAAGGCAAGAACAAAAACCAGTAAGAAAAGCTAAGGGGTGAGCCCTGGTTAATTTATATTTCCACATTACTAAAAATTAGAAGGGTACATCATTCCCTACAGGAGAAGATAAACTTCTAATTATTCAAGTTTTAAAATTTAAGTGTATTGGACCTGAGCCTTGGATCCAGAACTGGGGAACACAGTCCAACTATAGCAGCACTCTAAATAAATGGGGGGGGGGGGGTGTGTTTTAATTTTTTTGGTGTTTAATATAATTGTGCGGCTAGGGGGGTGATGTGTGCTAAGATGCATGCACTTCTTTGTTACATCTGATCTACCCCCAGGTCATAGCAAATTCTCTGGAAACAGGCAAGACCTGGTACCTAAAGACTTAGACCTAGTGTTTTTCATCACAGCTCAGTGATGCTCAAGCACAACCTCTATGCAAGCCATTCCTTTGCATCCAAGAAATAAAGCTTGGCTTCCACTGGATAGAGATTGACACAACAATGTTACCAGTCTACTTTTTGCCCTGAAATTACAAAATAAGGATAATGAACGTAGAACAAGAAGTTGCCAACATACATGTGACAGACACAGAAAACCTGAGGGAAACTCAGTAAGCCCAGTGAAGGAGGAAATTCACCCTGACACAAATTGGTTAAGGGCAGAGGCAAACTGTGCTGGTGGGACTACTCACACAATTTCTCCTGTAATACCTTCTGCTGTAGATTTTTTGGAGGCACATCAAAAAACTATACAGGATGATGCTGACAATGCCTCTCACATATAAACATTTCATTACTGAGTATTAAAGGCACCATTCTGTATGAGGAACAGGAATTCAGAGGGGTTGACTTTTTCTGTCATGAGGAAACAACTAAGGCTCTTCCTCACAGTGACCTTATTGGCTTTGTGTGGCAAGGTTTTGGTAGCAGGGGGGCTACAAGGGTGGCTTCTGTGAAAAGCTGCCAGAAACTTCCCCATGTCCAATGGAGCCAATGTGAGCTGGCTCCAGGATGGATCCGTCACCAGCAACAGTGGAAGGGTTTGGGATAACAGATAGGGATACAGATAACAGAGAACAGACAGGGAGGAAACAAGCTGACAAACTGCCACCAGAAAGAAGATTAAGAAAATATAAGAGAAACAGCTCTGAAGACACCGAGATCAAAAGGATGGGGAGGAGATGCCGAGTCAGTGGAGCAAAAAGATTCCCTTTCAGCAATTCCATAGGAATCCCCCACTGGAGCAGAAGAGTGTGCAGAGTCCTGTTCCTGTGGAAGAAGTGGCAGAGACCAAGTACGATGAACTGACCTCAGTTCCCATTCCCTGTACCCCTTGCTGCTGAGGGGGAGCACAGAGAGAAAATCAGGAGTGAAGTTGAGCCTGACAAGAGAGGAGTAAGGAGAATGTAGTTTTGAGATGTTTTTATTTCTCATTACCCTTCTCTGACTTGATTTGTAATAAACTAACTCCCCAAAGTGGGGTCTGGTTTGCCCCTAATGATAATGGGTGTTTTCCCTGTTGTTGTCTCAACCCATGAGTCTTTTGATGCATTTTCTCTCCCCTGTCCAGCTGAGCAAGGGAGTGAGAAAGAGGCTTTGGTGGGCACTTGGAATCCAGCCAGGGCCAGCCCACCACAGTGACACTGAATATTCTTGTCAGAATTTGTTTCAAAGCTGTAGATATGTAATATAATGAAAAAATCTGATAAATGGGAAAAGGAGAGGAAAAAACATCAGCAGAGCACTTTTCTAGGTCAGCCTTGTAACTGCTTTACATTCTAATTAGTTTTAAAATATTTCTTGTAAACACTTTCCTATTTCTTTCTGCAAAATTTTCAGCATTAACTTTTATAGAGCTGCCTGTAGTCCATGTATTCTCTTATAGAACCACAGTGAAACAAGTTTTATTTTTCATCAGTAACAACTGCAGAGTTCCTTTTCCCAGTGTAGTTACAGTGGTTGGATAGCCTGAGTTGGCTGAGGTGCATCCTCATAATTTCCATTTCAATTCACTGTGATACTCCTGCTTGTTTCCCAAGCTCAGCTGATGCACTCTGTCCTGTCTTAATTATGCAGTTGCCAGAGTCTGCCCCAGGAATTATTGCACCTTGGAAACCCAGCAGAACTATTTATGCACTTACTACACAAAAAGAGTTCAGAGGTTTGAAAGGATGGCACTGCATTTCCAGGCCTCATGTGAAATCAAGCAGTCTCAGTTACTGTTAATACACATGTATGGAATTCCAAAATGAGAATATGTAATAAAACCCAGAGACTGAATTATCCTCTCAGTCCTTACACAAGCAAAATGAATTAGAGCTGTATTTGATTTACAGAAGTAAATTTACATAGAA
The DNA here is from genome assembly GCA_035583155.1 of Acropternis orthonyx. Lineage (NCBI taxonomy): Eukaryota > Metazoa > Chordata > Aves > Passeriformes > Rhinocryptidae > Acropternis > Acropternis orthonyx. The sequence goes on from JAWWEU010000081.1 coordinate 30,228,470, forward strand.
TTTGACCCAAAATTCACATGGAAGATAATCAGTACCCTAGACCTAACCAGGAAAAGCTGCCAGCAGTGCATCAAGAGTTTTAAACAGAAGCCATTACCCACTGCTGATTTCTTTTTCAACCTAGAAAAAGAAACTGCTTACCAGATGCTGGAACCTTCAGCAGAAGAGAATCTATCGTTCTCTTCTCATTACTGTGGTACACATGAAAAGTATCTTCCCCTGACTTCAGTGCAGTCAAATGACTAGACTAGAAAAAGGAAAAACAGTCCATATGTTTTATTAAACACTTTAAAAATTGATACAAAAAGTGCTCCAGTAACAAGAACTGACAGCTTTGATTAACATAGCTACATTTCATTCCTATCCCTGCACCACAGTCACTGTAATCTAAAAAAAAAAAAAAAAAAGAAAACCTTCATAAAGTTCATGTAACTTCTAAAAAACACCTATTTGTAAATTCAAAGGAAAAAGAAAATAAACCTAAAACCTTATTCCCCAAACATCATGATACATAAAGTGGAAGGGTCTCTGCCTAGGAAGAAGCCCCTGCAGGTGTTGTGCAATTAAACCTCATTAAGTTCTCAAAAAGGTGTCTTGAGTCACCACACAACATCCAGACAGAAAAAGCAGTGTGAGCTCTGCCTCAGACCATCCCCAGTCTGAATCCCACAACAAACAGACAAGTGGAAGGAAACAAAATATTATTCAACATTATAGTTTGTTTTCCTTAGGAGGCTACAGACAGAAAGAACACCCCCAACAGTCCCGTGAGATATCAAACAAGGTTTCTCGTGTGGTAACAGTATCATCTTGCCCTAAGTAATTCAGCCTATTTTAATCACATTTTCTGTTGCTATTTTTTCCTTTTATTAAAGTAGGCAAGAGCAAACAGCTTTAAAATCATATTACCGTGTCTCAGTCAACTGTTTGCCAATGTAACGATATAGTATAGTAGTGTATATTAAAGTTCAAAAGTTAGATTTGAAAGCAAAACCTATTGAGGAGAATTATTTATAGCCTATAAATCAAGCTGCAAAAAAAGCAGTGGTAAGGGTTTCTGGTTGAGTGTTGGGGCAGTGGGGCACAAAAGGATACAGCATCATTTCAACTCTCTAAAATTTATATTTTAACTTTTAAAATGTCTGTATTCAATGCAAATGAAATTACTACTTTCATGTATATACAAATACTGGCTGTGACAGAACAACTTGTTGAGTCCAGCTGCCAGGGCACGTGGACATGTACACGATTATAGACTGTAAACATTCTGCTTTTGAGGGTAGAAATTTCTTCTATTACTTAGTAACAAGTATTAGTCCAATTCATTTTAGCTGAACTACTGCCAAGTGTACCAACATACCGACTGCGTGCACCTTGGTCTACTGTCTACAGCATCTTGGCAGTATCAGAATACAGCCAAGATTTGATTTTCCTGGGCTCTTCTGGAAACAATTTGGGAGAGAATTATTAACAAAACAAAAAACCACAGAAAAGGCCACAAAACCTTATGCAAAAATTGAAAAGGCAAAGGAAGGGACACCCTACAAACTGGGGTGGTTTTGGGGAGTTTTTTAGATTATATGCTCAAACTGACTTGGAGTTATGGTATTCTTGTAATTTATGCTTGTGCCTTGGATGTAGCTATTAACTGAACGTGTCACTGACCTTGGCAGGATGACAGAGGTAATCATTTCCTGAGGATGAATTGCTCTTCAACAGTTCTTTAGTACCAGGTAGGCCTATAATTTCTTTCCAACACTAGCCCTGCCTCTATCCACTCCTCTGATTTGTTTATTTTAATAAAGAAAGGCTATCTCATTACTAAAGCACATGCTAAAAATCTATATTATTTCCAGCTTGTTGCATTCCAGAGTACAGATTATCTTCTTGTGTTTTCTTGAAAGAGACTTGTATGAACATCAATGAGAACTACTGGATTCTTATCACTTCTGAAAAGTGCATTCAAACCATAGGAGCATGTAGGAAGTTTTATCATAGAATTTTAATTTTTAAGTCTGGCCCAAAAACCCAAATATTAAGCAATCAAATCCATCTTATTCCATGTCTAGAAAACTGATGTCATAAACTTTATCAACTCCAAGATCCTTTCTTAGTCAGGCAAAACTTGGTTTTGGCAACAACTGGCCTCTGAATGCCTAAAAATGGGAAGCATCTCTCTGCAGAAACTTACTATTTATCGGAGAAAGCAGACACACAGTGCTTTAGAAAACACTTTTGCTCCTAATGTAGTTTAGAGTTACAATTCTGCTCAGCCCCCTAACAGAACTGGATCGCCTACTGCATCATCCCATTCCTTCAGAAATATAATAGTGCTACCACTGTGAATAGGCTACAGCAGCACAAAGGTCTTGGCCCCTGCACACACAGTAAAGTGCAAAAGGTGCATTAATGCAAAGATAAATCATCAACTGAGAGTATGGAGTGATAACACAAACATCAACAATAGCAGCAAATGGCAAAGTTAGAACAAGAACATTAACCTGTCTGCATTTCATAAATTCTTCATACTTTCAAGATTTGGTGGGGGAAAATAGAAAAAGGTGATATTGAATACTCTGTGGCACTTTGAGAGAACTTTGTGGATGCTAGATTTAAACCTACAGGGTAAAACACTTGGGAAAATTAAGAGCAAGTTAAAAGATTAAAAAGAATTCTAGAACATTTACTTTCAGGGGTTATTTTCATCCACATTCTATTGTCAAATCCATTCTCTGGAACTGCAGTTAAATCTCATATTTGCTGAGTAGCACAAGAAGAAATATCAAACTATTTCAATATTGGAGTACTTCAGTTAATAAACATTTAATATTGATAATTTCTGGCAAGTCCATTTCAAACTTCTAATTCAAAGACTCATTTCTTAAGGACAGCCTAATGCAGGACAGCTTTGATGAAAGTCAAAAAGCTCTTACTTTCCAAGTGGTCATCTCTATTTCCAGACCAAATCCTCAAAAATAAATTAGGCAAAACTGCCTTTGATGTCTGCTGAAGGAAAGGCAAGTTTAGTATGAATAATTAGTGCAGGACCAACAACAGAGGCCCTGGCAGGAGTCAGTCCTCGGAAAAAGCAGTTTCTAAGCTCTCCAGAGGGCAGAACTGCCAGACTATGTGTCTTTCAAAAATAAGCTTCATATTCCCTAGGAAATCAAGTGCAAAACAACCTTACAATGGTAATGAAATGCTGAGATAGAATAACAAGTAGTCAGATGTAGCTAATATTAATCTTTCTTCTATGTCAACTGTGGTCTCATTGTTCTAAGACAGCACTTCCCAATTCCTTTTTCTTAAATACAAACACTAGTGTCTTTTTTGCAAAGTGGAAAATGAATATTGTACAAGAACCCCAGGCCTAAGCAGTTAATACCTTCAGCTAAAAACATACAAACCTCCCATCTGACCCCAAACCCTCTTCAAACAGTGGGACTGTGTGGATATTTTATCATTCATTCATGAAAGACATCCCAAAGTGTGGATGAAAATTTTGCCCTCCACTACAGTCTGTCTGGAAATGAGGAGAAATGATGCAACATAAGGCGGACCTGCACTTCTGGAAACAAAAATACCTACAAGAAAATAATCAAATATCAGTAGTCTAATTTGCTTTGGGAAATCCTTGATAAAAAAAAAAATCCAGATTAAATTCATTAACTACTGACCATTTTCCTTGGTTAATGCATGTACTCTGTGAGTCTACAGCTACAGCAGATACAAGCCAACTGCAGGGTCTGTTTCCAGAGAAGTAGACATGAAGCCTAGTAAGCCTAACCATGAGACTGATTTGGATAAACTTGCTGTTGACCAGTCAGTCCCCTTTGCCCAATTCCTCTTAATGTCTGACTGTTCAAGTCTTAGCAAAAAGCTTTGTAGGTTCATGTGACTTAACAGACAGGGCACGTACCAACAGCAACCACCTTCATTCTGCTTGTTAGAGTAGAAAAAGTAGGGTGGAAAAACAAAGCATTTCAGTCAAGTCAACTAAATTCTGAGTCAACTGAAGTACAACTTCAACAGAATTACGTGTTAGAGTCTGTAAGAACCAAGAGCAAAGCAGGGGCAGAGGTTTCAACATGTTGTTCACCTCCCCCTCAAACACACTTTTCATGTGAAGAAACTGAAATTCCCAGGCTACTGCAACTCTTCTCTAAGTTGAAAAACAAGGAGAAAAATTATTAGTAAACGATCAAGGAGCAAGAATACAGACAAAGAACTAAAATATCTGACATCATTCATTGCTGATTCCATTGAGAGAGAGCAGACATCACAACTAAGCTGATGGGAGACACTGGGGAAAGGACCATGAAGACTGTGGGGCCCTGGACCTCTGCTGCATACTCTTCCTGATGGAAGATGGAAGGCACTATGGACATGGGCAGGACACGACCTCTAAGCAAAACATTAATGCAAGCATCTAACTAATAGCCTGCAGCTGTTTAAAGCATAAACTTTCAGATAGCTGTTTGATTACTTTTGAAATCCCCAACCAAAAACATCACTGGGTAGAAAACAAAGGAAAGGGAAAAGCCTTAGATCTGAAAAGAAGTGATGGCATTTTTGAATAGTTTGAGCACAGGAAACATTAGCTAAGGCAAGCTGGACTTATCCCCCAGAGTTGAGGCTGATGCACACTGACTTGTTCTCCTCTTAGTTCCACTAACAGGTTATGTTGTTTTTTCTATACTCTTTTTTCTAGCTATCAAAAGAGATCTGCAGGGAGCAATACCTCATCAGACCTGCAAGTAGTCCTGGTTAATACTAAAATTCCTGTATTCCTAGGAGCAGACATTACACAAGAAACAAACTAGGCCTATTTAAGACTAGAATAAGTGGAGACTGAAATTTTAATAGGGTGCAACTGTTCAATCCAGAGACAAAAGGAGTGGGAGAAGCATAGGCAGCCCAGATATGCACTACTTAACTTCAGGCATCTCTTATCCAGTTATCAATGAAGACACAGATGTGCAAGCAGCTGGATAATTTAGGTGCTCAGCTCCTTCTATTATTTAGGTTAGAAGCTTATTGTCAACACAATGTAGTTTTAAAATAGTAAGATACTGAACCACTTTGTGGTAAAAGATGAAAATGAAGCTTCCTTGATAAGCTCCAGTAAGGATGAAAGCACAATGATCGTGATCAACAGAGAATGGCAGCAAGTTTAATAAAAACACGACAACAATGGGAATTTTGAGATTACAGTGAAAAGGAATTTTTGCTTAAAGGCAGACAAAAACACATTCAAAGAGATGATTTAACACTTACTTTCAAGAGACAGTCAACACATCTGAAGTTCATCCTTAAAACTTAAATATTTTTCCCCATAGTTAGCAATAAATACTTCCTTGTCCGCAAAAGGAGATATAATCAGTGGTCCTTTCCCCTAACAAAGTAACATCTCACAATAACAATTATATTGATTGTCTGATTCCACTTACCTTTGCAGAACAAAGCCTTGGCCATGAATGCACAATTCTCACCTCTCTATCAAGGTTTATTATGTGCCAAGACAATGATTGAACTGGGGGAGGAAGCTTTCTGGTACCAGTCTTTCAGGTATATTTAACTACCACCCAGCTTCTTCTCCTAAAAAGCACACGGTGACTAGATAATGAAACTCTATGCTATGTTTGTTGACTGGCTGGGTCTTCAGGGCCCACTTACATTTTCCTCCTCCTGCAAAAGCAGGGATAAAATCCAGTTTACATGAATAAACTGCTGAACAGCTGCAATGTCAGAAACACCATCCTCTATGACAGCAAAGTTCTTCATAAAAGAGATGTAGGAGAAACAATCTTTGATAAATCACCATTTTCAGACCTGGTTTCTTACAGTCAGAAAGAAGATGGGGAAAAAAAATGTTTCTGGTGCACGAGATGTAACCTCCCACTGTGTCTCTTCCACCTTCTTCTGTTCATCCATTACAAAACCACCAAAACCACTCAAAAACCCAGAATAGCTTCACCATCAGCTTAGTGCAGGATGCCGAAGAAGGGAGATGGCTGGGCCAAAACTGAGACAGCATGGCACTGTCCTCCTGGCATGTTCCACCATGAGGAATTCTCCATAAAATAACTATAGCCAATGTCAACAAATAAATCCAGCAGGAACATAGGGTATATGCAAATTATCTTTGTAATTAACAACTTGTTCTGAAATTACTAATATAATTTCATTTTGTAGATTCATTAATAGCAAATTAAGCCAATTATTTTTATTGCTGTACCATAGTTTGTACTGTCTGCATTATGCAGCTAAGTAGCATTGATAAAACTACTACGCTGCTATGCAGAATGTAATTAGTATCTCATTTTGCATATGCAATTGCCACAATACCATAATAAAGAATTAACTGATAAACAAGATTTGGGATACAACCATTTGCCCTCTTTCCAATCATTATATTTCATAACGAAGTGGCATTGCTCAATTCAGCTCCTAACGATCTTAACAGAGAATAATGAACCTGGGATGTTCTGGAAAGCAGACTCAGGAATGCTGTGAGATAACAGCACTGTGTTCCCATGACGAGAATGAACCGGTAAAAGTCTAGGACATGAAAAAAAATTCATTGTATGATAAGAAAAACATCATGCTTATGCTGTATTAACTTTGTTCATTCTCCTCTTTGTGCATGTGCCTTATTTCCAATGCATCATCACCGAGTATTCGGGCTTTACTTCATTATTCCACAAAGTCGTAAAGCGGAGAAAACCAAGATCAAACTGTATTGCAGAATGACTCATTCCTGAATTCCTGCTTTCTATTCTTTTAATTGAGTCTAATAAGTTTGCCTGTGGGCACTGAACACAAGTCAAAACACTGTGAAACGCACAGGCTTACAGAGAATTGGTAGTTCACCACAATTTCATTTTCACAACAAAAAAGAACAGTACCAATCAGGAGGGAGAACCCTGGAGATACCCACAGCCCCACGTGCTTTGAGAATGATTTGTTGGAAAAACAAGTTACGCTATACTGAGGGCTGGCAGCAGGAAGCACAAAATAGAAAAGGTTACTCAAACCATACCCCATACTAAATGGCACCACATGAATTCTGCTGCCTTAAAAAACACTTTTTTCTTAAATCACTACTATATCAATACTTGCTTTGGTTTCATTTCTACTGTGCAGGAATTGCTAAAGTGTTACATCCAACTCCCTTTCCACCACAGCCAAAGACATCATTTTATAGTGCTATGCCTTTCTTTTAATTCTTTCTGTTAATGTTTGGGATAATATTTTACAGAAATATAGTACTTCTTGAGGTGTATTCATCTTACCAAGTGACACACTTTCAATGCTTTTATGCTGTATTCTTCCATTTCCCTCAATCTCTAGAAGCAGATTATCTAAACAATGTGTAGAGGCGAAAAGATGGGTCACTGAAAAAAGCCCCAGAATGACTCAAAGACCTCAAGTGCAAACAGAATTTTGCTACATTACTCCAAATCACACTGCAAGTTTTCCTCATCTTGAAAACACTTTACAATATTAAGCTGGCATCATTATCTATCCCTTTTTTATTGAACAAGGCACAAAAGGATAAGTAATGTAGCAAATGTCTTAACAGCGAAAAAGCTTGAGACAGAATTTAGATATGCCACCCTGTTCCTTATCCTCCTTGCAAGGCTACACAACCTCACATTTATCCTATTATTTACATGAAAATACAAAGCCTACTCGCATTAGCCTATCTGTGTGCCAAAGGAAAGTTAAAATGTATTAAAATACTGTGACAGCAGCCTGCAAAACCTTCACTGAACAGCTCCTAGTACACACCAGTGGCAACACCTCAAGCTGGCCTGTAAAATGAATTCCTTGTTCTTTTTAGATGAACTTAACCTAGAACCAGAATTAGCATTAAAGCATTTGAAAAGAAGAATTGCAATGCCCTATTTTATATTTCAATTGACAGCAAATCCATGCAGGATGTAAACCTCAAATATTGCCTAGCTCTCAGCACAGGAGTTTGTAACCTCTAAAATCTACCTCTTTCTAACACATTTTGGAAGGAAAATGTATATATCTTCCAAGGAAGTGGAATAGTAACTCTTTTTTCCATAGCACTTGGATTTTACACCATCAGATTAATCCCTAGAGCAATTTCACTCATTAGAAGGGGTTTGGCTGATTATCTTTGACCTAAGCTCTAATACCACCACAGTAATGGTTGTTGATTTGTTAATTAAAAGTGCAAGTCCATCAAGTTAGTCAGAAAATGAAAAACCTCTTCAGAAATGGCAGTCTCTATTGCTGCTAATTTTTGCATGCCTAAAGCCAGCTTAGTACACAGGAGAGCAAACTATAAAGGACAATCTTTTCTTTTATGCAAGAGCAATGAGCAATGAGTAATAAAAGGTATCAATTATTCACATTGCTTCCCAGCAGTGTAGAATTTCAAGAGGGGGGAAAAAAGAGATAAGAAGCTATTCTGCTTTTGAGTAAAGAGCAAAACTTATTTGGTGAAATGCAGATAGCTCTGTACAGAGCACTTGGCTAAACACATTTGGAAACAAGAAGAACATAGCCACCTTAGGTTTTTTTCCCCCAACTTCTTAATAACATGGATTCTTTGCCCAAGTATGATTTCCAGCATTGAAAACTAAGATCAGAGAAGGCACTGAATAGGTCGTAGTTGGCATTATCAGGCCAAAAAAAATATTGCCTTGAAAGAGCTTATGCATCTGGGAATGTTGAGAAACCACAGCTGGCCCTTTGCCTCCTTGGCTTGAATCAGTTGCACTTACACACCACCAGCTGAGCATTTGAAGGAGAGTTGCTTCCACAGATGGGGGGCTTATCACCAGCTTACTGATGTTGAAAACATGGTATATATTGGACAAAATTGGCTCCTTGTGGGTTTTGGGGAGGTCGGGGGCGAGGGGGTGGCACGAAGGGAGCAAGGGTTGTTGGTTTTTCTTCTTTTGTTTTAAAGAAATGTAAGAAACAGGAATGAAAGTAACATGAACATGGGAAGGGTCGGGTCAAAAAGGTTTAGAAATGTTTCTTACTCAGTGAGTAAACCAATGAAGTAAACTTTTGCATGGGAATACAGATTACACAGGTTAGAATTAGGGTTAGTATTAAAAGAGTTAATGGAATAAACCAGAGGCTAAACCCCGTGGTGTGTATTCAGACAGCTGCCATACTCATGGTAACAGTATCACACAATTTGCAAGAGCTGAAAAGCAAAGACATGTTAGCTTCCTAAGCCTTAAAAATGTAACCACCTTACCCATCAGGCATTTGATGAATTTGTCCATTTTAGCTCTTCTTAATAGAATAGACTCAAAAAAAGCCTGGCTTCTGCTTTCTTCTTTCCCCAAAGTCCTTAAATTATTATGTTACAGTGGTTTAGAACCTTGATAGAACCATGCATTTTTCTAAATAATAAAATTTGGGGGAAAAAAAAAAAAAAGGGCTAGCTTTCCTTTATGGTGTTTTCTTAATGAATTTGAGAGGGGGGAAAAAAGGGATATCAGGAGTTTATGAAGTGTTTAAACATAAAACCAAGGAATTATAGATAAAGTTCCAAACCATTAATCCATTATATACTGTGAATTGGACAACCCCAGTGAGATATCGTTTCCAGAAATGAATTGAGCAAAGCCATCAGCAAACAGTTAACACTCTGAACCTCTGAAACACTCCTTGATTCAATTCAAGCTGCAGACCTCTATGTTTAGAAGCTAATTTACACTGGAATCTTGAATTTAATCATCTCTTCTCATGCATTTGAAAAAGGATGACTTTACTTCACATAGTCTAAATTAACTTTGAAATTTTGCTACACCTAGTAATATAATATCTAGTCAGATATGCTGATCTTACCTTGAAATAAATTAATTGCTTGATTCCTCCTCTTAATATTATCCTGATGCTGATAAAATTTCCCTAGGCAGCATTATGAACTGCTCTCGTCTTTGTTCAAATAGGCTATAATGTATATAAAACCACACAAAGATCATCAATGGTGGGGAAAGAAACCATTTTTAGACAGGAGGAAAGAAGAGATGGAAGGGAAATAATTTTCTGTTTCATCAATTCACTGATTTCAAAATAAGTAAACCAAAGACCACTGAACTAAATTAAAAAAATGTTGTATCTGCAAAGTGAGGATAATTTTGAATTTTCATTTTGCTGTTTATTGACTTTGTTGAAGTCAATAAAGCTTCTACCTGTGCCATTACTTACATCACACTTAATGCAAGAAGACTACCAAAGTGATTAGCTATTTATTTCCAAAAGTGCTCTGAAAAATCCTCTGGAAGGGAAAATTCTGAGAGGTCTAGATGTTCAGGCAGTAAATAAAGCGGGAAGTTTATGATTTTCTCTTCCTCAAGAAACAAATTCTGCAATCAGTAACAAGGAAGAAAAAACCCATAATCAATATGAAGAGAGCCTTCCTATGCTTCAGACTGTATGAAGGCAGATGTGTTTTTTGATAAGAGTCCTCCAGCTCAGGAAGAAAAATGTCAAGTATTACCATGATCTAGTGGGTTTATTCTTGTTCAACATTTTAAGAGAACAGCAAGTTCTTTGATCCTTCTAAACCAAAGTCCTGACCTTCACAGAATCACAAAGCAGGCAGGCCCTCCCTTAAGAAAGTAAACCAGTGTGACAGTACACGTCATTAAGTATCAGTTTTATTTGCATATCAGGCAAATGGCAGTATTAGATTGGGCTTTCTTCTCCAGCAAAATCAGCACACCCTACAAATATGACAAGAGATGCTACAGCACAAATGAAAGAGATGAAAATAATTAACTGGAGACATAAACAAGTTCCATTTTGGTTCAGAAGAAAGAAAGAAACATCAGACAAGGATATGCCTCATGGTTAAAGCTCTACAAATACAGAGAATTAGCCCAAAACTAGCTACTATATCAAAACTATAAAATAGGTTGCAGATGGGATGAACAAGTGCCCCTTGAACTTTAGTTTAACTACATATTACAGAAGACAAATTGGACAAGCAAAACAATTTGCTTTGCAGAATTCACACAAGGAAATGCTATTTGCAGAAGGCTAAAAATGTTCTCCCAGTATTGCATACTATTTGGATTATCTATTATATCACGAGGCAAAAAAAATTAAACGTCTTGAAAATCAGTTCCACTTGTCATGAAAAGAAAGTTTCTGAGGAACAATAAAAGAGGCTCCAAATTGAACTTGATCAAAAAACAATACAATTGCTCTAGTATCAAAATTCAAATGGGAAAAGAAATGCAATATATAAAGGTTCTCAGACTATTTCTTGTAAATTAGAAATATAACTTTTCATGGGTTCTTTGCTGGATATTTTTGTGCAGCAAGGACCAGAAGTACCAGAACATCAGTCACCATCTAACACGGACTGCAAAGGGTTGTTAAAACTCCTACCTATGACCTATGGCTCCTTTCTAAAAGAAAAATAAATGTGTTGAAGAAATTAACAACTGGCTAAAACAAAGTCAGTATTGAAGACACAGGAAGTTGTAAGGCTGCAGGAAAAAAAAAATCCTGGCAGGGATATTTTCAACTTAAATATTCTAAAAAGAAACAAAAGCAGAACAGGAGCAGTCAAAGCATGAAACAGTTCTCTCAACAAAATTTCACAGTCAAAGCTTGTCATCATGCTTTTGGACTGTGTTCAGAAAGCCTTAAGATCTACCTACAATTATGAAATCATCTGTCACCTCAAACATGTATTTTTTGTATAGGACTCAAGAAGCTGTGGGTCAGCTCCATTCCACATTCCCCTCTCTTACTGCCATTTGACTGATACGCAAACAAAACTGATACTGAAGATGTAAATGTCACAGAACCATAGAATGGTTTGGGTTGGAACAGACTTTAAAGATCATCAACATCTCAAGAGACTTTTCCTCTGTGAGAGGAGATCTCTTCAGGCAATACTGACATTGTTGAATTCATTTATTGCTACTGAAACTGATTGAGAAAATGCTGTTCAGTTCTCAGAACTCATTAGATTCTTACAGGCATGGCTCCTTTTCTTCTTTGAAAATTCAAGGCAAAAATCTAAGCTGTTCTCCACATCAGCCCGAGAATCCTGAAAACATAATTAAAAAGGACATAAATTCCAGTGCAATAGAAGCTTAGAGGCAAATCTCACTTTGCATGGATTTGTTGATTTATACATCCCAAGGAAAACTTAAGAGTATCCTTTGAGCAAGATAAGACTACTTCAAACACACTTGTCCATCTACTCCTCACCCCTGTATTGATGTGCTCCTCCTCCCTGTCACAGTTGAGGCTGGGTTATCCAACAGCAATGACAAGGCTGTTCATCTACAGCTCACCTCCCTGAATCCAGCTGAACCTTATCTTGGATACACTTATTTACTGCTGCTGCTGCTCCTCTGAGACACAGCACAAGTCAGACAGAATCTTTCACAGAGTCTTGAGTCCGTCCTTTCTGAAGCTCACAGGGCACACAGCACTGCTTCATTTGTTATATGACCAGAGAGAGCAGTGCACCCCGCTGAGCAGCTGACACATACACCCAGACCTCAGCCTGCTGAACATGCAGGTGATGCAACAGGATGTGATCACCCCTTTTCTCTGAGAGGAAACATAAATTTCCTGCTTTATTAGTATATCACTGTTGTAACAGGGTGCTACTCCAGCCATGGATGCTGAAGTAGGGAATAATGATCACTTAACTGTCTTTATAGAAGGGGCCTCAATTCCCCGTGTAACACATGTAACTCATAAAACATCACCACAATGACGTGGCATATTAAACCTGGTGAACTGGCTCTTTTCTGAAGGCCAGTCCTGTCATCCATGTGGTGGGCACTGAGTCACACCATGAAGCTGTCTCTGGTACTCGGAAGTTAATGCAGCCCTTCCTCAGTTTGTGGCATTGGGGGTACCATCACAACATCTACGAAAAGCTGTAAAAGGAGCTTAGTACACAATCTCACATGCCCCTTTATCCCTTTTTTTCTTTCATGTTTACATCCAGTTGAAGAATACCTGAGCATTAATATAGCCATTAAACCCTCTCCTTGACGCATGAATTCACAGGTTTTCCAAGCCATGACCACTGAATCATGTCAGAATTTAGACAGTGAATGCCAGTTGCATCACTTTTTGTTAATCCTTTTGTTCCTTTAGCCCAAGGCTAGTATTTCTTTTGATCAATATAAATCTTTTCTGTCATCTTATTTTTGCTGTCACTCTGTGAATTGGATTTATGTATTATGCTGCTGAGCCAATATCTTCATTTATCCCTGATGCTGCAGTCCTGTTCTTCCTGACAGATACCCTGTGAATATATCATTATCAATCTTCCTGATCCTCCCAGGTTTGTACATAAATTCATCTCTGAGGAATTTATTTCCATAAAGTCGTAAGTCCCACCCCATTAAATGCTACCTGCTGCGACAGAAGCTTTACTTGAAAGCAGCACTGTTGAGAGGCATGTTTGTTGTATCCTGTGGTATAGACAGACATTCAGCAACAGCTAAGTGGGGATGCCAGGAGTCCAAAACATGGACACCGAAAGCTCCAGCTAATTTTTCACACCTATTCCAAGTGTTATTGAACTTAATCCTTAGTGCAGCATCATTTCCCACTATATACTAGAACACCTCTTTGTACTTCAATAAAAACACCAATTAAATATTTTTAGAAAAAAAATAGGTTCTTAATTTTATACACTTAGTACATAGTAACTATAAGACAAGTACTTGTGTGAGCAACAGTTCAACCTCACAAATCTTCACATGCATACGCACATGAAGCTGAGTCCTTGCCACTCAAAACAGCTGAAAGTTCAAGGGTTCTCTCTGCACTGCTACCCAGAGTTTTTCACATCAGGTACACAGAACCCCAGTCCAGAGTCAGAAGGCTAATGGACACAGCTTTCAGAAACACTGTCATTACTGGCACAGATTCATTGCTGTAATAAACTATAATAACGCAGTTAGATTATTATCGCTCTTCATAGTGCAACACATTTTTCACTAATTCAGAAAACACTTGCAAGTTGGTGCTTTTATGTGCTTTTTCTTCTCCATCCTTCTTGTATACACTCCAGAAGATAACACATCAAGTATACATTTATGCAGCCAGAGGAAACAGATTCTGAGAACGTTTGAATACTAGGACTAATTAAAACTTTTTTTCCACTTCTCTTAGTCTTACTCACTCCTAAACACTACACTCTTGCATTTTGGTCTCTGGGTGATAAGTCCATATGCATAAAGAATACACACATGTATTTATGTCTGTATTTACACCAGTGTAGGACAAATTGAAATATCCATTTCCTTTCAATCCACCCAGAAGCTGACAAATTCTGTACCAGGAAACAATAACCTACTCTTTATCATACCACACCGTGATAACGGGAAACAAAACAACTTCTACCTGGACACTACCTTCTGGGTTTGGTAATTGAAACTAATATTACCATTTCAAGCTATTCGCAAGCACCTTCAAACCCAGAAAAACTTCCAGAAGTACCAATCCTACATTAGACAGCTCAGTTCTCAATCTTGGCTCAGCCACAAACACCACCACATTTGCTGGCACGAGCAGCTAATTTTACATAGCCTTTCCTAGATTTATTTCTTTAATTCCCTAATTATATCTAATTTTCGAGCAAACAATGGTATTGCCATAGCAAATAATACAGATAATCAATAACATGCATAAGCAAACCAGCCAAGGATACGGATGATGGTCCTTGTCTGGTTCCTTTGCATGTGTGATTTTCACAGGTACAGCCATTCAAGCCATCAGTATAAAGTGCAATCACCAGGATACCTTCCCACCACCAACAGGGGTTGGGGGGCAGTTGTTTCAGTGGCTTGTGTTTGAGTTTTGGAGGTTTGTTTTGAGTCTTTTTTAAATGCCAAACATCTCCAACGTGTATCTGTTCAATTCACCAAACCTTCCAACTCTCATGAAAATGCCAACTTCTTTTTTCACCAAATAGGTTCTGCCAGTGTTCCTCAATGTTTACTCACATTAAATAAAATCCCTTTTGATCCTTATAGGCCAAGACAACACTATTTAACATGGTAACTAAATGCTTGATCAATATTTCAGAAGGGCAAACAAACACTATAACCAGTGCAGAGTTTATTAATGGTAGGAAATCTCCACAAGCCAAGTAAGGATAAAATCAACAACTTACAGCTAAAACAGCAGGTAAGCAGATAGTTTAATTACTAACAAGGTCTGTCAGGAAATGTTCCTGTTTAGAGCAGCCACTTTTTGTGGGGTTTTATCATGCTTCTTAAAACAATTTATCTTATTCTGCAAACAATGGTGTGCAGGTGGGTTTGTGGCTGGTTTTGTGCATATGTTAACAACAAATGATAAAACACTATTTCTGATGTCACTTTGTTCTCATTCCCCTGGTAAAAAAAAAAATCTCCTTTGTCACCAAAGAGCAGACAGGCCTGTACCCCACAAAGACCATTAATATCTATTTATGTTGATAAAATAGAGTAAGTATGTGGTAATTGTAGACACAGGCCAATTTGGATCCCATCATCTCCACAGTTTTTTGTTTCAGTCACTGCACTTTTCCATGACTATATGTAACTTGGTAAAGCATAATTCCTTTATTGTAACTGTTATAGCATTTTATGTCTTCTCACACAAAGCATGCAACACAAATAATCTTAGCTTAGTGTATAGTAACACTATAAGACTGCACTGTCTGGTACCCTTCATTGCCTAAATGGAGCTAAAAAGGCAGATTTTGTTTTTACTTAGTTGAAAAAAATTCAACACATTTGAACTAAAATGGATCTTCAGAACCTCAGATCATTGCATTTTATTGCTGACTACGCAAGTAGGCAATGATCTTTAAGATTAGATCTTTGTACCATTTCCCTTCTGAAGTTTCAATTAATCCAAAAAGGAAATTTTAGAAAAGAAATCAAATGAAAATACAGCATTTCTTTCCTTCAACACTATATATTATTTAGAAAAACCCTGCAGTAATTCAGCAGAATTATTATGGAGCCTCCCAGTAAACACCCGTCACAGTGAGCAAACAGTAAATAATAGACTGCCCATCAAGCCAGGTGAGCCTTCAGTCTGCAGTGAAAAGTACTCTGCAGCACGTGTAGATCAAGAGTCACTTTGTGGAATACAAATGGATGAGAACATATATGTATAAATCCTAATACTTAGTAAGTCCAGTTTTGTATCCTCGCTTCTGCAAAGGGAAGGGCTTCGAAGTCAGCTTTAGCACTTCTGTTCTAGCAGCTCTTGTGGGGAATGAAATTCTGACAAATATTAAATATTGAATGTTTATTGAAATTTCCAATCTTTGGAGATAATCATTAAAAGCAAGATTATATCATTATTTATTATTCAAGGGGCATAATCAGTGAATGCCTTAACTGAGTCTACCATCTAAAATATGCAAGAACTGCAACAGAAAATAATCAGTGGTTTAAATAGGACCTATTTTAACTATGACTGTAACCAAGACAGTTACAGTGTTAATAATTCAATGTTGATTGAAAACCAGTCTCTTATGATTGATTTATACAGACTAAAGTAGGCAGATG
This sequence comes from Acropternis orthonyx, assembly GCA_035583155.1. Classification (NCBI taxonomy): domain Eukaryota; kingdom Metazoa; phylum Chordata; class Aves; order Passeriformes; family Rhinocryptidae; genus Acropternis; species Acropternis orthonyx. The sequence continues at coordinate 30,245,029 of JAWWEU010000081.1, forward strand.
TTTAATGCTACAGGTGGATGTGAGGTCATAAGAAACCACTTCACAGTCTTCCCAAAAGTACAGTGTCAAAAAGGTCATCTGCAGTAAAGGATCTTTTGGATTAGTCTTTCAAATCAATGCATGAATTAAAGGCAATTTACATATAAATGGGCTAATACTCCAGCTTTGAAATTAGATGAATTTTTAAGAGATTTAAGAAACACCAGAAAAGGTCAGTTAGGCATTAAGTATACATAATGCAATTTTTAAAAACTGCTTGTCTTGGAACTGCATGTTTCTGGTTTATTTTTATTTTGTATTCATGGCCTGTTCTGCTCAAAAAGGTGCTGCCAACTATTTGTGAGCAACTGCAGAAAACAATCCATGCCTGAGACATCAAATTTCAGGTAAGTACAACCTAAGACTTAGACAGTGAAATTTTGTTAATAAACACAGACTTTAAAAGCATTTTTGTTTTCACAAGGCAAGACTAAGGAGCTTTAGTCAAAGGCAGGGAAGATACACTAGAAAACCAACAAGAGAATCTTAGGGATAGTTCTCATATGACTTCTTATTTTCTCCTTCACACAAATCTAGGCTCCAGTAGGGATTTGTTTCTCTCCCCTCAGACCATTATGACAAGAATGTCTTATTCATCCCTGGACAGGAGAACCTGCACAAGATTTTATTGTTCCTCACAGCCCAAATGCCTGCCACAGATGAAGGTAAGATCTGACAATTAACCTTTGGGGTTTTGTGTGTGTACTCCTTCGGAATCCAGGTTTTTCTTCATCTTCAGAAAGAATATTTAAATCTATTGTATTATTTAAAGTGGGCATTATTTCCTTAGATATTCGTTCATATTATTGTCTCTTCCCATAAAGGAGTCATTACTAACTCCTACATGCTGCTGCTTTTTCACCAGAGCAAAGCACACCTTGGTGATGACGCTTTACTTGGCAGAATCAGGAAGTGATGCACTGTTGCATTAAAAAAAAAAAAAAAAAAAAAAAGCAGGGGGGACACCCCCCACACACCCCCCCCCCCCAAAAAAAAAAAAAAAAAGGCAGCAAGTTTGCTGTTCCAGCTGCTGGATTGATTTAAAGATTTGACTTCATTTGACAGCCTGCTTTATAAATGCAGTAGTGATATTCTGGCCTCTGAAAGATTAAAAAAGATCAGTCCTGCCAGGCCTCTACAGAAACCCATGTGGCAATAAGAAGAGCAGATTCAGCAGATCTCTTTCCTTTCTGTAGCCCTACTTCAGCAAAATAAATGTATGTATGATCACTTCAAACTAATTGTGGATACTGAATGACAAAGATTATAGATTTGTTCAAAGACTTTAGGGGTATTGTTGCTATAAATTTGAAAACAAATATAAATGATTTTGAGGAAAAGGCCTAATACCTTGACATTATATTTTTAAAGTAGCCAGTTTCTGTATTTTCCGAAAACACAAGAGAACTTTAGTTCCACAGGATTAAAAAACCCAACTTCTTACAGGAATTTTTGCACTTATTTCCTTGCTTTTCAGCCTAGTCTATGGCAAAGCATCAAGGACTCCTTGAAATCCTCTACAGATGTTACTAATTGTCCTAATTTATATGAAAGATGCTCAGCTACTTTGGTTATGAGCAGTAGGTAAGTTAAAAATGTAATAGCAACTCCTTTTTTCTAATTACCATTTCTGATTTGACACCAGCCCATCAATAAAATTATTGGCACCTGCTAAGAGACTTGAAACTGCAACATACCAGTAGGAATGACATTCATGCCCTGGTGTGCCTATATTGAATGCTGGTGCCTGTTACCTCCAAAACCAGAGAAGATATTCCCTTTGCTATTTCATAGCTGTTGTGATAAGGATTCTGAGACTCAGTAGAACCTCACCAATTTCCCCAGGGTAGGATTTTTTAATCCAGTGAATTTTCAGGCCAGGAGAATGGGTTTCAAAAAGCACACTCAATTCTCTCTGCAGGTCTCAACATCAAATTGCTAATCTAATTAACATACATAACTATTTAAGCAATACATTGACTCAACTGCTCTTGGAGCCCCATGGAACCTAGTCAAGTTACTTTCCAGCGCTGCTGTAAATAGAAAGGGAAAGGCTAAGGTCACTGCATTTGCTGTATGTTTCAGTTTGGGACCCTGATTGCTTTACCAACTGCTCATTGATGTTGTTTTCATAACTTGCTAAGGAATACTTCATTCCATGCTCCAAGATTTCCATTTGTATCCTCACCTGACATGCAAGGTAGCCTTTGGCTTGAATATGATATGCATAAATTAAAAAACCAAAAAGCAATTCAGGAAAAGTTCTTGCAAAGGACAAAGTGTACAGCAAAGATTTAACATAATCAGTAGAAAACCACGTATTTCTTTTTGCTTTTAAGTTTTCTGTTTCATCTGGGCACAGTTCCCATTCTTACAGGGAGTATTATGGACATACTGTTTGAGAAGGAAGTAAAAACTTGGAAAAAAATCTTTGAGAACAGTTCCTGTCAAGAGAGTGGGTTGGCCAAACAATGCAGTGGATAAATAGTGGAACAAAATGTTATTGGCTTGAACTGATAGACGGTAATGTAAAAGCAGGAGGAAAGAGAGCAAACAGGCCCAGAGTAGGATGAGTCCTCAGGACAGATGTCCATCACTAACCTGGCTGGGATGCTTCACCTACTCTGGGCTGGGGTGATTCCCTTGGGGGATCAGAGATGTAGCAGTATGTGAATCTTTAACACAGGGTTTCAAGCAGGTCTGGGTCATGATGCATACTGTATTTTAAACAATACCTTTTGTTGCCTTGAGTGTTTGGGAAGCATCAGCTCTCAGTTGTGCAAATTATGCCACAATGCAATTTTTAAGACAATACAAAAATTGTCAGTGAAAAAATGATTTTCACCCACAGTAGGTATTTCACATTCCCAAATAGCAGGCAGTTAATCTTGTATACCACAAATTAAATAGGTTTTACCTGTCTTACATTCATTTTGCCTTTCATATAATACCTTGTAAACCATTCTGTTAAATCTGAAGAAAAACCAATAGCAGAACCAGGGGTCAATGCAAGGCAAAAATGTTGATAAGATTTACTTGAGTCTCTTGCTCAAGGAGCGGGTTTTTGCTTGGAAAGTTTTCACTTACTTGTGGACAAGACTGTTATAGCTGACAAAATCTAAGGAGATTGTGAAATCAAGGGAGTTAAATGTGATCCTGTGAGTTAAGACACACAGATACTAAGTTTTCTTCCACTAACAAAATTCTGCATAGGAAGAAGTAAGTCTGGGAATGAAACTGAATATATTTATACTCCATATTTGGTCATCCCCATGTGTTTTTTTTTCCACAATGTTTTACAAATGTCGATACCTATAAAATACAGTCTCTGTATCTGATATCCTTTGTGCAAAAACATTTCAAAATATCTTTCTGAGACCCTTTTACTCCAGGCAGGTATTCTTAAACTGTCACTTTTCTGTGTATGTGCTTGTTTTCGTTTATAAAATATCCTTAAATATTTCTTGGTCTTCTTTTGGTCTTCAGTGATTTTTTTACTATGTTTGTTTTTATGGTACATATCTGGAAATAACCATTATATTTGGGCTTGAGTGCTTGCCCATCTGTTCCATCGTCCCTACTGAGAGTTGTATACAGAACTTGCAGGGCAGATACATTGTTTTATTTTTTCCTATATTAATTACTAATCTTTTCCTTGAATGGATCACATACTACAGATATTATTTCTGAACTAAAGGACCTAAGTTGAGGTTCGACCCGATATTTTATATGTTCAGATATTTCAGACATGGAAGAGATTTTACTTTAAAGATTCACAAATTATTCTTGAATTTAGAACTGAAAGGACAACATAGGTCTCATAAATAATGTGGATCCGGGTTTGAGATTATTCTGGAAAGCTTCTGCTGCCATGCTGAAAGCAGGAGTCATAGAATCATGGTATCATTAAGGCTGGAAAATACCTCAAAAATCATTGAGTCCAAGCATTATGTTTGGAATTTGAAAAGCATCCAACACCATGTGAATGTGATTCTGATTTGGAGGGCGGGGGGGAAGGCAGGAGGGAGGGATGTACATTTTTCTATTCCTGTCCTTGTTGTGTAAATGGATTTCCCTAAGTGTAAAATCTAGTTTAATATTTTTCAAACAACTTGACTTGAGGGTTTTTCCTACTTAAACTGACATATTTGATAATTCTTGGGCAGATGTTTTCTATTAGCCCATTTATTAATTTCTAATTTTCACAGAGACTATCACATTGTAACTAGACCTTAGATACTATTTTTTATTCCTCTGTATCCAAACAAATTATAATTTAATTAATAATGTGTGGGTTTTAATAGGATTGAGAAGAACCGAGAATGGGGTCTTACAGCTGCAGTGAGCACGGCCCAGTGCCACTCAGTAGGGTTGTCAAAAAGATGACATTTCAGTGTATGCTTCATTTCCAAAAATCTCCATAAAACTTCCATGGCCAGCAGTGACTAACAGCACATCACAGATACAGCTGTGGAATGTACCACTGCCCCCTTCTTGTAATCTCCAGAGGTTTTCTACTCACTACCTAACTAGCTCACCATGTTGCATTGTAAAATCATGGTCAGCTACTGGCAGAACAGTGAAATGACAGGATTGCACTGGCTGCCCTTTCAGTAAAGCCAGTGGGAGCTGGAAGGGCTGTGGCAGACCTCTGGCTGAGCAACAGGCAGCCTTGAGGGTCCTGCTGGACTCCCACCACCTGCCCTCCTCCAAGGGCTCAGATGGAAAACCACAGCTTAGCCCTTTGGGCTCATAACCGGATACAACTAACTTGGGAGAGTTAAAGACAGGGTGGAAAAATTCAGCCAAACTATCAGGATAAGCACATGAAACCTCTTTCCTGACTGCTGGTTTTGGAATAATACCTCACCTGAAATATGCACTTCCAAGTTTCTGGAAGTGATGGTTATTTCAGAAGAAATCAATAAATGTCAGTGTGCATAAAATATGGGGCAGATCAAATAAAGGCATTTCAGTATTAAAAGCTATTAATTTTGTGCAACATACATTTGAATTACAATATTATTAAATTCCATTAAGCTAAAATGATATATTTAACTCAGACTTCAGAGTGCTAATTTCATAGTCCCCTCCAAGCTGTTTCTGCAAAGGTGTTGGGGGTAATTAACTGCCATTTTCTCAGTAAATCAGAATCTGCAATCAATCAAAATGCAGGGCCTGGGTGATTGTAGAAAACAGTAACACTTAGTTTATTATGTAGTACATTCTCATTCTGGTTGTTTTATGATGGGATCAGCTACATTTTTCCCCCAGAATTTATTATGCTTACTCTTCAGCCAATTAGTTTTTCTCACTTTACTTTAACTTAAAACCTGGTGAGTTTGTTATATATATGTGTAAGTTTGCCTGTCAGTTATATTGGCCATAGACCTGCAGGACTGCATGTGTTTAAACTATTAGGAACCCAGTATTGCCCAGAAAAATGGCAACTTTGCTTTCTTAAAGCAGTGTTTTTTCTTTAAAATATGTGAAGGGGAAAAGGAGAGGATTGAGAAGACTGTTTTGCATAGCTACAAGTGCCTGGCATGGAGGGACACCCCACACCACCCAGATACAAGCTCTGGAGTCGAGGTCTACAGTTGCTTGGCTGTGGTACATGGATACTGCCCTGCTTCCAGACCATGCATGCAGTGCAGAATCAATCACTACCAAGGCATTGTGATAATGATGAAGCAGAGATACTTGATCTTCACATTCTAAATCAAGCATAGAGGTAGTATTTCCACTGATATTCTCATATACTTTTGGAACTCAATCCTTGTGCTTTGGCACATGTTGACTTTACAGCTAGTCTCACAGGGAAGGAGATTTTAAAATTATAGCCAGTTAAGTGGTTAGTTTGCTGATTGCTACTGGAGTGGATAACAGTAGCAGGCCTCCAAGATGGCCTGATGGGATAGTATAATTGACTTAGTCCATTTTTGTTTTGTAGCCATGTAAACCTGCATCTGGAAATCCTACTCTGATTTTACAGCTGTGGTGTTGAAACACATATGGGGGTGCAGTAGAGTTTAATCAGTATTTTAAAAAAGATAGGAACTCTGAAGCAAACCAAACTTTGACAAAAAGCAAAGCCATAAAAAGGACAATACTGAAAGATGCCTGCTGTTCCTCAAAGTGTTGGTAGAGGTCAATGTCCCAGATTGATAAGATTAATGTTGACTGAACAGTGTGCAGTACTGTTCAACCACAGCACTACAAATACTTTGACTAGGACATTATTTAACACAAATATAATTTAAAAATCTCTGCTTCTGAAGACTTCTTCCTAACCTGTGTTATTAATTCCCCCTCTCTGGGTGCCTACAAACACAGGATTTAAGAGTAGTTTTCAGGTGGAGACTGTGCTCTTATTATGTCACCGTGATAAGGTGTGCTTTGTGTGAATGCATTCAGAAGTCTTGCTCTAGGCAGAACTAGGCATTTTTTCATAGATTTGTAAAGGGTTGGTTAACACATTTGGCAGGTCTATAGAATAGTCCTTTATGGTTAATTTATATAATGCTGGTACTAGTGCTGCCCTCTACTGAGAGCAGAGGCCACGCTCAGCTGAAGGATGAGGTTTATTATTAGACTCCTATCGCCTATTTCTTTCTCTTCCTATCTATAGTGGACAAAAGACACTTTTTGATAGGGTCATAGTCTAAGTCAAGAATACAACACATTGTACTGACAGGTGGGAGACCCAATATGTCTACAGAGTACAGGTTTTGTGCACAAAGGAGTTCCCCAACAGCTAATACCAAATACCAGAGGATATTCAGTTTATAGATGGCATCACTAAACGTGGTCCTGCTGGGAGGCACAACAAAAAGTGAGAGTATCAAAAAGAAACCCTTGACTCGAAATAAGAGTGGTTTTAAAAATATACTATATTATTTTTTTGACGCATGTATCCTATTTGGATCTGAATAGTCTTACTGACCTGGACAGCACTGCATTTGGCAAGATAAATTGAATCTTTACATGTCAGGGAGCCTAAAGAGATGTGATACTGAAAGAAGTGACACAAAAATTGAGATTTCACAGTGTTCTAGGTAGATGTTACATAAACACGAGAAGTAGCAGTATTACTCTTGTGATGGTTGCAGTGATGTAGTCAAAAAATGACAAGTGGTGTTTTGGTCTGTCTTACATGGCACCACAGAGTCTTACTGCTTTTTTTCTTTTCTTGAAAAAACAGTGCCGACATAGATTTCTGTTCCTTGGTTCCAAAAATACAAGATTACATAGAAAATGGAGAATAAAGGTCTTGTATTTCTGTTAGACTGAAAGAGAAACACACAGGGAAGCGGAGTAATAAAGAAATTTTGAGAAAATGAAAAGTTAGGAACAGATGATGCTGTTTATTTTTATTCCTCTCTCCCTCTCTCTATGAATAAAAGAAATTATCTCTTTTTGCAATGATTAGGGAAGAAGGGATTACATCAAGGTTAGAAAAAAAGCATCAGATAAAACTGATATAACCCCACTTAAATCCTCTATTCAGCATAACTCCAAGTAGAATTAAAGCTACTTTGTAAATCTGGTGCTTTAAATGACTGAAGATGTCAGAATAGTGAACTATCTTTAGACACACCTTGGAAAAAATTGAAGATGGTTTTCTATCTGGTCTTTGAATTGCTTTTCATATTCTGGTATTAATGAACTAAGTCATCCAAATATTGGCTACCTTATGTTGGTTAAAACATGGATAATAGGAAAGGCAAGTAAGGATTTAAAGATGTCAAAAGCAAATGTCATTTCAAAAAACCCAGGGCCATCCGAGATATTTCTGTGCATCTAACAGTGTAGAAGAGATTTATATTGTTGAAGAGAAGGTTATTTTGTCTGAACTGTTCATAACTCTTTAAATTACTAATCAAAAAAAAAAAAAAAAAAGTCAGCTACATTTTTCACTGTTGATACTCTTTGCCTGCTTTTTTCATATTTGAACTTTGAAAATCAAACCAGACATTTTTACAGCAGATTTTTAGCTCTTTCTTCCAAGTATGTTTGTCTTTTTCCAGAGTTTAGACTAAGATCCAAATCCACTGCTCCTTTTAATTCACCCCTTAAGAATTCTAGGCTAAATAAAAGTATTGCTACTCACATTCATGTTATTTTCTAATATAAGCATAGAGATCAAATAGATAGCAAAAAGTAAAAAATCCTAGCAACAATCTTCTGTGTTTTCATGAACATAACAAATTGTTTTCAAACTTCGGTAACACTAAATTCCGTGATAAATACATGGGTTTATTAAGAGTTTCCACTTTGGAAACCATTAGAATCCAAATATATTATGCTTTGGTTTGGGGGGATTTCTTTTCTTCTTATTATTTTTTTTTATTTTTATTACAGTCAGACAAGTCATGCTATTTATCTGTCTTGTAAATGAAAAATATTATGAAGTTCCAGCAAGGTGTAACTGAGAGGACACTCTCACATCACGGAAAGGCAACAAGGTCTCTAAAAATTGATACTGAAGAACTAAAGCCAAAATTATTGGAGCATCTCCACTCTAGCCTGAATCACTTGGAAAATCTTAAACAGGGCCAAAATGTGTGTGAATTTTCATAAGCCACTCAAATTCGTCTTTTAAGAGGTAAATTTCCTTTTAATTTATGAACTATTACTTCTCCCAAAAACATACAACAAATGGCTTTTTACCTTCTCCTCCCATAAAACTATATAAAGCATTAGCAAAAATGTTAATGTTAGTTTTGCATTGTAGGAATCTATCTCCTGGGATATAGATACAGTAGCATGATTTAAAGCTTTACTATAGTAAGGTTCTTTAAGTTTCTGCACACACTGCAATTTTAATAGAATGTGTACATTCTTTCTGCACCTCAAATGTTTTTTGTATTATACTTTGCTCTATTAAAAAAATGAACATATGAAACTGTACTTAGGATTAAGATATGAGTACTTCATTATATAATTCTCATGCTTTAAGGAATGATTTCCCTAAAAATGGTTCAAGCTGAAACTTGGCATACAAAGTTCTAGTTGGGGAAAGGTTGGGATGTAGAATGGTTTTACAAAGTTTCACATCAATCAGTCTTGTCATTTTTTAATTAGTTTTACAGAAGGGAGCAACACCCATTTTAGTGCTTTTAGTACCATTTCTTGTTCTATTATATATGCCAAGTCTTAAATAGAAATAAGTTACTTTTCTGAGTTGTTTTCACAGCCTTTTCTTGTCATTTTAAATCATTGTTTCACCTTAAATAGAAAGTTTACCAAGTCTCAAATCCTACTTAGTTCCTTTGCCTCTCTCAGAGCATATGTAGTGATGAATGTTTCAAACTAATTTAGTGATGTGAAAGGTGCCAAATTGACAGATGTAGAAACTAAAATAGTCTGTTTGTGCTAAGAATGTTTATTTTATTGCTAAAATTGAGGTTGGAGGCTTCTCCAGCTTTGTGCAGCCACGAAGACCTGCAATGTTGAGGAACATGGGAGCTGGTGAAAGGGATGAGGCTGTAAATGGAAGCATGCTGATTGATCTGTGCAATGGAAAAGATGCCCTGGCACACAACACTGTATTTTAAGTACTTCTAGGATACTTGTCTACCCCTCACCAGACTATCCAAAATTTTGCTGAAGGCAAAGGAAAACACACTGGGACAAAAGAATATTTGATAGAGACTCACTGCCAATATACAGCAAGGAGATCATAATTGTAATTCCCCATGATTAAGCACAGGACGAGCTACTGTTGAGACCTCTTATCTAGAAACTGGCCCCAGTTGCTCCTCTGCAAATCTAATTATTCAGCTAATTTCCCATAGTCACAAATGCAAAATAATAAGCCATGCATTTTGTCTGGCTAAGGATAGCAACCTCCATTTATTTCTTACCAGTCCAGTAAAGTACATCATCCTTCCTTCAGCTGTCTTGTTTTGATTTATATTTTCTTTTTTAGGTTAGAAAGAGATTAACCCATGTGTTCTAAATATCTACATCCAAAATTCCCAGCAATGGACAGATTTGCACAGATACATTTAAGAAAAAGGATGGACCCATTTCTTGGGCTGCTGAATTGAGCTTTTATTTCTTTTTAACTTTAGCTTGTTACTGTTCTGAATTACAAACAGTACCATACAGAAAAGTATGTTTCATTCCTGGGACAAGTACCTATATTCCTGGTAGCAACCACTAGAATTATGTGATTCAGAGAATATGTGCCCATGTACTTTAAGACCCCTGTTTTTATTTTTCATTAAATTTATATTCTCTTGCCAGAAGCATTTTCTTGGTAACAATTTTAAAAAAAAATTAATTCTAATCCTTTTGGAGGTTCTTTTTACTTTATTTTATTTTTAGAGTTTGTATCTGCTACATTCTGCTCAATGTCACTGTGTCAGTACAGGAATATGGCTATAACATTCTTGCATGTGAAGCTGTACATCAGGCACATTTTAACAGATTTATGTCATCAACCCCTACACAGCATTAATCATTCTTCAAGGTCATTTTTAGCTATCAAAGTAAGAGCCTTAGTAGAATTTCCAAGGCAGCTTTCTAGGCAGGCCAGTTGCAAGTTTTCAGGTGCTGGGAATAAAATAAAAAGAGAAGCTGAGGAATTCACAAAACAAGTTTCTTGGCAAAGTGTCCATAAAGGTCTGTGATGGGAGAGTAATCATTCATCAGCATCCATGCAAGCTGTCTCTGTTATGAAAACCAGGGCACATTTAAAGGAAAAATAAACAGATTTATCAGTCTGGTTGCAATTTTATGAAGTACAATGTTGAAAGGTTTCCCCTGTCTGTTTCAGACACTGACAAGATAAACTAGACATGGCTAAGGCTGAATGTGTCACTTCTGTCAGGAGCTATGATAAGTTTGAAAAGCCAGGTGTGGTTCACACATGGTCTCCAAATAAATTTCAGACAAGGTTTATGTTCCTTTATTTTGTTTTCCATGTTTCATCATTGCTGAAGCCAAACAATCAATGACATAAGATTTGGGGATGTTTATTACCACACCAAATGGTTGAGGCCTGCAAGTATGGAAAACCACATCAAATTGTTGGTTTTATGTGAGACCATGCTGACATGTAGCAGAAAATATTTCAGTTATAATCACTTGGGAATTCCTCTCTTTGATTTGTATTTTAGAGAACTCAGTAACAAGATGATGCTGATTTTGTGGGTCATATTCAATTACAAAGGCTGTACAAGCTTAAGAGGTAATGGAGAACAGTTAATATACACTAGCAGTTTTATCAGCATATGGGTACCAAATATCTGCTGTGAAGTAAATTCAAGAGCTGATCAAAGCTCATAGTGCTGCTACATTAAATTTAGGATTATTTTTTACATAAATAAAGCTTGCAGGTATTGTTGTTTATATGTAATTTAGGAATGTGGAATGGGAATGTTACACGTAAGAATGTCTGCAATGAAAGCCTTTTTCTCCTACTTCTTCCTCTTCTACATTTTGCTCTCAGAAGCCTTTATGTTTGAAAGAGGCACAGAATATCACAACTGAATAGAACTTTTGATATTGTAGTGGCCTCCTAAACAATATGGGCAAAACAGAGGCTGATATAAGAGAAAGACCACATATGATCCCCTCTTTTTGCTACAATAGTTTTCATCCTGCAAGTGCTGTTAAGCTTCCTCCATAATTTAACTAATTGTAACTTCCCATCACACCTATGAGCTATGTGAGTATTCATAACTTACTTTCTCTAGAAAGACAGAAATGAGAATAAAAAGAAAAAAGAAGAAAATAAAATGTGATAGAAATTAAGAAACAAACCTCAAGTATTTATTTAGGGCAAAGTGGAATCAAGCTGTAAGGAAAAAATATTGAAGGTAAAAGAGTTTAGTGTGTTTTTTGGGTTTGGGGTTGTTTTTGCTAGGTTCATCTCTTTGTATTCTACTTTTCTTTACTTTTCCCATGCTCCTTTGTAATAATTCATGCAATTGAGCTCTTGAGCATTTGCCTCACTTTTTTTTAAAAAAACAGAGCTGGTGTCTTCTCTTTGATGTGCTGGTTATCCTCACAGCAGAACTGACAAGTTTCTCAGCAAACTTGCCAAAGTCCTCAAACTAACTTAGAGACAAAGCCATGAGCTGCACAGGAGCCTGCTATGGGCTCTCAGGTTCACAGTCACCATCCCTGGCACTCACCCTACTTGAACTATGCTGACATCAAATATGGATTATTTCCATTGTTTAATCCTTCCTTTGTAACAGCCAGAGTTAAACAAAGATTCAGTGCCCAGTGGGTTTTATTGCATGATGCACAAACAACTGGCTTGATTCTGAAGGGTCAAAATAACACACAATGAAATATGAATGAAAAACTAAGACCAAAACAGAGAAGTGCAGGGGAAGGAAGAATGTTTTGGTTCAGGACAGATCCCTGGGAAAGGGAAAGCTGTATGAGACATGATGTTGAGAAGTCAGACAGAGATTAAAACATACCTTCTCTTGCACTCAGTACATGCAGATATTCAGAACTTTATTCTGAGAGAAAGACAAGCCTCAGAAATGTCTGTCTAAGGATAGCACTTGGTGGCACAAGAAGGAAAAATTTGCATCTTTTTTCTGATGTGTACCTGAAGTGCACATAATTTTGTGGGAAGAAAGTTCCCTTTACCAAAGCCCAGCCTGCTCCAAGAGTAAGCACTTCAGCAAGAGAAAATTAATATGCCATCTGTTACTATGTAGGAATAAAGGATGTCATGTTACACCAGAATAGCCACTGCAGAGATTTTTGTGCTGAGATTATTAAGGGCTTGGTACTGCTGATTACAAATTCATAGAGGGGAATAGAGATATTTTCTAATACTCAGGAGAAAGAAAATAATTGATTTCATTCTGCTACCCAGACAACATCTTCAAATAGGGAACCATAACAGACTAAGCTTTTACTCTCTCCATCTGCCCACAATGAAAAATTACACTCCCTGTAACCCCACAATTGACATTGTTGGTACTTTCTAATGAAGACCATGGCCATTTTCCCCTATTTTCTGGATCCTCAAGTACATAACCTTGTTTTTGACCTCAGGACTTGCTATTTAAATTCCTGAGATCTTAGACAGCACCACTTTATTCATGCATGATCAGTTAAATGGATTAGAGAATGTAAAGAAATTTTCTTATGCAAATATGGTTATTAATTATGAAATGAAACAGGAAAAGCATGCAAAGCAAGAGATTGGTAGATTTAAACTGTAAACAGAAAAAAAAGGAATGCTTCTGTTATGATAAAGTTGGTACTTAGAACTAGGGAAAAAATTGAAGTATTTAGAAGAGACATTTTTCTCAGTTGTGCATACAGTTAAAAAACTCGTTAAGTCTAAAAAGAAATTAAAATAAGCTGAATTCCATTACCTTTATTCCCACCTCTGGTACCTGACCGAACACCTTAAGCCTATTTTCTGTGATTAAAGGGACTGTTGAGGAGACAGTAAGGAAGGAGTCAAGGACAAGAGGCAATCTGATACTCAGAGGTAAAAATAAGCAATAAAAAATGTACCTGCTGGGACCCTGGAGTTGGTTTCAGTAGCCCCACTACTCTATGGCAAAAGTCCTATTGACTTGATCAAGGCTAGACTTTCAACTTTGGCTTTTAAAAGGGAGAAATTATTTTAAAGAAATAACATAGGCGTTATGCCAAGTGCACATTAAATGCAGATGGGGATTCCCATTTAACTTCTGCTTCAGCTGCAGAAACCAGGCATTTGCGAATAGAAAAGTAAAGGAAATCTGTGATTCTCTGAAGGTTGGAAGGAATAGGATTAATTTGTTGGAGTCACGTTGAGAAAAACAGTAACAAAAAGAGAATGGGACCAAAAATGAGAGTTGGAGATTCTGCTAACTACTGTAGCCCAGGCAAACCCATAACCAGAAAGCTGAGAAACAGTTGTAGAAGAAAGCCATTTCACTAATACAATGATCAATTAGAACATACCGTGTTCTAAAACAAGCAATTTTAAAACTGAATAATAGAAAAAAAATATAACACTGTCAAATCCTTCTAAAGCTAACACTCACTGACCCAAACCTTCATGCAACTTGCAAAGGTGGGGCAGGGTCCCAGTTGTGGTCTCCTTGAATCCAGGATGCCTGTGTGTGTGCCTCCCCCTGGCTTGCCCTGAAAACCTACCCTTGGTCTGATCTAGGTAAGAACCCTCCTTAAAATTCTCAAAATTCTTAACAATCGTTTTTGCCTTAAGCAACAGTCCATTTCTATCTCAGGAGTAGATGCAAATGATTGGAAGATGATGTAATATCATTTATGTTACTGAGATGTACATGTTTTGGCTGAGATGAACAAGGACATCAGAGGGCCAATTCTTTTGTCAATTCATGACAGTTTTTCTTTTTTCTTTTATAATTATTCCAGAATTGTAATTAAACAGGAGTATACTCAGTTCTTGGCTAGTGTCTTCCTATGTCTACAATCATAGTTTGAATTGAGATGGTGCTTATGTATACACCTCCAACCCATGGGGTGGAAAGATGGGGCTCAGGTTGGATGGGGGGAGCAGCTCACTCCAACAGTCCTCTGATCCTCCACAGCAGGATCCAGCTGGTGGAGTATGTGGCAGGGCCCCTGGCATAGCCATAAATTAGCTACAGTGTGTATGACTATGATTAGCTGTTTGACTTCTTGTTAAGCAACACTTACAATATCTGTAGGCACACAGTAAGCAGTTTGGAACTGCTGATTGCTCTTTGATTTATGAGGGGTGGTGGAGAAGGATGAAGAGAGACAGAAGTCTTGTTCCACTGCAGTTTGGAAATCAGACAGAAAGCTTAACAAGGAAAACTGGACAGGAATTTAGTTGTCACCCCACAATACATACATTTGGAATTTGCTGCCTTTTTTTAAAAAAAAAAAAAAGTAATTAATGCACTATTTATCTAGTAGTTTTGGTTAAAAATGAGATTATCAATATAGGGAAAAAAGTCACTCCAGATAGCTTTCTTATCACATTCAGCCTAAACAACACCAACATTGATAAGTGTAAATTCAAAATACAATTAAGATTCATGAGATTTCCAGACCAAACAAGGTTAATGTTCTTGGAAGAAGTTCACCTATAGATCTGCATTTTGAACATGCGTCCCTTCATAACTTCCCAGCCGTTGGACACTTGCTCATCATTTCTTTCTCAAATGATGTTTCCAGATCAACAAACTTATCCTTCCCTTGGATCAGTCATTTCCTTAGTCTTGTCTTTTAGAATGCAACGCTTTTACTGTCTGTTTTATGACACTAGTAACACTCTGTGCTCCAGCTCTGTATTAATCTTTTGAGAATGTTATTTATTTTACAGTATTGGCACAGCAGGAGACTTTCCTCTGCTTTTGACGAGGGCCCCTGGAGACAGCTGACACACACTAGAATGGTGCCAAATAGTACTGCAGGACGTTCAGTCTAAATTAGCATAAAATACTAAGATAACACTATTTCTTTTTCTTCTGATACTGATCAGATTGATACATTATGTTATGGAGAGCAGACTGAGATCATAGTTTTACTCTCTGTAACCTCCTAATCATACTCTCCTAACTGTCTTAACTTCATCAGAAGTCTTGCTATTCCCCATCTTGGCTTTGCTGCATACTGCTATGAATCATACTACATAAATTGCACAGACACGCAAAACTAAGAATTTACTTGATTTGTCACTTAAACAATATTTTAGTACTGATCTCACAAGCAGTCTGTTAATTTTATATTGAACTAGTGAGAATAGTACTCTCCTTATAATTTGTGTGCAAAGTTTTTCCAATTACAAAATCTGCCAACTCAAGGGGGGGAAAGTGGTTTAGATTAAGTTTTGTAGCTGAAAACAGAAACTCTACCAAATTTCCAGCACTAAGAACTTTTTACAGAAAGGCATTTTGAATTTTTTTTTCCAAAATACATTGTTTGCGTTTCAAGACTAAGAGTAGATGAAATAGCTCAATGGTGAAAAGCACTTCTTAATAAGTCTAACAGAGGGGAAGTCTTTGAACATGGGTGGTGTCTATCAAAGAGAAACTTCTGTTTTCTAGAGTTTTAATATGCAGAGCTTTGCAAAAAATGGTCCCACATAGGCTGTTTTTCTTGATAGGCTCCTACACTAATTTTAATATCCAATCCACTAGAAATCAGTGAGAACACGTTCCATAGCTTAGTGCACAATGCCATTGTATTCCATTAGCTGTCTTTCACAGCAGATTTATTGAGTGCTGCCTCTAAGGTTATGAAGCAGTCTTTTTACATTTGAATTTTAAGAGAATCCCCTTAACTCCACTCTCTAGTTCAACTTAAATAATCATGCAGTTCCTAAAATAAGTCAACAGACACTTTCATGACTAAATCTGAAGCAATCTGAGCTAAATTCACATCCATTCCAGAGCATAGACATAAACATAAGCACAGTTGCATATTCTATCATGTTCTATGACCAATATTGACACACACATGGCAAAGTTTTATTGATGTTTTTGAGTCCTCATGCACACAAGTCCAAAACCCCGCTCAAAGACAAATCACCACAACCATTCCATAGGCAAGGCTCAGTTTTCTTTCAAAATGTAATTCATTACTAGAGATAAAGAATTTGTTATTCACCTTTTCTGCAAGGTTCTAGTGGTTATATTGCTTAGATGTAAAACACATGGATTTATGTTCGGGTGGGAACATCACTCAACACACTAAGGATTAAGACACCTTTTAACCTTCCCAGTGAAGCTCTACAGACAAGCACTTAAGAATACCTTATTAAGAACAAAGCAAAGTGTAATTGAGCACATTACTGTATTTCAGTGAAGTCAACTGGGTTATGGTCTTAACCACCAAGACAATTTCTGTATTTTAATCTGTGACTGATATAGTGCAGAGGGCTAAAAATGTAATCTGATGTCACCCTTTTTACATTAATATATTTCAAATGTGTCTGTTAGTGGTATTGTAACAGCACAGCAGCCTACACAGGTTGGTGGCATACAGAGAAATCCCCCCACCTCTTTTTTTCTCTTTAAAACCTTAATTCCAGGTCTTACATCAGCCATTGAGATTTCATATGACCAATACTGAGATTGTGATGATTAACACAATCATCACTTATAAGTAAAATGCCCTGATTAACTCAAAACTAACATGGATTTTCAGACTTATTTTCCCTTGTTCCCAAGGAGAACAAATTAGCCTACAGCAAACCCAGAAAAAACAGAGGTGTGAATAAACAAAATAATTCTGTGTTGTAAAAACCAAAAAAACCCCCACAAGTTTGGTAAAGACAAAACCAAGTTGTTTCCTCAGCACCGGAGCTAAGGATGTATCCCTTCCCTTTCTCTCATGCCTAATAAGGTGTAAAGTTCTGCCTGAAGCTTTTCCCACTGCCATGGAGTCCACAGAAGGGTTTGAGCTCACCACAGCTGACCTTGGGTCATTTTTTCTACAAAGAGAGGAACTAATATAATTTCTCTCCTCTGTCCAACAACTAATTCCCATGAAATATGTAGGAATTCAGTATTTCATTTAGGCAGACAGAGGTCTGCAAACTAAACTGCCATTAACTAAAAATTTACTAAAGGACATACAAATGCACATACACATCACAGCATTTGCATGTCCTTATATTCGCAGCATGGCCACATCATTCTCTTTTCCAGTACAAAAGAAATAAGGAAAGAATATGAAATATGAACAGTGAAAAACTGGATGAATACATGTATTAACTGCACTTTGAGACATACGAAAACCTGAAAATAAACCAAACCAACATCGTCACAGTAGCTAGGGTGGATACAAAGGTTTTGATGTTACTATACAGAGCACATACAAATTCTGTTTGTCTCTTCTAGTCTTATTTCAGTTAGCTGAAACACATTCTCTCATCAGGTTCACAGAAGTTTTGAGTTCTTTAGATGACAGATGTGGGGGAAAAGCCTGAAAGAGAAAGCAATACTCCACCATGTGGCATTTCATGAGAACAGGCAGAACCCTGCAATTTAGATACCTAGAATATCTTCTCTATTTGAAATGACTACTTGCACACTTTAAATATTTTATGTCATACTCCAAAAAACTAGAGAAGCATTTTGAATGGACTGAAAATACTTACTGGAGACATGAGAGAAATGCCTTTAAAGAGAAGACTTCAAGTTTCCTTTCATTCTCAGGAAAAATTCTGACATTTCAAAAACCTCCTTAAACTGAAATTTTCACCTTTGTACTCTTTATGAATAAATCTCCAGCTTCTTCTCTCTCTCTTTTTTTTTTAGCCCATCTCTCCTAGTCAGTTTTCCATATATTCATTGAACTTTTCAGACCATTTTCTGAAGTGTGCTTCAGTAAAGAAACAAACCAAGTCTAACCATAAATAATTGCAATAATAATAATAATAATAATAATAATAATAATAATAATAATAATAATAATAATAATAATAATAATAATAATAATAAATTGAACAGCAAATCTGAAGTATCAGAACTGTGTACTCAAGTTTCCCTACCCACTAGAAATATTATTTACAGAATATTTTTGCTCAGAGGCAAGGAAAAAACATCACCAAATTAAACATTCTACAGAAAGTGATAGTATATTTTTTTCTTTTGCTGCATTTCTCATTATAGAATGAGAAGCATTCAAAAAAAAATTCTGAGAAAAATAATCCTTCAGCATGTTTCCACATATCTGTATGATATGAAGAAGCACTGCTTGTGTCTATGGTTCCTTGCTGGTGATGCTGAAGTGCTCTGCTGCATTCACAATCTGAAAATGTTTAAGACTGTAGCCCATCTCACGGTCAGTGAGAACCCTCATGAAAGACACTGCAAATATATTCAGTCTATTCTTTTTCCACTTTTCATCCACAGCTACTATTTGGCTAAAAATTGGCAATCCTTTTATTCTTCCTTCATGAAACAGAACACTCTCTAATTGCTGTTATGTTATTGGTATTTGAATTCAGCACAGTTTGTCAACAATTTTCAACTATCTATTCTTTCAAACGCAATTCAGAACTTTGAAAGCCTGTCTCACAAATACAATAATTACTCTTCTATTTCTAAGATTTGTTCATAAAATGAGAAAACAGCCTTTGGGAAATTTGTTTTGCCTGAGAAAAGACATTTGCTACACTTAATTAATAGGAAGATACAAAGCTATTTGCAACAGCTTGTCCTTACATTCATCATCATAATATTGTACAACCACAGATTTATAGGATAAATATAAATCAAGAATAAATATGATGATGATAGGCTGTATTTTGGGATTATTTGTGACAATGGTTTTGCAAGCCAGGCATTGAAATAAGATAGAAATAACCACAACAGATGACTACAGAGCTAATCTGTGAGCATCTGCATATTTTGGTAAGTACTTCAGAAATACTACATGGGTAAAAAAATGAATGTGCAAATGCTCCTAAATCTGTAACACATGCATACTTCTCTCTACTTCAGAGATCTTACAACTGTCCATAATATCATTCTCTTGGCCCAGGAAAACTAAGACTTCAAGTTTAACTAATGTCTAGTCAAAATGAAAAGATTAATTTTGAAATCATACACATGAAACTGGAATTATTCTCTCAGAAAAAATTAGGAAAACATGGGATTTAGTAATACAGACATAAAGCAGGTCACTTTTGCTAAGCTCAACACAGTCCTATCAAAAGCAGGTATCAGCACATCCCATACATCACGTACTTGTTTTTAAGTTCCACTTACTTGTTTTTAAGCACAATATATGGAATTTCTTTGAAAAGCAAAGGTCCTGAACTGCTTCTCTGGGTAGAATGTAGATACACCAGAGGCAAATGTGTGTCTCCTTCACAAATCCACAAGCTAATGTTCACAGACTCTATGAAGAAACTGCAAAATACCTACACCATATGCACACTTTTTGTTTTGTTGTTGGGTTTTTGGGGTTGTGCCTTTTTTTCCCGCAGGGAAACAAATAGCTGTCCTTCTATAAAAATGCTTCAAAAAAATGGGTCATCTTTGGGTTCCTGGAGCGCTGACCAAGTCTCTGGAGAAAAAAATGAATCTTCAAGCATAAATGTAATAAACTAGCATTATCCTGAAAGAGGGTCAGATGTCACTGGTTTGTTATCTGAAACAAAATAGGAGATGATGCAAAAATGTTTTCTGATATTGATATTCATGTTTACTGATGCAAGATAAATTTTCCTTTTTTTTTTTTTTTTTTTTTTTTTTTTCCCAGTTGAGCTTTTAAATTTTGGGTTGACTGATCCATACAGAATTTTTAATTTCTCCATATGCTAACACTTTTGTTATAAGAAAATGAAAGCATAGGCTGTGCCTTATCATGGTCAGCTTTTGCCCAGGCCAACTCTCCTTGAAAACAAGATGACTCTGGATTCAGCCAGTTTCATGAATGACTAGTTTTGACAAAATGCCTTCAATGAAATCTGGGGCCATAGTTGCACAGCCTGCATTCCACTAAGTGCTGTAGTCCAAGTCTCCAGGAGAAGCTGTGAGTGCTGTGCATCTACGTATCGCAATGAGGTCATGCCCACTGACTATGGCTTTGCAGATAGAACTGCAATATTATTTCTGAATGCAACCTTAATTGCAACTCATGTCAAAGCATTTGACAAAGACCTGCTTCTTTCAGTGTCCAAACTTCAGTGTTGCTTAGAAGCTCACATACCTCATGTGAGCTTCTAAGCAACATAGTACTGACAGACTGGCTCTTATCAGAGCTTCTTAAACAAATGGTTCTCAAGCAATTTGTTCAGCACAATGAAATCATGCTCTTGAATGGGGCATCATATTTCAGGTGTAGTATGAATATTTTTGGAGAAGTTCCCATACACCAAAGGCACCAGTGAAAGAAAATATAAAGGAAAGAAACACAGGAAATAAAGAGCAAGGAGCTTTGAAGTCCAATAGTTAGTCCTACCTTGGCAACTGTATTACTAAGTATCATATAGATTCAGAGACCAAAGGTCACAGTTCAACCTTCTAGTCATATGAAATACACTGAAACAATCAGTAAGAGAAAGATGTTGATAATGAATCTTGTACCAAAATTCTTACCTCTGTTCACAAGGTTTCTTTGCTACATACTAAGAACTGCTGCAGTTCACTCACCTTCTGTATGGAAAGTTCATTTTAGCTATTTTTGTAGATAGATTTCTCAAATAAATTCTCTGTTGAGTTGAACTGTCTCTGGTTGAATCAGAAATTTTCTAGAAGCAGTGATACACGGTAGACATAGCAGTTTGGGAAATGGGAGGAGATCATCTATGTATTCAACGTTACGGAGCATGGGTCTTTGAAGTGGCAAAACTAAAGCTCATTCCTTCTTTGCCTAGGACAGTTGGCTTCAGGAGAACTGAAGCCATTGCCAGGCTGCAATTGCTTGTAATTGTGCAATATCAGGTCAATTGAGTGGCTTGGGACAAGATTTTCAGCTGAATTTAACCCAACTCTAGCTTAGTGATGTGTAAAGTCATGATGAAGGACAAAAAAAAAATAATGAGCTGTGTCTATAAAAAACTTATTTACTGACAGTGTTGGATTGCTTTCCAGACGTTATTTTTGTTCACATGAATCTGGAAGACAAAGTATCTTCTCCTTATAAACAAAGCCTACTGGATACTGAAGTCCCTCAGACTTTATTGAATAGACAGGATTTCTGAAAGCTAAATAGCAGAACAGAATCAACAATATGGTAAGAAAAATACATGCCTTATTAGAATGAAACTATTTCAGTACTTTTATAGCCAACCACAATAATTCTGAGAGCATCAGGTCACTTAACCTCTTCACAGATAGACAGAAAAAAATACAACTCTAATGGTTTCAGTATGCAACTACTCCCAGGCCTTTCACAGCAAAGGTCTGAACTGTCTGTGGGCTATCAAAGGTCGGGATGCTTCCAAAGGCAAACTGTTTATTCAGAGGCAGACTTGATCAAGGCTTATGTTTTCCCAAAGGCAGCTAGCTTGCTTAGGCCCTTTAAAAAATCCTTTCCCTAGATCTCATCCACTGGGCTGTTCAGGCTGTGTATTTTAAGCAGCAGCAAAGTGCCAAGTTGAAAGAAAAGAATTTGTTTCTAGGAGAAGCAAGGAGAAGACAAAGCAAAAGTTAACATTGCAGATCACTGCAAGCTTCAGAGAGTACAAAACAATTGTTTTAATGAGACCTAAAAATACTTCTTTTAAGAGTGCTTGCTGCCAAAGACATGCGATACACTGAGAAACAAGTTTGCAGATTTAAAATATTTATACTACAAAGTAGCAGTTCCTACTTTAGAAGCTTATAGCTGATTAAATTGGAACTGAATTTCTCATATTGCAGACAAAATATTATAAACCATAGCCATAAGTAAATACTGGCTTTGTTTTGAGCTTAATGTTAAAAAAGGAAAA
The DNA here is from genome assembly GCA_035583155.1 of Acropternis orthonyx. NCBI lineage: Eukaryota > Metazoa > Chordata > Aves > Passeriformes > Rhinocryptidae > Acropternis > Acropternis orthonyx. The sequence continues at coordinate 30,267,449 of JAWWEU010000081.1, forward strand.
AAACCAAACAACCAGATCACAGTTCTCTTGGTGTAACTATCAATAGACTTATAGGACAAAATATCATTTTATTGCCTAACCTTCTCTTTGCTATGTCACACAAATTGTACTAGAATGCACCCTGAAAAACAAAAGGGCTATGCAAACAAATAGGAAGTCACATGGCCACATAGGATGCTTTACAAATGCCTGTACTCAAAAATCTTGTCTCAACTCAAAATTTAATCCAATTCTTCATTCATAGTTCAGGGGAACACAGAAAGTGAAATGTTTATAGAGATCACACTTCAAAGAAACTTTAATGGAAAGTGTCAAGTTCAGCTTCTTTGTTAACTTCAAGCATCAGAAAATTTTTGCTTTTTTTAAGGGGAAAAAAACAAAGAGAAGTGATTTAAGTGATCAGAGGGACAATTCCCTTTTGAAAATCCAAGTTTTCTTGCCATATTTAGAGAATGCCGAAACAGTATCTACAGCAACATCGACAGTGCAGCTGTGAGGGTGCCAATATCGCCTCCAACTGTGGAAAGCATTGTTTTCTTCCTTTTTTTTTTAAGTCTTTTCTTCACTTTTCTCTTTCCAAAGGTATAAAACCTAGCAAGAATTTAATGGAACATGTTATGGTATTTGTAACTTTGGAGCAACAACTTGTTCAGCAATCATTAATTGCCAGCTCCTGCATTTATTTTTAATTACTCTCTGATACAAGCAGGTGCCAGCCACACTTACATGCAAAAGCCAAACAACCTGCCTCTAAGTAAGGTCCAAAACTGAGATTCCTGTAGGCTTTCAGAAAAGACTAATCATTAACAAACCAGTTTGCATAGTCTGTTACAGTAAGCAACTCCCAGCAAGAGAACACTAAAGCAGTGGAAGTGGAAAAATAGCATTTAAAGTTCTGAAAGCATTTATACTACTTGATTCATTAGATGCAACTTCAGTTCTCCCCCCCTCGAATGTCTCCTTTCTTTCCATGCTGATGAAAGGCTGGAAGAGACCAAGATAAAACTTTTGGTGCTACAAACTGGTTCTATGAACTGGTGAGGCTTGACTCACCAGCAGTGGCTCTGATCGAGATGTTTCCCTTCCCTAAAAGGGAAAGTGAGATACACTGGTTATTAAGAAGTAAGAGAGAAAGTCACACGAATCAGTTTCTAGTTCATGTGCACTAGCAACTCTCTCCATCATTCACTTCACTTAGGCAAAAACAAAAAATATCTGCATTTGCCATTCTTCTCTCTAGTATGTCCTCCATACCCACCCTTCCCACTTCTTCCCTCAAGTCACTATATATATTTATATATATATATATATGTAAATGGGAAGCTAGCTCATAAGTTCGGACTGTAAATTATGTCCCAACCTTCACCTTGCCCTCTGTATCTAAATTTTAAGTACATTAATTACACTGTGGAACTCCCATATTATTCTCTGTGTCACTTAACACACCAGAACACACCGCCCTGAGTTGACCTTACAGTGTGCTGTAACAAATACATTACAAACATCATCTAACTGCTCAGGTTTTGTGACAGCACAGCAAGAATGGATAGATGAGCCAGTGTCCATGAAATGGCATGCAGAACAGGTGTCAGCATCATGTGTAGAAACACAACAGGAACAATTCATGTTCATCTCAGGACTGTCCAGAAACTGGCTTCAAGACCAAGTACACTGAAGAGCAAGCAAGAGGATATAGTGAGGTTTCTGCTGTCATTAGCTCACCTTCTTACAAGTCTTCAAAAAGTCTTAACTTGGTTCTTTATGGTGTCGTAACTTTAAAATGCCTACTATGCCTGCCATGCCATCAAACTTGTAAGATGGTAGCTCTGTCCTGGTAAATTCAGAGCTTTAAAGATGCTTAATATAGCAAAAAATGAGTCCTAAAAGAAGCAGTCACTCTTGAAATTCAGAACATATTTAATGTGGATATATTATTAGAAGCTGTATACACAACTATTAGAGTGAGCTAATAGCAGCAGTGTAATTACTAGAGTATTTTGTCACTTAGAATGTTTTGTCACTTAGGAGCAGACAAACTTGCTGTTCCTACATTCATGTTGTTTATTTACTGCTTACAAAGCTTCCAAAGACCTGATTATGTTCTTCTTGTAACAGGTAAATCAATACCAAAGAAGTTATTACCTTCTACCTCAGTTAATGACTTAGTCTAGACCATGTCACACTACAGTTCTCCCCAAAACTCCTCACAATAGCAAAGAGCTGTAACCAAAAGCATTGATACTCAAAAAAAAATATTATACATCTACACCAGGAAAATTAGGTCTTCATAAAAGTACATTTATTAATGTTTGACCGTCATTTTCTCATTGTCAGAACTTTTCACTAACCTTAATTCCAACAGTTTGGAAAAAATTGACAGTACGTGCTTCTTATTCTAGGGAGCAGTATTTGAAAGTTACAATTAGAACAGGTTGGGAGTTGCAGTTTAGCTTGTCTTTTGTTTGTTTTTCAAGGAACTGTAAAGTCAGTAAACTTGATGCTCAAAATGAGCTTTATCAAAGCCTGTCCCATTCCAATCTGCTTTATCACCCTGTGTCTCAGCAGCATTCTGACCCACAAGTGGTACTTCATTACACCAGATTACATTAAAGCTCCAATCTTCCCTCTTTGCTTTGAATAAACCCATCATACTGTTTTTCCTAGAGT
>JAWWEU010000081.1:30270215-30284928 GCA_035583155.1 Acropternis orthonyx
ATTACACCAGATTACATTAAAGCTCCAATCTTCCCTCTTTGCTTTGAATAAACCCATCATACTGTTTTTCCTAGAGTGCTCTGAAAGATTCAAGACACTAAAATTTGTGTAACCTTTAAGTCAAGCTGCAGTTTCACTTACAGGCATTCACAGTCCCTTACTACAATTTAAAAAAAATCTTCTCAGTTCTCGGCCCCTGGGAATTCAAATGTATTTCCCAGAACCCCAAAGGTTCTGGGAAATCCCTAATCCACTCTTAATAAAATCAAGACACTGAGCGGCAAAGATGGAATTAGAGTAGCAAACATCACAACTACCTACTGGCTAGTGTGTGGAACTGGAAAGCAGACACAGAGGTGATGCACACGTTCTTGTAATTGCATTCCATGCTTCTTTTGTGGCCTGTTTTCCATTAAATAAAATAGGCAGATATTGCTTCTATCCCATTTCTTCTATCATCTCTTTAAAAGCTCCTGCCTTTAAAGCTATTGTTGGACATATGCGCACAAACATCATCCAACCAGGCAGAGCAGACTGTTTAGTAAAAAAACATACATACGCATTTTGAAAACAGGGTTTTATTGAAACTTATCAAAAATGTCTGAAATCTAATTCACGAAAGGCACTTCAGACTTTCGTCCCTTTTCTTTTTAGCTTTGGGTTTTTCTGACAGCTGAGATAATTCACTTTCTTCAACTTCACCATGCTTTCTTTTCTTTTTCTTTGACTTTTTATGGTCACTTTGGTAACCGCTGGAGTCACTGGTAGGCAATACATGTTCCTGTTCTTTTCGCTTGTCCTTTTTCTTTTTCTTTTTCTTCTTGCTTTTTTCATCACATAACCCATTCACAGCATCAACATTTTTCTGTTCTTCATTTTCCCTCCCAAGGTTATCCATCTCATTTAGAGGCTCTTCTGTTACATTATCTTCCCCACATTCATTCAAGCCATTTTCCTGGTGGTCAAGCTTTTGAATTTCACCCCCATTTGAACTGTCAGCGATGGTCTCAGACTGCTTGGGCCGCATGCTGTAAAAGAAATATACAAAATGAACTGCATTAGAGACATGTTAGCACAACTGACACAGAGGATTGTCAAAATTTGCTGAAACACAGTATTTACACCAAGTAGTTAAAAGATAAACATTTGCTAAAAACAACAACAAATGGAGAGCATGATACTCTAGTTACAGAAAACTGTAAAGCCAGTTTAATATTTACAGGGTAACTGCTATTACCTTACTAGCCTCCTTCTTACCACATAATGAATATTCTTTCAAATCTTATCCTAAATTTCTTCTCTAAAATGCTGTACAGACCATTTGGTACTTCCTTTTTTATACCCTCATTCATAATTACACACTGTGTAATAAAACTTTTTGTTTTTTTAAGTCATTCACAAACATACAGAGCAAATGGCCTATTCAATCATACATGAGACACACTTCTGATCTTACCAAGCAAACGGTAATCACTCCAAACAATTAAAACAAAGGTGATGCCAGAAAAGCAGGGAGGGGGGGGAAAAAAAGAAGAAAAAACACAAACAAAATCAAAAACCCCAGCAAGTATCACACAACTGAGAGCACTGGAGAAAATGTCTAAGAAGACAAATATGGAAATAATGCAGTTAAAAACCATGGAAGAGGAGATGTCCCAAAAGGCAATGAATTAAAAATCAGAAAATTTCATTGTAAATTAACTGAAACAATCCAGAGCACCCTTTCAGAATAAAAAAAAAACCATACAAAAAATATTATGGATTTCTGAGTAGTAGTCATATTGTACATTTAATTAAAAACATAACCATGTTGGCAGAAAAACACTGCTCAGGAAATGACCATTTTAAAAACCAAAATCTGAATGAAGTCTTTTAAAGGCATGATTTTTTGCAAGCTGCCCTAAAAATTTACAGAGGCATAAGGAGGAAGGTGATGCATTTTCTTATACATTCTTTGAAATTCTTATGTTTCAGCAAGTATTTAGGTCATCCACATCTAACTCTTCGTGTTCATGCAATACATGCACACGTTTGTGTATAAGTGTCAATGTAAACACTGTGTTCAGGAACTCGGCAGTTTTCACTTAGAAAGACTATGAACATTCATAAACACAGCTACTCTGGACATCTCAGGGTGTTATTTTAAGCATTTATTACTTATACAATCAGCAGTTCGCAGGTTAACAAACTCAGACTTTTAAAGCTCAAAAAAAATCTAGTTCTACTTTTTCCAGAGAAAAACTTCATGTGAGTCCTTAACAGTGGAAACTTTAGTTTAAAATACCTAACACAGATTATATATATACTTGGGTTTGCGTAAAAATAAGAAAGCTTAAAAATGAAGATGTAAATTAAAATAATTTAGCTTGTAACAAACCTACTAAAACAGTTAAAAATATTCTCCATTAGGGCACAATACCTGCTTTTAGTGAGTCCTCCTCGAATGAAGAACACCCCAGCTGTATCGGAATCCAAGTGCAACACTTGAAATTTCAGCTCATCCCCTATTTTTAACCCCAGCTCTTGCCACTGTACAATCGACATTTGTTCAGGTTTAGGGATAGATGCATTGAAGCATCCATGTATCAAGCAGCCAATATGACTAGGGGCCACTTTATTAATTATACCCTAAAAAAGAAAAAGAATGTCATGTGAATATACAGCAAAGATCAGCTCTTTAAATGCACACAATATATATTAAATTTCCTATATGGACATTTTTCAACAAAAGTTTATGCACAAGTTATGAAGTCAGTTTATCAGGCAAGTAAGATAACTCTATTTCACTAAAATCAAAGCTATTCCTGTATACTCTTTATCAATTCCTCTGAAAACAGAAATGAACTGCAAGAAAGAAAGTCAAAACATGAAACATAGCCACAGTGAGTACCTGAACAGAACAGGTGACTGTCCTCACACTATAATGATCAACTTTGATTTGAGGCCATTTTAAGTCTGACTTAGTTGCCTAAAACGGCCTTCAGGCTGGCACAGCACTACTTTGCAGCTGAGGATACAGAAGACACATAAAAAGCTTTCAGAGACTCCATTCAGAGAGTTTCTGACACATCTGATGTGAAACAATATTCACTTTTGTTTTGCCTAAGAATGAATGACATGCTAAGAAAGTTTTCCTTCTCTTCCTAGGAAGAGGCCACCATCATTCATTCTTAAACATTTAGAAAGACACAAACTGTGCTGCATAAAGTACGGCACAACAACCAAGGTGAGCCAATTCTCAACACTTTTCCCACAAGTACTGATGCAAGGGTATTAACAAGCTAAAAGCTGTTCTGTGACACATACATCTCCTTTTTCTGAAGGCAGGCTTCAGCTTGATGTACCGCTCTTGTAAATGAAGGAACTAAGCTCATGAGAACATTCTAAACACTCTCGTATATAACAATATACCAAACACACCTGTTTAAGAATTATCTGCTCTTCAGAAAGAAGTATCAATATGATATATGCAACTATGATACAGTACTTAATACATATTCCTTGTGATACAATGTTTTAGGTAATACATAATTATATACATAAATTTACAGACAGACAGTACAGATGGATGAAGTAAAAACTACTGCTACCAACAGTGAAAAAATTGCTATGAACTACTCATACACGAATAAACTAATATAAACTAAAATATATCTCTATCTAAGCTGCAGACCACTTGATGCTGGAGGTAAGACAAGCTTTGACTACTTAATAAACCCTCAAAACTCTCCGTGAGATGCCAAGGCATTTACATACCACCAGCTTTTTCCCCTTCTTCGGACTGAAGACGACGAAGTCCGCCTCGATGTTCAGGTGGATGAACCCCTGGTCGTCGTAAATGTCGCCGAGCTCACCCACCACTTTGATGTTGTCGTAGGCCACCGGCACACCCTGAAGGCTGGAAGGAGAAGGAGGAGGTGCCGTTAGCCGCCAGGAGGGAGATACCCCGAGCCGAGCCAAGCCGAGCCGGGCCGAGCCCCCCGCCCGCACCTCTCCGAGTAGCGCAGGAGCTCCGCGTCCAGCTGGGCGCGGATGCCGGAGCGCTTGCGGGCCAGGAATCGCGGCGGCAGCGCCACGTGCCTGCGGTGCGGCACCGCCACCAGGCACGAGTAGCGGCGCCCCACGAGCCCGCGGGCCGCGGCGAAGGACGGGGCGGCGGCGGCGGGGCCGGAGCCGGGGTGGGGCGGCGGGGCCGGGGCCGGGGCGGCCGGCGGCGGCGCCCGGGCCACGGCCATGCTGCGGGCGGGGCGGCGCCGAGCGATGGCGTCAGGGACCACTCCGCCATCCTCCCTCCCATCCGCCCGGCCCGGCCGCGGGCAGTGACGAACTTCCGAGCCCTGCCGGCCCTGCCCCCTGTGTCCCGGAGGGTCCGCCCCTCCGGTCCGTGCTTAACCTGTCCGCAGAGTGTGTGTTCTCCTCGCAGCCGGTGTTTGCATCCTGTGCGCCCCGTTTGCTCAGGGGCGCCCCTTCGCTTCATGGTGCGCATCGTTTGCCCCATGACCCGAGACCGAACATTTGGGTATTTTGCCCAGTTATGTTACGGTGTCACCGTAAATTTGAATCGAACGGTTCGTGACTTAAAAGACGCGATGACAAACTGCCTTAAGTGACCTTCTTCATACAGGGCAATTCTAAGAACGCAGAATTTGCTTTCTGTTGCTGAAGCCCGGATCGAATCTGTACCTGTAATGGGAAGTTGTGTAGAAATTAAGACGATTTTTCATCACGTTAAGTGATGCAAAAGCCATTGAAACTAGTCAAATACTACATCGCCAGAAGGTTCGCTTTGACTGAACGTCCTGTGACGACAGGACATTGCTAGTTTTCTCAAGTGAAATAAATAATCATCTTGATTAACCACAGACTAGAAGAGCAAAGGAGAAGATAGATAAAACTTATAAAAGTCACAAAAAGGATTGCTGGTGCACTGTACACCGCAATGACCTTGTCCTGTTGTAGCAGGTGGAATTTGTGGCTGGTTAGTGAAGACTGTCCAGAAAAGTCAGTCACACTTTACATGCACACAAAGTTGCACAGCAGTGTCTTAAGAGTTTACTTTAAACTGATTTAACTGAACTAGTGCAAAACCTTGAAAAAGTATTCTCTCACTTATTTAAATTTTAGTTTATATTGGTGTGTTTTAGTAATGTACACTTTGAATCCACACAGAGAGTTATAAATTTATGATGTATCAGTTTCATTAAAGATGTTAAAATTCCTTTTATGCTGTGGAGACTTCAGAAACACTGTTGTTTTGTGAAAATAAGCTTTAATCAGATACCAGAAATCCTTGAACTCCACATAAAACGTTAAGTGATGCAAAAGCCCTTGAAACTACCCAAATACTACATCACCAGAAGGTTTTCTTTGACTGAACGTGCTGTGAATACAGGACATTGTTAGTTTTTGCAAGTAAAATAAATGGTATAATTTGCAGTACTTTACTACAAATAAAGTTGGATTAGTGTGAAAGAACTGACATAAAAATGGCTTTCAGATGTCATATCAAATGTGAAAAATTGAAAATGTCTTGAATTACTGTAATCTGTATTCCTTTGTGGCTTTAGTCCTCCAGGGTATTTAATGTCTGTTGAAATTAATTGTATGGTATATGCTCTCAGCTTTCTGGAAGAAATATCTGTATTCTTTGTTTCATCTATTCAGATCATATTTAAACCTTGCAATGTGCTTTCAATCCTGGTTGAAGACCTTGTGCAATAACTGCATGCACTTCTATTCCTAAAAGAAATATATGTTTTATAACTTATTTATGAGTGGATTTAGTTTGCAATGAGAACATATAATGCACTCAGGGCTTTACTCAACATTATCCATAATAATAAAAACCTACATCTTCTCTTAAAAGAAAAACTGGGAATAAGATGGAAAGACAACATGAGCAAGAATGTGGATTTTGTCTTTCAATCCATAGTCAGGTTGGACAACATGATGTCAGAAAGGCTCTGTCTCTCTGAGCCTGCAGCAATCCAAAGTTGCCCCTGCGGACTTCTGACCCTAGAAAATTCCCTACAGAGATCAAATCTGTACTTTCTAATTTATCTCCATTTATCCGTGCTACTGTGCTTGGTTTTCATTTCACAGTGCTCTTGGGACCTCCACATTTGTTGTCAGGCTAAAGTAATCTGGAGAATGAACTTTAAATCCTAATGGTCACTAAGTCTATGTAGTAGGCTGGAGCTAATTCAAAATAGCCTTCCTTAAATTCTTTTTCTGTAGATAACTGGTCCCAGCATGAGCTGTTTTTCTTTGTGAGTCCACACCTGTCAGGTCACACTGCTTGCTAATGCAACGTAGCCTATCTGTACAAAAAACAGTGTTGTCTTGCAGTCTTCTAGAGACTTCAGTCCCATGGTATGACTTGAGCTTTTATTACCTGATTGTAAAAGATGTTCTGATGAAAGAGAGGCATCTCAATCTGACTAACACCTCCCCCAGCCACAGATTAGTTCTTAAAACCCTCTGGACCGTAACACTTAAATCCTGATATCCCTGTGTTCATTTCTTGTCTTCTTTTTCTTCCCTAGTTGTATATATTTTCACTTCTTGATGTTAGCTTTCAGCTTAAAAAGTCTGTCTTGACTGACCTTTCAGCAGCACTGCAGTGAGCCTGTGTCTGAAAAGGCAGCTAAATTCAATGTCTAAAACAGCACAACCATTGATTGGTATGTTTGCCAAGTCTCACAATGGTTGATAAGACTGTGCTCAGTCTGTTTTTCTCTGGTGGTCAGGTTGCCAGTAACAATAGGGACCAAACCCAAAATCTGCATTTGCAATCACTGCTGTTCTTTGCCTTTCTGTTTTATTTGTGTTTATCTTCCTTTCTCTATGAAAGTAAGGCCAGACTCCAATAAGGAGATTCATTAACAACAGCGAATTCAGCACCTCTCAGCTGGTCTTTTCTTCCCGTACAGTCATTGCCATCTTCTATCCAGGTTTCTGAATTGACACTGTATGTTGAGTAGAAAGCCCACCCAATTGCCCATTGATGCTCTGTTGTGGCAGCTGCAACTCATTCATTCAGAGGGCAGCGTGCATCCAGCATTAAAGTGCTGAAAGTCTTAGCTGCACCAGTATATACTGCATCTCATGCGGAATGGATGAGTGCCTGTGGCAGTGGGCTTGAGTAGGAGAAACACTCTCCCTTAGGACTGTGTGCTCAAAGGACTGAGTGCATTTTGAAATTGAATCCATCTCACATGACTTGTGCTCTCTAAAAAAGAGAAATGAGGAAATGCCTCAGTTGCATAGAAAGGGTGGATACAGTACAAAACTTGTGGTCTGTATTTTTTTTCAAATATTTTAGTTGGCTTCTTATTTTTTCATTTTTTAACCCTATGGTTGTTGCTGTCATACTTAGAATGAGGAATCACCACTCAAACTCAGTTTTGTTTGAAGTTGTATGATAATAGGTTTTCTTCAATATCTTTGACTCTCATCTCAAATAGAGACTAATTCTAGCATGTTTGGTCATCGAGAATTAAGTATCTAGATGTCATTGGGAGTCTCAGCTTGTGGTCCTAAGTGTGGCATTCTGTTAGGCTAGTTTTGTGGAAGTTATTTTTGAGAGATCCACCATTCAATTATGTATAAAATCAGAGTAAAAGGTTAGCTAAAGTTAACAATAGTTACAGCAGTAAAAGCTCATTTGACTGGAAATGGGACATCTAATTTGAGCAAATACAGGTTGTTAAGATGAATACTGTCATTGGCCAAAGAAGGTAGATACTCCTGTCAATATATCAGGAATCTCTCTATCTCAGGGTTTGTACTTAAACAGAATATACCAAATGCTGAAAATCCACCAGATGGCACACTAAAGCCTTGATACTGACAAGTGCCGTCATCCAAAAGAAAGAAGGTAAATGCATGACTGGCTGAAAATTTAATCTGTGTTACACTATGCAGACTCTGCTTTGCTCTGTCAGCAATTAGTAGGTCAATCTTTAATAGCTAGGAAATTACTTAGAAAAACATTAAAGGGAAGAAATGGAATAAGACAGCAATTATGTTAATTTATTTCAGCTAATAATTTGTCTTGATTTGTAGTGATGTTCCTGATGCAAAGATAGGGACCTGGTAGATGGAATCTGGGGACTGCCATGAAGATGATCAGGGGGCTGGTGCACTTCTATGAAGGTAGGCTGAAAGAGTTGCAGTTGTTCAGGCTGGAGAAGAGAAGCTCTGGGAAGACCTTATAGCACTTTTCAGTACATAAAGGGGGCCTGTAAGAGCACTGGAGGGGGACTCTTTACAAAGGCACGGAGGGATAGGTCAAGGTGGAATGGCTTCAAACTGAAAGGGAATAAGTTTGGGTTAGTTATGAGGAAGAAATTCTTTCATGTTAGGGTGGTGAAGCACTGGAACATGTTGCCCAGAGCAGTTCTGAATATCCCTTCCCTGGAAGTGTTCAAGGCCAGGTTGGATGGGACTTTTAGCCAATGGAAGGTTGCCCCCCAACCCAGGAGGGTTGGAACTAGATGATTTTTGAGGTCCCTTCCACCCAAACCATTCTATGATTTTGCATCTGGGATGGACATCTCCTAACAGATAGGGACTGGATAGATTTGCCTTTGGCCCTTGATTCTCTAAATAGATTGTTGCCTGCTGGGAGATGGCTGATATGGCTGGCGATCACTCTTGTGAAGATAAAATATCTTGTCTAGAAATATATTACTGAAAGAACTGTGTTCAAGTAGCTTCCCGGCCTTACATCTGTAGAAATGAAGAAACCTGGTGTAGGATGGCTGGTGCTGGCTGTCGTGCCCTTCTCCAGCTTTGCTGGTGCTTGAAGGCATAGTTTCCATAACAGAGACATCATAGAGATCTGGCTGCTGGTCTAATGCTGAGTTTCTCCTCTGTGTTTCCAGCCAGTGAGCGAAATGTCCAGATAATGGCTTAAAGCAGAGCAAATAATGTGAGAACATGACTTTTCCCATGTATACAAGAGGTGTTGTTGCCACAGAAACAGGGGAGGGAAGCAGCCTATGCTAACATAAAGAACAGTACGGCTTTTCTACAGCACTGTGAATGCTTCTGATGAATGGTGCTAACAAATGAGATGGATGCACAGGTTGTAAATGCAGTAAATGAGGTGTCTTGCGACAGTCTGTCTGTGCTATTATGCAATTCATACTCTGAGAAACTTCTAACAACCTTTTACTCCAGTGTTTTTAAAATTGTCAGGAAATATAGGAATTAAGGATCCACAGGGGATTGCCTCCAGAAAAGTCAGCTGCTATTAATTTTAAGAGTAGAAAATGTCTTTTTGCCATCCTGCTTTATGACTCCTGTGCTTCTTTCAGATGCTACAGAAGACAAAATAATTTTCTAGTTCTACTAGTAGTAGATTGCTCTGTCTTTTCAGTACTCAGGCTGTTAGAAAAGAATTGTGAAGACATTTATAATTAAATGAAGAACACTGAGACATTTAGACCTAAATCCTTACTCAGAAAAACTCTAGAAATTATGTATGTTTTGCTGAGGCACATAAATTTTTAACTTACTGTGCTATTTCTAATTTTGCACCTGTATTTTTAATGGAAAACTGTTAATCCTTCTGGCCAGGAGACCAGGTCCCAAATCTGAGGAGTTTGCCATTTAAGAGAGGTCCAAAATACCCATCCTTTTGAAAGAAAGATAGTTGATTACGTCTCCTAGGCTACTTCTAAATTAAGGCCCCTGTCCTGCCAGTCTCATTTTTGCAAATGAATTTCAGATGAGTTGATACTTGAGAAATATTAATAACAAGGATGAGGAATTGTTATGTGGATTTTTTTCTCATTCTATCTAGAGAATTTAACGGGCAGATTTTTATCAAGTCTTTATGGTAACAAATTTAGATGTTTTCTTTTGTCTGTATTTTCTGCAGTTAAAGGTATATGCTTTTCTCTTGATAAACTGGAAAAGTTGAAGCCTTTTCCACAAAAGTAATGGAAATAAGGGATAATTTTTTTTGAGGTTCAAAAATGTGATTACTTTTAGTTTTGTGACTGTATAGTTTTGTTTTGGATCAAATATGAACTTGTTTGGATATTATCAAAATGCTTGTTCTTGTATTTCCATCCTACAAGAAGGAAAAAAATACCTCAAATCTGATGGGAATTCTGTTCTCATATTGTAAGCTAAAGAGGCTGAGTAAGCATTATAGCATTTGCCTGTTTATCCTGTTTATTTTCCAGAACTACTGGTCTTCTTTTTCCAGAAATATCCTTAGATAACTCAAATAAAAGCTTTTAATAATTTTTAATCCGCATTTTGTGTACAAAAATCTTCCTAAATTGTGAAGGAATTCTTCCTAAGTCTCTGCTTGAAGATGAGCATAAAAGTAATTGAATCAGTGTAAAATAATTCTAGATTTAATATTTTTCTGGTGTTCTTCTCAGATAATGTATACTACTTCAGAAAATCTATAATATAATTGATTTTCTTAGAAGAGCTGAGGCTCTGACTATCAATAATAGGATTATCTACCTTCAGGAAAATAAAATGTAGTAGTCATTATTTCGAGTGAATACTGAAGAACTTGATGTCACCATTTGCATTTGAGTACAGCAGCTCCCTGGTGCTGAAGGAAATGCACCTCTAGTAGCTTAGGCAATCTCCAATGCACTGTGCCTACAGTAGCGCTTATCTTGAAAACTGAGTGTTACCTCTGAATGACTCAGTGCTAGGTACCATTTAATGTTACTCTGAATGTTAAGGTTAAAGATCAGGTAGCATATTTTTTTAGGCAATTGCCAGATTGTCCTAGTTTAAAGAGAAGATTCTTTGTTTTCCCTTAACTTATTGCTGAGTTCATGGTTTAGTTTGGCATGTCACAATGTTCTCATTGACCTGGTTCAACTGCTTACTGTCATATCTGTCCAGCTACATCTAAAAATCCCAAGATCTCAGAAGTTGTGGTTATAGCAAAAAACCCTCAAATGAAACAAACAAATAAAAAAAGAAAATCAAAACAAACCAGTAACAACAACCCACCCCCAAAAAGAAAAAAACAAACAAACCCAAAACAAACCAAGAGGCCCCAAAACAAAACAAAACCCCCAAAACAAACAATTAACAAAAATCACACAACTACCAATGCAAAAACAAAACATGAGTATCAGGGACTCTTCTGTGAGAGTTATGACAAAGATACAATTTTAATGTTCCCTAGACTGGTGAAAGTAGGAAAGAAAAATAAATGCAGTGTGAACAAAATCCTGCTCTCATATCAGATTCTCTTTTATCTTACCCAGATTTCTTAAAAGCATGAGACATTTTTCTGCTTAGGTAGTGCCAGAGGAAAGAAGCTTCAATACCCAAACCTGAAAGACAGAGTATGACAAGTTGAACAGCAAAATTCAAGGTTTGCGGCTGACTGTCCTAGCCAGTAGTTCCCAGAGAAGTGCTGCTTTGTGTGCTCCTCTGTGCAGTAGATCTTTCATTTTTCATTCCGACAGAAGGGGGCCTCCCAACATAACCTTTAGTGAGACAGTTGGTGGGCACTCCTAAGAAATGGGAATGGGCGCTTGGATGCTTTCAGGCTGAGTAAAGCAGGCTCTTGCTGTCCAGTTGTGGTTCAAGAGGTAGAACTCTGAAGTCCTCTTGAGGCAGCCTGAGTTTTTTAAAATGCTCAGTTCCTTCACAGGTTCCTGATTTAAGGTAAAGATTCAGAGCTCTGGATTAGGGGAAATGTTTTCTCTGGAGTGGCAAAGCTCACCCATTTATTCCCAGTTAGCCAAATACATAATTAATTTTCGACACAAGGCACATAAGATACCAGGCTTGCAAGGCCTCGTTTGCAGTTTCCTAAAATGTTTATCAGAATCTAATGTATATTTACACTTTATTGGACTCATCAGTGGGATTTAACTTTGCACAGTCAGATTGTGCTTAGCTTCAGTTTGAGTACTTTATACTATCTTTATTGGAGGATTTATAAAAAAATCCAGAGCTATTGTCAGACTGGGGTTCACTAGTCTATCCAGGCTCAAGCCAAGCTCCAGAGAAGTGGTGTGAGGATACTGTGTGCTTTAGTGTGCTCCCAGCTTCTTCATGGCCAAATGAGCAGGTGTGGTGCAGCCCCGCTCACTCACTCACACGCAGCCAAGGATCAGCTCCTCCATAACAGCATGGTGGTGGCAGCCAGGCTGATCCGCTGCTGAGAGCTATGAGCAGTGAAGGTCACCTGGTTCAGCACACTTAAACCCACACTTAGGCCTGGTCCTAATCTCTTGCTGATGAGCTATCCAAAAAGTTGAGTAATCTGGGCTAAACCAGCACCAATCTCTTTCTTGGTGAGTAGTGGCTGCTTCTGCAGTCACCCCACCCCGTGCAATCAGTGGCGCAGTTCTTGTGGCACATGAGGTTGTCATTTGGAAAAATACACTATTTTCTTTTCATTCTGTTTTCATTTTCTTCATTCTGTTTTCTTTCTGTGTCTCAGAGCAGAAGGCAAGATGCCCACATTAGTGTTACACATCTTTGAACCATCTCCACAGATGCTTGCCGACAGAAGGAACTGAACAGCTCTCCGTGGCAGCCTCCTCCCTGCTGGGCTGTGTCCATCCCAGCAGAGAGGGCAACTCAGGGTGTCTTTGTCTTCCTCACATTTTGCTAATTTTCAACTCAGCGGAGAACTAGGGACACTCTTAGGAGGAAAAGGTCACCTATAATTTTTCATGACAATTGCATTCCAATGAACCTATGGGATATTCTAATATGCAGTATAATTTTCCTGGCAAGACACTGCTATTTCATACTTTGAAGATATTTATTTGTTTACCTTTACTGGACATGTATTTGTAATTATGCCTGGGTGGATGCATTATTTTGGATGAACTGTTTTGTGCAGGTTTATAGATTGAGAGTAATTAAACTTTCTGGCTGTCACAAGCTTTTGGTAGGAAATATTACATATGTTTGTATGGAAAAAGATTTTAAATTCTTAGATTTATAGAGAGAGCACAAGTTTGCCAAGTTATGAAAAGTTATGAAATTTTGTTTGGAAATAAGGTTTTACTTAAGTGTTCTTAAGACAGTAGTATAAACATTGAAAATGCAAATGCCAAAGATATGAGTGTCATCAAAGAAGGAGATTCAAAATTAAATTCTTAGTTCCAAATAAATGTGCTGTTTTGACAGAACCTCTTCTCTTTGCCAGTAAGCTGGTGGGCATCTGTTATGTTTGCATTCCTTGATAGAACCAATAAATACCCTGGAAGTCCCCAGAATGTATACTTACTTGAAACCAAAAGTAAATCATTCCAAACAAACCTTCAGTGTTTAAGCATGAACCATTTCTCTGGGTTAAGAGCAGTGTATTTGAGGGAACCATTGAAAAGAGTCATCTCAAAGACTTACAAGTATTGCAGACTGTAAATGTAGGTGTCATGAGGGGTGAAGGACAGTGCAGTCTACATCAAAGGACTGCACAGACAAGGCAGCTGTGATTGCACTGACTGATAGAAATGGGCGTTTTTCACTATTGGATGCTCATGGAAAGGTGGGGAGAAAGCAATAGAAACCCCTTGGTTGTGCCTTCCTTTTGTTTTTGTCCTTCAGTAAATCTGTACTTATGAAATTCATTTATTCTGTTGATCACTTCTGTGCCTGCACATCCAGTTATTTTTGCTCTTTTTGCAGTGTTCAGGGCAATGCAGATTAAGGCTCTGATTCTCACACTGACACCACTCCAAACCAAGAATAGTTGCTAGTCACTGGACTCATTTGAGTGTTAGTCTGCCATTCACAAAAGAATCCTTGTTTGAGACAGTTGTCCAGGTTTAGCTTTAAATATAAATCTTAGTTCTGTTACTCTCAGTGGAAGCAGTTTGTTAAGCACATCTTTATATATAGTCCTCAAAAGAGACATTAATTTAGTATTTGAGAAACTGGGCCCAAAGGTACTTGTGCATACTACTTTTGTTTATAAAGCATGAACAACTAATTATTTTTCATTATTTTTTTCTGTGTGTGCGTTTTTCAAATGAAATATTGAATATAATACTATACAACATAGGGGAGTTACAGGTATATGACATAAAAAAAGTAAATTGAACACAAAAATTGTCACAATGAAAGTGAAGAATTTAAAGATACATTGAACAAACATAGCTTTTTGGGTTTGGTTTGGTTTATTTTTGGGTTTGGATTTTTTGTGGTTTCATTTCTTCTTTTGTTTGTTCCTTTTGTTTTGTTTGTTTGCTTTTTGTTGTTGTTTTGGGTGTTTGGGGTTTTTTTCGCTCCCATTACAAGTATGACATGCCAATACATCATTAAACCCTTAAACATTCTTTCTCTCTCTCTCTCTTTTTTTTTTTTTTCCTTTACCAAATTTTCCAGTCTTGCAACAGGGATGCTACTGGCTCCATTGTGCCTATACAAGCTCATCACTGCAGCCATAGAATTACCACAGAGGTCAGACTGTTTCAACACTTTCTTGAAAGTCAAATTGTGACAAACTGGTATTTATATATCCTTGAAGCTGTTTTGTTGGATGCTGGTTCTGTCTCCATTAATTGCCAAGAGGCTGTTATGACTTGAGTCCATAGCATAGACTAAGCTAACATATAGCCTAAGAGGGGGAAAGAAGGGTCATTCGCTCTTGAGCAAGCCATTTAAAATAAGGCAAACATCTTTCTTTTGACAGTTGGGAATGTAATCTCTATGTAGTCTTTCACCTTTGTTTGACAACTGTCTCTGAAAGCTA
>JAWWEU010000081.1:30285028-30311009 GCA_035583155.1 Acropternis orthonyx
GCCTGTGCCACACAGTGCATTACTGTACATGATCTGCAATGTTCAGAAGCAGTGTATTTGTGTGTGTGTGTGAGGTTCTGTGTTCAGGTTTGTCAGCCCTACTTCCCAGCACGGCCGAATGGCTCAGGTCAGGAGTGCCTCAATAATACGACTTCGCCATATCTGGTTCTGCATCTAAGGATGAGAGGGGCTCCGTAGCATTCCTTACAGCGTAGTGTGAACCTTTTAAGATCCTAGGCGTTAAACTTGCCAGCGTGCAACAAACTTACACAAAGGTTTGTGTATCCATTGGTGGAAATCAGGGAAGGAGATAGATTCTAAAATATTTAAAAAAAAAAAAATCCTTATTTTCCTCATTAGTCCTACAGGTAAAATAGACTGTTTGAGAAGAAACTGGGGAGAGAAAGCTGAGAGAGTATGAAATTTATTCGATTTAAAAAACCTTATAGGATAAAGATTAGTTCAAAGCAACCAAGGAGAGTTAGATGAGAACTCTTAGCCTGCTGGCTGTCAGTCCAATGTAACTTTGGTAAGGCAGAAATGAACGGGATAAGACCTTAAAGATACTAACATAGTCCCTATGCACAGGAGAGAAAGAATAAGTTTACATGGGAAAATTGTAAAGGGTTTAGGAAATAAGTAAAATATATATATATATAATCTGGAAATCCACCCTGCAGTGAGGGAGCATAAGAAGCTTACCCAGGAGAAGGTTAAGACATGCCTTGATCCTAGTTTCTCCCAGGCTTCTTAATTTAGCAGACCATAGCATAGTGAGAACCAGTGCCTGAAAAATCTGCATAGAAAAAATTCACTTTAAAGGGGGGAAATTTGTCCTCATTTGAGTAAGGGAGGTGATCGATTACATATTTTGATGTAAAATATATATTGCTTCAGCAGATGTTATGTGGTTGATAAAAGAGTTGTCAAATAAAGCATGAAGTATCATATCATGTGTTATACAGAAGGAAAAGTTAATCATAAGTTTCTTTCCAGTTTTAAAATCCATTCAGGGATTTCTTCTTGTGTGAACGTCTTAATTTACAAACTCAGTGGTTTTATTCAGGGTTTTATACATTATTTTTACCAAGCATAAAATCGAAGCAAAACAATCCATTGCATAAATACAGTCATACAGAACCTGATGCCTTTTGTAGCGTTTAGATCCAAAATTCCTGCTGCTGCCCCCATAGTGTGTGTTTAAGTATTACCCTACTGTCCTTTATGTGTAATAGTTACCCAAGGGAGTTCTGATACACATACTTTTCCAGGGTGCTACACAGTTAATAAATAGTCCTCAGAAAAATAGTATTTGTCAGCATTCCTGGAGTTTATTTCTGGATTTAGGGGGGAAGACAGCAGTGATATCAGTAAGTGTAGCAAACCACAGGAATTTAATACTGTCAGTCTACATGTTTGGACTTCACGGTTTAGATTTAGATTTGCCTTGCTTGCAATCTCACTGTAAAATGAAGGCAATGATGAGTGTTTTCTTTCTCTGGGCAAGGAAGGTAAAAATTGACTCAGTGCTAAATACTTTAAAGAATACAGCTGCATTTTAACAGAATATAATAGATAAGGGTAGATATAAGAAGTGAACTCCTAGCTTGAGCCAGCATGAAGTCAGAGGGAGAGAAAAAAGGGCTCACCTAATGATGTGGGAGAGGAGATGAATAAGTTTGTGGTTGTGGTAACATAATTTGATTTGTCTCACACTAGCTGTTAGTAATGGGACACAAGAAACAGGACAGGAAATACTAATGGTTCTTAGCTCCTTTTAAATCTATGTACGCTTTCTTAAGAGTACAGAGAGAAGTTGTGTTGACTCATAAACATAGTTTATATCAATGGAATTTTATGCAGCATTGTAGTGACACTTAGCAGTTCAGCGTTTTTTCAGTTGTGTTTATGGCCCCTCTTTCTCCCTGCCTCCCTAACATGTTCCCATTGCACTCTATGCCAGTTCATCAAAATAGCTATTTTCCTGGATGCAGAGTTTTTTTTAATTAATGTACCTCGGCAACATGTTCATAACTGCATATATTTTTAGAAAGACATATTTTGCAGTTTATGGCAGAATTGGAAATGAATTTCAGAGTGATCTCTTGGAAAAAATAAAAAACACCAAAACCTTCTACTGATTATAAAGCAAAATTACTAAAGCAGCTTGCTGTGACACCGTGGTTAAAGGATGTGAATGATACCTTACGGCAAATCAAATGTAATGTAAAGGGGAAAAAAACAAAAAGACTACCACTTTGTATATTCTCAGAGCTCATTGAGGGAACCACGGAGCAATTGTGAGGTGCTCTCCACAGCTTTTTGTTAGTTCTGTGGCAGAAGTAGGTGTGTCTATGCAGTGTCTTCAATGTTTCTTTGACTACTTTGATAAGTGTCAAGAGAAACCTTGGTGCAGCTCTCTGGACTTTTTACTCTAAGACAACGCTGCTTTATCTGTAGCAGAAAAACCTCTTTCATAGCCAAACAAGTATCTCCAGGCACACAGTTTCTGCTGAAATTTCAGCTACTGATTCATCTCATCCAGTTCCTTCTTTTCCTTCAGAACACTAAATTTCATTTTCATAACTTTATAATTAGGAGGAAAAAAGGCCTTTCCGAGCAAGCTTACCAAGGTAATTTAGAGTTTCTCAGGCTGATAATATTAAACTAGGATGTGTTTAGCATCAAATTATGTTCTACAAAAAATATTCTGCTTTTTTTTTTTTTTTTTACTTTTCTTCCTGTCCCCCTTGAGACTCTAAGTCTGTCTGGTTACTCGTTGTACAAGTTCTAAAAATATTCTTTGAAATCTGTCTCCAGATGCATGTACGACAGCTTTGGTTGCACACGTTGGTTGGCTCATGTTGGAGGTTTATAGTGGAGCTAAAGATGTCACTTTAATACAGAAAAGGAAAGCTAGCTAGAATCATTTTAGGCAGGAAGATTATGGAGAAATATCTGCAATGATATGGTAGTTTTAATACCAGTCTGCTTTTAGATATTTCTAAGCTTTTAATTATAAAAGGCTCCTTTCAACTCCTTAACCTGTCTGGTACTGGGATCTGAAAGGATTAAAAATGGCTTGAACCATTATACTCCCTTTTTACTCTATCTTCAAAATCACCCTCTCCGGGAAAATTCTGGTATCAGCATGACTATTTGTGATTATGCCTTACTGCACATTCCTATTGAATGTGGTCTGCCCCACTGTTCTTCATACCTCTTCAGACCATCTAAACAGAAATTCATATGTCCTAACGCAACAAATATATAGAAGATTGAGCAAGACAGAAATTTAAAACATATTATACACACTTTTCTGCACAGTTTGCAATAAGAACTGTTGATTGTTGTAAATTCAAAACATGTGTGTGTTTCTCATCACCTGGGTTCAATGAAATGCAAAGTATAACCTAAAATATAGCCTAAAATATTGAAACATACATCAAGGACTTACCAGCTAAGTCCTACACACAAAGTTAGCAATAAGTAAGTCCCTTCAGGAAGAGTGTTGCTTGACCTAGTAAATAACAGCTGACTATCTCTGAGAGAATCTGAGCCAGCATCTGCTTTTAAAGCAGCATGAATCAGACATAACTGCGTCAACTGCAATACATGTTTCATCCTATTTAGATTAAAATGGACTTTGGTGCCCAGCCTTCAAGCTATTTGTGTAGATATGTTGGCTGGTCTTATTCTGAAAACTGAAAGTTTTGGTTTTTATGCAGTTGGATAAGTGGAATGAATGTCCTTTCAACTGTACCAATAATGAAAACATACAGAAAATATTTCCATTGCAGTTGAACTCTGTATGCAGTTATGGAACAAAACTTCATTAAACAAAGTGAAAGTTTTCCGAGAATTCCCCTACCACATCCATATACTATGGTCATTTACTTTGAACTTAAGAATCCTGATCCTCTTTCTATGTCTCAGGTAAAAGCAGTCTTTGTCACATTTGTTTGCAAGTCTTTAGAGTTCCACATTTGTATTTTCAAGGCTTTTATTAGTGCAGGGACTAGCTAGTTTTTCTGTGTTATACAGGCTTGGCACCAAAAGAAGGAAAAAATTCCCTAACAACTGCATCTGGGGCCCAGATCTCTCCTCTCCCCTTCCAGCACCTCCTGAAACGCCAGAGAAGCAGTGTGGTTGTATTTCATAAGTTACAGTAAGTCTTCAAACATTGTGAGCTTGCGCTGCACTACTGGGCTGGATATAGAAGAATCACCAGTTTCCCTGCACTATCCCGTACTCTCGCTAACATGCCAAGAAAGGAAGTGTTTGCTCTAAGTAACTGGGTGGTGTTATGGTCTGTTCTTTCACGTGATTCCTGAGCAGAGTCTGAACTGCAAGTCCAAACTACTCCAGGATCTGGAGCTATGATTTCTAGTCCTGAGGTGTTGCAAAAGACCTCTGTGTGAACTGTGATTTTACACTTGTCCTACAGAGCTAGTGATGAACCTCAGCCAGGTAGTTCTGAGGTGGATTTTTGAATAATTTTTAAGCTTACTCTTGCTTTCCTTTGCTTTTTACTGATGCAATGGGGAAAGCAGTCTTACAGAACCACTTCTTCTTGTTGTATGTTCAGTGTAGATTTTTCAACATATATGAATCCCTCCACCCCATTTAGACAGTGGTCCTGCCTTGACAGGTTGTGTCTGGAGCTGCAGCAAAAATGCTCCCCTAAGGGGCTGTCATAGTTGCAGTGGCCAGGAACAGCTTGTCACCATGTGGGTGTAACTGAGACTGTGTCTTCTACACACTCTATGTCATTTCTGATAAACTGTTAATAATGGATCATTTGCAGCATCTGCCCAGGGCACACCTGACCCCTCAGGCTACAAAGCTGGGTGTTAAAGGACTCTGTGAGACAGGGAAGTGTTCCTGACTTCACACCAAAGACTCAGCTGCAATAACTCCCCTCCAGGGAGTCATTAACACCTTCATACCCAGCCTGAGGGGTCATGTCTGCTAATGGACCATCAAAAATTCCCCAAATATATCATGACTCACAAAGTTAAATCTCCCATTGTGAAACTCCTTGCTCTGGGGGAGGTATTGGGCATTCCCTCCTTAGCACATATAATCTTCGGGTTTTGGGACTTGGGAGTACCACTCATTGGATCCAGAGGAGGACCAGACCCTCAGCAGGACTGCAACTGCCACTCATGATCAGACTATGACCATAATCCTCACCAACAGGTTTTCCTTTCCTTTTCACTCACGGGAACCACGTGGCACTCAACACAGGGGCTAATGAACACCATTCTGTTTGTGCCCCAGTGTGTGGGGTTGTACATCTGAGTTTGTGGGTTAAGACCAGTTTTTTCTCTGTATCACTGTATTTATTGTAATCTTTATATTAAATTGTAACTCTGACTTCTAATCTCTTTTTGAGTTGGGTTCATTTCTCCTGCTGGTTTACATTTAAACCAGGACAGGGGCACATACTTGGGACAGATATATTCCATGTTTCCTGCTGCAGAGGAAGAGGAGTGTCAAACTGAAAGGGCAACGGCACCTATAAAGAGCCAAAAAAAATGGAATGTAGTCAAGAAGACAGTCTAGAGAATGGTAGTACCTGGAAAGGGGAGTATCTCCTTGAGCAGAGATGCCTTAACATCTAGTTATTTTGTTATGACAGTATCTGTATTCCTTATGAACTTGAACAATCTCACTAGCAATTTCTAATGTATGTAGAAAATATTAGGATATCAGAGCCTTTGAGAAAGATTCATAATATCTTTGGGGCAGTAAAAAAGTGAAGAGAAGCCTTTTAAGGTGGACCATTTTTTGACTCACAAGCTTAGCATCCAACTAATTTGTATGAAATTTAAGTGAGAGACTTAAATAACAGTGAGGGTGTTTGCCATGTTGTAGTTAGATGGCAAACTCCCTTACCGAATTGAAAACTTCTAAGATAGTTGAATTAAACATTATTTTATACCATATAGATTCACAAAACAATTCAATGTAATTTATAGAAGTTTTTATGACATGGCATAAACAGTAGTAAGATTCTATTCATACCTGTCTGGGAACATGGGTATAAGTTGCCAAGTGTTGCCAGTTGTCAGTAATGGTCACATCTCAAACTCATGTTGAAGTGCTGCGCTTTATAGGACAGTCATATACTCACTATGCAACGTGAATAATTTTATATGAATATTTTCTAAGAATATTATGCTGTATATGTTCTGTTACAGATTGCATCTTCAGTTTTTCATGGCTGTATGAGCCAGTAGGTCCTACAATGAAGTTTGGGGTCAGTTAAAGCTGCTGCCTTAACATACATGCTGCTTTAACATACTCCAAACTCTGCTGTGGGTATGAAAAATTGCCAATATGTTCTGACCTTGACTGTGCCTCTGTTCACCCTTCATTTTTCTCCTTTCTGGGCTTGCTTCACCCTTTTAGGAAGTTTTCAACATATTGTGCAAAACTGCAAGCATGACAGTTCAGCTTTGCATGATCTTTCTAACAAGAAAAAGAACTAAAAGATCTCTCTAAAATCTCTGGTTTACTTTTCATTTTATTTGTCATCGTTTATGAACAAATTACGAAATATACTTCATTCACAAATTGGAAATATTTACAATTTCTTTACAACAAGGCATTATTGAGGTTTTGTTTTATGGCATTCTTAGAGCATTCTGTCTTTCAAAACAAAGACATTGGTGTTTTCAGCACACTGTTCATTTACTCTCTAGATGTGAAATGGGAGCCTTTTGGAAGAGGAATTTGCACTCTCTGGATATGATCTACTGGAAAACTGAGGCAGGATGCATTCAAAACGTGCGGAGGGAGACTGTGCAGATGTGTTACTGTACCATGCCATGATATGAAGCCATCATATCACACCAGATGCTGCTAAGTGAAGAGGAGAAAAAGATTCCCCTGAGCCATTCTTCCTCTGCCTTCTCCTGTGAGTGGGCTAAATGTGGTCCGTTTATTTTTATTTTTTTTTCTGGTTTTTGAGTCTTCATGAGAATAAGAGTCTTGAGAAGTCTGTTTCAAATACTATCACAATTCTGAAAAGTTATTCAGACAAAAACCTGAAAGACAGTAGTCAGGAAGTGAATAAATATTGTATATCCGCAAAATGTTTAGGAGACAATTTTTGAACATAGTTCTAAAAGGGAATTGCAACTGTGCTGGTCTGCAGTTGTGACATTTGAGTCAAAAAAGCTAAGACAGTTCTGTTTTCTCAGTTTCTTGAAGTCTGTTTTTTTTTCCTGAAGAAAATTCTAAAACCATTTCTTTCCATGGAACTTTTAAAAACCTCTTAATATACACTTCCATTATAAATCAGATGCGGACCACCATTGCTTAGGTTGTCTGTCATTTCCTGGAACAAGAATAGAAAACACTAATTAAAATTAGAATTATTTTTTGGTGCTCAAAATTCAGTTAGTTAAGGTTGTAATAAAATTTGAACAAATTCTGGATTTCAAACACCCAGAAAAACTTTACATTTTTTATTTGGCTTCATGAATCTCATTATATATATATAAAAATAAAGAAATCAGATTTCTTCCTACATAAATTAAATACATTTGAAAGCTGATATATTCATTGATAGTGATTGGGTTGGACATTACACTCAGACCACATATACAGCATTGATGGCATCCGTGCAAATTTTTTGACGTTGTCCTTTGAAATTGCATCAACTCAAGCTTGTGTGCTAATCTACAAAAGAACAAGATGGTAGTTAAGTCTCTGTCTTCATTTAAACCCTCTTCTGTGCTGACATGCTACAAACATGCCATTCAGTGCTTGCTAAGATGGACATTTGGGAAGTAGGTCTACATCCAAACAGGATCTAAGGGTCTTAAGTGCTTGCTTTCCCTTGGGATGGGCTGATTTTGGTTTTCCCTTACTATGCCAGTCTGCAATTTTTAGCAGTTCGGCAATTGCTGTTCCAGTGCCAGCTGAGTCATCCCAGAGTAAGCTGACCTGCTCATGAGTCAGAATCCTAAAGCACCTAAACCCAGATTTGTTTAGAGTTTGTTTTTCTAGTTCTTAGATTGAAATCCAAACAGTATGCACTTAGCAGCTGCCTAAGTATAGAGATATTTACATTAATTAAGCAGTTTCCTGACCTTCAAGACTGCAAAGCCACATTGAGTTTATGGTCAGAACTGCCTTATTATGAGCAGTCCTAGGCCTGTTTCATACCACATTGAATCTGGATGCAGATATAAGTGATCTGATGCTTATGTCCAGTGACAGAGAACATCTAAATATGCCAAGATGAATAGGCACACATAAAAGTGGAGCTTGGGGTATTTTTAAAATTCAGGTAGATGAGGTGGCAGTGCCACTGTGGAACTAGTTCTGTAATAGTTGCTTGAGGACCAAAAGCTCTTCTTTGTGTGGAAAGATTAAATTCACCTGTTCTTCCTTCTAGGTACACTTGGAAAAATGTCGAATAAAAGGGATTTGTTTGTCCCTCTTTCTGTGGAAGCTTCTATGAAAAAAGTGAAGCAAGATTCATTTCCCTAGACAGAGAGCGTGAAAGAAAGAAAGAGTCTGACTCTGTAGTATAGTAGCGGAGCTTCTTGGTAAAGAGAAGAAAATTATGCAACATTGTCTTTATTACTAGTCTTGCTCTTTCTCTCTCTTCTTTTAATCCACAATATTTGGGAAGCAAAGACCAGAATTTAAGAGTTTAACATAAAGTGGAAGCCCTGATGCCTCCTCTCTCATGTATTACCAAGCTACATTTTAAGGTAAATCACAAGACTTGATTGTTCCCTGCACAGTTTTTGAAAGAAAGGATGTCCTATTCCTCTCTACAAAGTAAGCTTAGGGCCATCAAGCCAAGTAGCCTTGCCAATTAATACTCGTGAATCAAGTATAAGCTTCAGAGAAAACAAGGTGTGTAAACTTACTGAATGTTGAGTATTTTCTACCACCCAGGTCTCCATTTGCAGATAATGGTGTTGGATGATTTGTATGGTGCCTTATTCTCCTCGTATACTGAAAAGGAACAGGCACGCCTAACACTGGACTCTGAATCCAAGTTTGGGGGTTGTCTGCTCTCAAAAAGGCACTATATTTTGCTTATTTGTAGGTGTCTAAAGCCTTTGGTGGATCTACGCTGAAGATACCTGTCAGCTGGGAAAGGGACCAAGAATGCCAAAGCCTTTTAATAGTAATTTGTCAGTCAGCCACATTTTGATAGCAATGATCTGTCAGAAGGCTACTCATGAGTGAGTATAAGTTTCCTTTTGTCAGCTCTATCACTTGAATCCTCTGCAGACATCAGCTCTTAGAATATCACCACAATTTCAGAAAATATCACAACCCATTTATTTTCCCCAATATTCCTATATTTTTTTAAAAAGTATTAATACATTTAAAAAAAAAAAGTTCCTAAATTCAAGGAATGAAGGAGCACACAGATTAGAAGCAGAGTGAATCAATAGTGGCTACATCCAAATAAGAGTATTTGGATGCCTATAACTAGGGTGAATATTTTAAATACTCAACTTACTTCCAGACTGCAGCGTTCACCACGTAGAGTTATGTCACTACCTGGAAGCACCATTCCTGACTCAGAGTGACATCACAGCATCAGCCAACTTTGATTAGCTGAAACTATGACTTCCTCTTAGAGGTGGCCCTTCCTGAAGTGACATAACAACATGGTAGCTCCCTAGTGTTCAGCGTACCTTGGAGGTAACTCTGGTGTCGGGGGAATCACCGGGCAGCTGGGCAGGTCGGTTATTTCAATACCCCTCAATCTCTAATATAAATATAACAATTATACAATAAATATAGCACAAACAAATGCATATGCAGTACATGTCTATATTACTCTATATATGTATAGATATACAAAATAGTCTTATATATAAAACACTTTAAAGCTTTTTCTAAAACAGGGCCTAATTTAATGTAAGTTTTTTAAGTATCTTTTATTATTTTTTAGGGGGCATGCCGTGAGCTAATGTACTCAACCCTGCCAGCAGGAGGCAGTCCACAGGTCTAAGAAGTTCCAGATCAGGCCATCTGTGCATGCATACTTGATCCTACAGCAGATATATGGGAAGTCCACCATTGGTGGGGCACGTCCCACATCTGCTGAGTGTGTGCAATAGGGTTGTTCTGCACATGCATCATGGCGCTTCACCCAAGGTAAGTGGACATCTGGCAGTCCTTGCTGCCAAGTGTCAAAAAGCTCAATAAGTCAACAGGCCAGGGAAGCAGGCAGTGAACTACTGCTATATATAGTCATCTTCAGGCCAAATTGATAGGGTTGGCAGGTGTTTTCATTTCGGAAGGTTTTTCTTCCCAAGCCATTTCTTTTTCCTTTCCCTCTCTTCTTTTCTCTCACCTCTGTCGTTGTTGAGACAAGAGCCTCTTTAAAAGTCAAGACCTAACCTACCATCTGGAAGACCATGACCAGACTTGTCTACATAGCTCATCAGAATTCTACTTTATTTTAAAATGAAATGAGAAATGTATCTCTTCTCTTGATTTTATCACCCTGCTTGATGTTACTGTTGTAACCTTTACTACTTAACTTTTTTAAATGTTTCAGATATCATCTAAGGTGAATTCAGTATTTATTTCTACTTGGAGTCTCATCTCAGTTAAGAAACCAAATAGTGACAAGTCATTTTTATTTAATGGACAATTAACTGCTGTATCATGTTTTGTCAGGGAATTTGAAAACATCATATAGTCTGAGTGAATTAATCCTCACTCTGTTGTTCAGAGGTCTCAGTAGATATGATGAACTGTTGAACTTGACTATGATGGACTGTTGAACTTAACTGTAATGCAAACTTGTGTGTGGAGGTCTAGGTGGGCAGTCCACTTGACTTTTGTTCTCTTTTCTACTTGTTTCTAAAGTGAAAGGCATTTGATATTAAGTCAAGCACAGGGTAGCAGTGAATATTTAACTCCTCAAATATTAATCAGATCTGTAAAGTCAAAGAGCTGATTTCAAGAATTCCATTCAATTAATTGTTTTGACCCTATGTGTTCAGCTTTGGGAACTTCAGTTTCAGCACCTAAACATGTTCCTACACAGCTTGATAAGCTTCCTTTTAACTGAGTAAGGAAGCAAATGCTCAGTGCTGCTGCAAATGAGTTGAGTTTCATTTATGTGCCCTTAGATGCTTAGGTTTAGTTATCTAGGTTTGTGAACTGTGGCTTTTGTGTTCAAATACCCTACTTTATAAGCTGAGTACTCAGGAGAGGAAGAAATTGATTAAATCCTGGAAGCATGCAATGGATGTGGTTACAGAAAGCATTCTGTGCTTTTTTCACAGTACATGATAATCCATATTAATAAGGCTTCCAATTATTTATGAATGCTATATTTAGCAGCTAAGCCCTTGAATAGCTATACAATGGAATTGTGTTGAAAATGGATGTACTTCATTGAAATGGATGTACTGCAAATATACAGTACCTAAAAATAGCTCCATATAATGTAACATAATAAAGCTTACACAGAATGGCAGCATTTCATTTCCCAGAAGCCCTTTCTCATATAAAACTGAAAACTGAATACATCTCTTGCCAGTTGTAAACTTTAACACATACAGTAACATTTCAGGAGAAGCAAAACAAATAAGGGAGGACACACAACTCACTTTTTCTGCCATTTCATGGGAGTGATGCAGTGAATGTTCTCTTTCTGAGAACATTCGCCTTTGTTCATAGCTGGCTAGCCGACAAGTGAGCCATGAAGAAAGGGTGCAACCACCAATTCCAATGCATGCAAGAGACATGGAGGCAAGGTGCAAAGAATAGAGAGCAGACGACTTCTTTGTCAGAGCACGAAGAAATTGAAAATTTAAGATTCCTCCAATTAGTCCGCAAATGCAACAGGCAGAAAAAAGTATCATCTGTCAGGAGAGACAAGAGAAGTTATGTCACAGTAACATTTTTCGGAGATGGATTCATGCATATAAAAAATGAGACTAACCATAATTCAATTATTTGATAGCATCATTGACTGCAAAACACCACACAGACACTTGTTTTTTAACTCCCTCAGCTCCCACATTGCTCCATGGGAATACATTACCTTCTGGTATAAAAGTTAAGATTGATGTTGCATGTAAAATAAAGCTGGGTAAGATGAGTAGGAGGTGATGTTAAAACCTATTCAATGGAAGGACTGCTAGAATACAAACCTGATTTCCATCTCTTCATGCAAAACAGTAACATGGCTGAATGTGCTGTAATTTGCTATTGTGCAGTTTCTCACCACACCTCAGGAGTGAATGCCTCACGTATTTGTAGTGAATCTCTCTTGCTTTGTGTGCCATCTGACTCTACCTCCTGCTCAGTTATGATTTACTCAGTCAGCAAACTGGTGCCTTTCAGCAGCTTTTGTGGGGACTTAAAAAATATTCAAGGTGAATGTGCTGATCAAAGAAGCAAGAGAAACAAAGAAATCTGTGTGCTGCTCTACAGAAGATAGTTTCGTGACTGTGTTTGATTAGTTGGTTGGTTGGTTTGGTTTATTTGACTTTAACTTGATTAAATGTATCAGGGAATTTTGGAAGGCTGTGAAACAGGCTGCAATTACTGAGACATTTTTAAAGATCTCTTACTGCTTTTAATTGCAAAGAGGCTATCCTGGTTCAGGATGTTCTTGAGCCACAAATTACTCAAGAGCAAAAGACCTTTTTATGGAGACAGTGCTAAATTATTATCTTATTCCCTTCCCTTGATACTGCTGACCTGTCGGATGTTGATCTAAGTAGGCCTTTGATGTTTCTCAATATGGCTTTGTATATGTACTTATCTGCTGTGGTAGCAACAATTTATGGAGCCTTACAGACCACATCTGTACGCAACTGGGTTAAGAATTTAATCTGGAATGTGGCATTGAGCCTGTATATTGCAGTCCACTGGCAAATGACTATTCCATGGGACCACCAGAACAGACAGCTTTTAGAAACTAGTTATGGTACACATGCTTTGAGAAATGAGACTGTCATTGTATTAAAAAAGTATTAAAATTAATATTGATTGATATTAAAAAATATCTGAGAGAACTCTTGATTCCCTTCACACTTGCGCTGGTTTTATGTGACTTCCATTTGTATGTGTCAGAATAATCAAGCTGACAGAAAATTAAGTCAGGCATTATCACTTATAATAGAATTGTGCCTTTAGCATAAAATTCTGCTGTGACTTTTGTAGTAATAACACCATTTTGCTGCAGTCAGAAAACATACTGTACTTCTGACTTTTAGAAGAGATAGAAAACATCTGCCATCACTTTAAAACTGACTTACACATATTTCAGATTCAAAAATGAACTTATTAAAACACTTAACAGCTATGATATCTAGAATCAGCCTTGGTCAGGTTCTGATGGCAGAAGTGTTGTGTTTTCAAGGAGAGAAGATACAGTCCAGTGACGTTACTGAGAAACATTTATTGACTTAACATAAATATGTGTCAAGACATTTCCCATCCAAGGTTATCCAGACAATGATTAATAGGGATGTGTGGCTTAAGTGGCATGACCTACATAGGCAGTTTCAGAACTGCCTTGTTTTGGTTGATTATCCTAAAGTGTTGATTGCTTTTTTGGATTGCTGACTTGCACTTTTTCTAAGTTTTTATCAAAAATGCTTGGACAAGAAAGCCCCCAGTAAAGAGTTCAAGTTAGATAGGTGTGCCTTTCAAATACTTATGTGCTATAGATGCAGTGGAAAAACTTACAACAAGTCCAGATTTTTTTTTGGCGCACAGTATTCCACATATGCCGCAAAGCAGGAACTGCAAAGAAAAAAACCCAGCAATTATTTCACCATTTAAGGTACGAAGTTTAAACCCCACTGTGTTGCTGTGGTGGTAACCACATCAGTAATTTAGGCAATGATTACACTTGTCAGCATTTTTATCACAAACCTTATGTTTCAGGAAGTTATAACTCAACCATGAACACACTTATCTGATAAGAAACTGGAATGAGAAGTCAGACTGAGCATGATTACTCGTAAGAAAATCCAAATTTTAAGCTTCTTGGCTAAACAACTTGGAAAAAAACCCAAAAACCTCAATGTTGCAAGCAAAAAAAAATATGCCTTTTTACTGTTGTGGTTTTTTTCCCGCTCAGGAAAGTTTAGCAAGGTAATAGTCAGTGATCCAAATCATCTACTTCCAAGTATAGCTTAGGTACTTAATGCCTTGTTCCTACCATCTGAACTGAGGGATCATACATGGATTGTTGTCTTCAAGACAGTGGAACTCTGGGCAAGAATGTAATTCAGTCACCTCTGTAGGTGCAGGTGTACCTATGAGTACACCTTTGGTGTGGTTACTCTAAGCATGCAGGAAGGTCTGTTTCAGATTCTAGATAGCACACTTTGCAAGAGATAGCATGAATGTATCTGTACCTTTTCTTTTGTAGTTTCCTCACACAAACTGATCTGCTAATTGTGGCATCAAGCATTAGGCAAAAACTAATTAACAAGGCCAGAAATGCTCCCTACCAGCTGATACAAATAGACACTACTGCTTTATAGTGACCTCTGTCAAAGACAAGTGATGTTCTCTGATGCCTCTTTTTCCTCCTACAGAAAAGTTTAACAAAGAAAACAGTGAATAGTCCCCAAGGGAACAGTCATTGTAAGAACTACAGTAGTTGTATGAAAGCAATAAGACCTTCTCCAGGTGTTAGTAATAGTCAGAAGATTTCCTTGATACCTCATAAACAACTTTATTAAGAAATCTAGGCTACTTATTTTCAGCTAACCCCACAACCCTATTGGGAAGAAATTTTATAATTTTAAAATTTGATTTTTCCACATCCTTTTTGCACTGAGATGGTATTTCTAGCAAAAGGCTATGTTTGACCTTGATTTAGAATTAAATCACAGAACAGACCTGACTGTTACATAAGAAATGAAAAAAAAACCAAACCCACAAACCAAAGCACTTTCTATACACCATTCAGGGGCCATGTAACCATATTACAGGTACATCTCATTTACACTGTAAAATTTTGCAATGTCACTATTTCAGTTGAAGGGGTGCTTTAATACACAGTTTAATACATAGTTTATCTCCCTCCTACTACTAAAGTAGTTTGTGGATACAGCTAAGCATAAGCCTTGAGTTGTGTTTTTACACTGAGTTAGACCCATCAAATCAGTTCCCCACAATGCATATGGTTAATTTTTTTATATTATTTACCTTTACACTAAGCATGGGATGTGAACTTAATACCAGTCTAATTACAGACAGGGTTGGATCATGTAGATGATGGTGCTGAATGGCTCAGGACATACCAGGACATAAAACTGGTAATTGCTACTAGAGCCCACTGACTGGAATAACAATAGCAACAAAGCAAAGCAAAGCAAAACAAAACAAAAAAATCACTAATGGGCAATGCTCCCTCTACACCATTCCCACAGGCAGAGGAGATTTCAGCTCATCACATCTGCTTTGTATATTTTCAGTCAGGCTTGCTGGGAAGTTTTGGAGTTTCAGTCCTATCACTGCCTTCAACTGAAGGCACGCTTCAGATTTTCACATGTAGTGTTTTGTATTTCTCAACATTAATGCAGAAACCACGAAAGACATTTGTTGAATACATCTTTGTAATTAAGTTCTATTGTCAGATTTGATAAAGTGGATTAATAATATAATTTCTCTCTGTAGTGAGTGAATAGGATTGAAAGGAAATTTTTGTATATAGAAAAATTAATGAGTTCTGGAAAATACCATCAAAGATAGTTTTAATTTGTTAACTAGTTTAAAAAACTGTGAGATTGATAATTTGCCTTCAAAGCTGAAAGAATATGAAAGAGTAGGTCACCCATTTTTTCAAGAATGCTCTAATTCTCTAATTCCATTGCTCTAAGTCAATGGCGCTCATCTACAAGCCCTAAAGTGCTGGCTCTGCAAAACAAGGAGTGACTACTGTATTCCATTTAAAGTATTTGATGGACTACCTGGAGTAAAGATCTGGATGCAGTACTCAAATGTACATTAAGTTTGCTGGCGATACTAAACTAGGAGATACTGTGGACTTTGTTCAGCAAAGAGGTCTTACAGAGAGAGCTGAATAGACTAGGGAGCCTGGCACTCACCAACCATATGAAATTTAACAAGAGTAAGTGCCAGATTCTGCACCTAAGACAGTGTAATCCTGGTTATACATAAATATTAGGGAACAAGAGACTAGAAAGCAGCTACATGAAAAGATATCTGGGGGTCTGGCTTGATCACAGGTTGAATAGGAGTCATCAGTGTGCCCTGGCAGTGAAAAAGGCCAACTGTGTCCTGGAGTGCTTCAAGTATGGTATTGCCAGGCAGTTGAGGGAAGTGATTGTCCTTCTCTACTCTGCACTGGTGCAGCTGCACCTTGAACACTGTGTGCTGTTGTGGCTGCCTCAGTATAAAAAGAATATCAAACTATTACAGTGTGTCCAAGGGAGGGTGACCATGATGAAATGTATCCAGGACAAGACTTGTAAGGAGTGGGTGATATCACTTGGTTTGTTCAGTTTGGAGAAGAAAAGGCTGAGGAGTGATCTCCACAAAGTCTACACCTTCCTCAAGGTGGGCAGTGGAGGGGGAAGTGTCGATCTCTCTCTGACGTTCAGTGACAAGACAGGATGAAATGGAATGAAGTTTCATGAGAGGAAGATTCTTCACTGAGGGGATCGTTGGTCACTGGAATGGGCTCCCCAGGAAAGTCATCATGGCACCAAGCTTGTCAGAGGTAAAGGAGCATTCTGGACACTGCTTTTAGTCATATAGTTTAGTATTAGGAGGAACAGGGAGTAGGGAGTTGGACTTGATGATCTTTATGGGTTCCTTCCAACTTGATAAATTCTAAGACTTTATGAGAGTATTTTATTGTGTTATGTATACTCCATATTTTCTCTCTCTACATCTACAGTATTTATATGTATACACAAGGAGTAATGTGTTCCATAGTTAAAGAACTAAAAAGACAACCATCTGAAATTATTCCATTCTATTCTAACTCAGAGTAGTTGGGTATTCCTGCCTCTTCCATGTTCTTATGTGTAAACGTGAGAAGATCATACCAAAGTTTTATAATCCATATGACTATGAGACAAAAAAGTGAAACAAATGCACCTATATGCCTGAATATATTAAAAATATTAAAAGAAAAGCACTTGGGCAGTAGCAAAGGATTAATGTTATTTAGCTTGTTGGGTGTGTCTGTTTTGTTTTGTATTTTGGTTTTGGGTTTTTAATGGGTTTTTTTAGATGAAAGTCTATTGCATTCATAGAGAAAAGGTTTGCCCAAAATCCAGTGTAGTTATTTATTTATGACAGCAGGCATTTTGCAACTAAAAACCAATGGATGAATTTGAGCCACAGGGTCAGGCAATCAAACCTCATGCAAAGCTTTGAAAATTATAAGCCAAGTTTACCACTCTCTTCTAGGGCTGATTCACTGGAAGCAGTGGAAACCTGCTTTATGGAGACAGTATTAGTAATACTCTAAGGGCTCAGGAACATTGCTCCTGCAGAGTTTCTTCAATGTGGAGACCTCTAGAAAGGTTAGGATTTCAGTGGGACAATATATGATAGACTCTGTTCTCCACTTTTTGATAGAATAGCTAGAGATTTGGGAATTTTTTTTTTTTTTTTCTGATGGCACTATAGGCATCTCCTGTAAAAAATCTGATGTCCCAGTGTTGTGATCAGCAGTAATGAAAATTGGATAGGAGAACCATACTAGCTCTTTGTACCAGAAAAAAGATGTGAATACAAATCAGACTGAACAGTTATTTCCTGTGTTTGTTCCTGTTTTGCTTTTAATTAGAAATCTTCTATTTTATAATACTGCCAACTGGAGTAGACTCATCAAGGGCTCTGTTGTCTCTCTCTCTCTGTTCATGGCTATCCTGAAAAGTTTTATCTTTGTGTCAATGTCATACCAGTTAAACTTGGTTTCTAACTGTTTAGCTGTTCTGGGCTAAAGTTTGCCCATGACTAACTGTTGACTAACTGTCATTGTGAGGACTTGCTCCTTTCTTCTTGATCACTGATTATGTTCAATCAATTTTTATCAACCAACCTCATGGATTCTTAAAATGTAGTTACATTTTCTAATGATGTCACACCTGAGGTAAGCTGGGCAAACACACTTATACTGAAAATACAGTAAATCAGGAGTGGAAAAGAAATATATCACTGAAGATAAGCTCCTTGTAAAGAATATTCTTTGGTTGAAGTGTTCACAACTCATGCAGAGAATAAGGCTAAAAAATTTCATTAAGGATAAGCTGAACTAATAAGGCTTACAAAATGCCCTGGGAGCCAGAGAGGGACCTTCAGCTGGGACTTGTTTAAACAGATGTCTCATGGTTGGACTTTCATTTTAATTATTATTCATATGAAAAAAAAATCATAAAATGCTGAAAGATCCATAATCTCACTTAAAAACCTGCATAAATCACTAATTACAACCAATCCCTACTGATCCTGAGGTTACTTTTGGTTGCAGACTTATTCATACCTCCTACATATACATGATGTTTTGTGTCAAAACTAGCAGAGCAGTTGGAGCAAGACCAGAGGATGGTCAGAAATTTGATAAGAGGACTGAAGCAGCTCCCCTATGAAGACAGGCTGAGAAAGTTGGGGCTGTTCAGCCTGAAGAAGAGAAAGTTGCATGGAGACCTTATAGGAGCCTTCCAATATCTGAGGGGGGCCTACAGGGAAGCCAAAGAGGGACATTTGATTCAGGAACTGTAGTGAAAGGACATGGTGTAATGGATATAAATTGAAAGAGGGGAAATTTAGGCTATTTACTAGGAAGAAATTCATTACTGTGAGGGTGGTGAGACACTGGAACTGAAGTTTGCCCAGGGAGGTTGTGAATGACCCAGCCCTGGCAGTGTTCAAGGCCAGGTTGTACAAGGCCTTGAGAAACCTGGTCTAGTACGAGGTATCCCTGCCCCTGGCAGGGACAGTTGGAACTAGATGATCTCTAAGGTCCCTTACAGTCCTTATTCTATGATCCTATGAGTCTATGAGTGTATCATCCAAAAATAGACAGGGGCATAACCACTATTGGGTGAATGGTAAAAAATCCAAAGAAAGATATTACAAAGTATAAAAGCTACTTAAAGACTGAGTGAACTGTGAGTGCCTCAGTCCCTCTTTCAGTGATGATTCACCAGGGAACTATTAGTCGAGTCACTCTGATAGCACTACTGTGATTGCAAGGTGATGCAGTAGCGTTGGTAGAGTCTTTGCCATTCACACTGCAGCTCTGCCTCCTAATGTTCAATATGCGTATTGGAAAATCTCTCTTTTTGTCTGTTGAACTTTGGAATAAAAATCCAAGGACCTCCCAGAAAAGGGGAATGTTTATTTTGAGCCTGCTTTAATTTACTTTATATTAAATATTGGCTTGAAACAAAACCTCAGATCCAAACACTCAGAAATTTTGGTAAGGAGGCTGAAATCTCAATTTAGATTCAAGTTCTGTGGTTTGGATCCATCCCTATTTCATATTTCTGGAACAAAAGACTTGGCCTCTCTCACTTTCTCCTGGAAAATGGGTACTTTCTTCCTGGTAGTCTGAAAAAAAGATTCAGTTTTAGTTATATTTGCAGTAAGCCAAAGATTCATTGGTTTCCACTGTGCAGAAGAAAAGGAAGTACTCTTATTTCATCTACTGAAGATAAGAAGACCTTGCTGTCTTCTGTTTCGAAGAGGCAAAACCAATGGTGACTGTAATTCCCTTGAAAAAATGAAAACTGCACATGAAAAAATTTCCTGGAACCAGGCTGAACAAAATAGTAGAGAAAACCTGTTGAATATAAGGATTGCTTGATCCCTAGTCATTGTTCATTACAAAGAAGATGACTAAATTATATACACTGCATGGAAAGTCCTCCACCATTCTGGGTCATATATAGGTATCTGATATAGAAATGGAGGAAGGGAAATTATTCTAAAATGGAATATAACACAGTGAAAATGGAAGTATATCATACCTATTCAAATGATCCTCTACTTGGAAGACTAAACCGTCAAGAGACAATCAACAGCTTCACTTTATTTACCATTGTTAGGTAGTAAACCAGAAGAATCTGTGTTTTACACTAAAGCTGCATGAACATGTGACTTCCAGGAGAATAACTAGGAATTTGAAATTAATAATGTAAGGAAAGGATGAATCTATTTAATAATATTTCAACTCCATCCAAATGAGAAACACCTGAAATATCTAATGGATAAACTCAGCAGAGGAGGTATCTCTAACTGTAACTTTTCTTCAAAGCAGTATTTCAGAACAAGAATTAAGTTTTCATAGTACATGCATGAAAGGCACAGAATCCACTCCTGAAAATAAAGGCATCAAACTAAAGAAAAATTAGAACAGGCAAAAAGAGCAAGCCTAGGTAGTAGGTTTGCCTGTCACCTCCACAGTGAAACACAGTAATCTTTGCAAAAGGAGAATGGAAACTTCCAGTGATGTTGTTGTCCCATGCAAGAGGTTGTGGGGACAGGAACGTCTAGCTGACTGAAAGTCATCCAGACACAGAACCAGAAGGAACAGCATTGCCATAACCCAACTGTGTGTCCCACCAAATCTGTCACGCTGAGAGTGGAGGCTCTGCTATAAGTGGGACATAGTGTTAAAACATAGCTAATCTCAGCTGATACCTTAATCTGGCAATGTGCTATTGGGGATTCTCAGCTCAGGGGCTGCTACAATTCCCATTTATTCAAGCAATATGCAAGCAGTTTAGATTCCATTCCAGTGTTTACATTCATCTGGTTCTAGACCTGCAAAGTTGCTTTAGGTTTTTGGAAACACTCAAGGAAATTTAGAAGTGTGTCTCTGAATCTGAAAGTCTACCTGCTATCAGTGATTCAAAACCTCTGTTCATCTCTAAAAACACTTAAATTCTCATCACAAAATAATAGTAATATTTACTTAGTTTGTTTATAGCCTGTCAGAATAACAAATAGAAATAATGCGTTTTGTTGGTTTTGTATCAAATATTTAGTTTAGAGTGTGACTGTTTACATAAAAAAAAAAAAAAAAAAAAAAAAAAAAAAAAAAAAACCACCCACCCAAAACTTAATAAATTAAAGATTATTCCCTGCAGGAGAACTAAAGTCTTATCTTAGCAAAGCATTTAAGCATATGCCTAAGTAAGTGTATATTCTACAGATCCTCTAAATACAACCCAAGAACCACACCCCTTAGAGGGACCATCTTCCAGTTTGGTTTATGCCTCTGGAGTCTCTGAATGATAAAGAAAATCTACTGAAAGACTTCAGCCAGACTGAATTGTCCTGGCTTCATGCCAGGCCAGAAACTCCCACATTTGGTACATCCTTCCTCATCTATAGGTATAGAACTCTTCCCAGC
Source organism: Acropternis orthonyx (assembly GCA_035583155.1). Taxonomy (NCBI): domain Eukaryota; kingdom Metazoa; phylum Chordata; class Aves; order Passeriformes; family Rhinocryptidae; genus Acropternis; species Acropternis orthonyx. The sequence continues at coordinate 30,306,402 of JAWWEU010000081.1, forward strand.
TTCCACTGAGCTCACTGAAAGTACTGAAATTCATTTCACAGGAGCAGGAGCCAGACAGAAATATGGTCAGTTTGATGAAAATGCAATGCACATGTTAAAATAAAGTAGGATCACATCTGCATTTTGTCTGCATGCTAAATAATAATGTGAATTTTTTAGTGTTATTTTTGGAAAAAAAAATTAGTTTGTCTGTTCTTTCCAAAGGAAACCTGGCAGCAGTAAAAACTAAATGCAAAATCTAATGTTTTAAAATTTTAGGCCACCAACATTGATTTAATAATCTAAAATGGTGTTCTTGCTCTGGGAGAGCTCCATACAGACTGACACTTTTCCTTCAAATCATTTCAATCAAATATTTCAAGTGCCAACTTGGAACAAATTTCTGTAGCCAAACTATAAATGCAGATTTTTAGTAGGCAGGCAGACTTCCACTTTGCTAACATCAAAAATGATGGAAACAAAAATTCTTTCTCTATCTATAGACAAGCAGATAGACCAACATACAGAAAATGCATGTCTCTCAAATACGTTTGGATGTTTGTCTTTATAGGGGAAGAAACAATTACTCTTGAGGAGCACAGCCATAAGTGCATCATCGGGTATCTCTCTCCCATATGAAGATAGATGGCATATTTGCCTAAAGATGTGGCTTTTGTCTCTCATTCTGCCTCTCTCTCTTTGAGGGAATCTCAATTATAGCAAGGACTTATTCACCACTGAAGAATAAATGAGGATTAGAACCATACATGTATGTGTATGTCTGTGTATGAATTTGTAGCCACTACTCATAGTGATAGTGATGCAACCACTATGTTCTAAATATAGATAGGAAAGTATGGGACCATTAAAAAATATCTATGAATACTTTTTGGATAATTACCCTTTGATTTTTATTTTGTTTGTGCAAAAGCCTTTGCTATAGATGCTGTCATTCTTACTATGTTAGTTTTAGTGATTCAGTGTTCTCATTCATTGGATCATTTCTATAGTATGTCATATAAGTGAATTGGAATGGTGAATTTCAGAAATATACCTCAATTTCTGGGAAAGAACGAAAGAAAGAAATCTGGGAGACACTGATTACAGCCTGTGGAATAGTTTATCCCAATAGATTATAACAAACAGAAAGAAAATTCAGAAATCAACAACATGTTGCACCTTAGGGTATTTGGGACTGTTTTTATGGTGGGAGTTTTTGCAATTTAGCAGCCATGGCCTATTTTAAAAAGGACAGATTGGCTGTGATGTAAATTGGATAGTTGTCTCCACATGCTCTAGATAATTTGAGAAGTCAGTCACACATTCAGTTGTTTTCTTTTGGCTAAATTTTAAACAACTCTTACTATCTTAATCCAGTACAACTCCAATGAGAACAACAAATTTAGAAACTTTTTTTCCATTTCCACGCATTTTTTGATGTAGACATTGCCCAGGCTTTCAATTTCTTTGTTTTTGTCTAATGTACTTTCCCTGGCTTGTTTATACATAATGCAGGGCATGCAATGATCAGATCACTTCAGCCCACACTTCACCCAAGTCTATCTCTAATTCTATGGGTGGGATTCACATGGTTGAAGTTTAATATGTTAGTAAATTATCTGTATGAAGGGAGGTAGTGAACAGTAAGAACAACTCTTTTAAGGAAAAAGCTTATGTTTGTCAAATGCAAAGCATTGTAGGGAGGCAAGCATAGAAGACAGAATGTGCATGACTTTTAAGATGCCCAAATTTTAGGAATTCAGGTTAAGGTTTCCATGGTGATTCTATCTTCATCTACTTCCTTCTGAACTTGGGTCTCTGCTGAGTTACGCCCACATAAAAGAATAGAACAGGGTCAAAGGTTTTCTGTGTATTTTGAAGTAAATTACAACAGAAGGCATGACACTGTTCAACTTCAGTGTTTTGTATCTTAACATGTAGAAGAAATAGTTTTTCCTTTAATGTCCCTTTATTTTCCTTACTGTATGTTTCTGGGAAAAAAAATCTTGATTCAAGAGTGTGAACTGGAAAAAAATAACATATTTTATGGAAGACATAGTCTTTAATACAGGCAACATGAGCTCAATCTAAGAGCCAGTGAACAGACAGGCAGCTTATGCCACTTCTGCAACAGGGCAATCCTAAGGATTGTCCGAACAAACCTTTGTACCGTTGTTTTAATTTGGAACCAATTACCCATGTCCCATAAGCATCCCTGGAGAACAGTAAATCTCTGGCACCTTTCTTGTCCTGTCTCATCTTCTAGTTCCCTAGTAAGAAAAATGCAACCTAACAGACTGAACTGCTGGAGTAGTATGAAGAGAGTACTATAATGATGACAATTTAGACTGCAGATAACTTTAGTTCAAGGAAAAGTAAGTAAGCCATTATAACCATGTCACTGTGATTTCTCATTTCCTCTGCTACATGATAAGGTGCTTGCCTCCACTTTACAGTTTCTCTGAGGCCTCTCTCTGCCTACCCAACCTGCAGTTTTTGCTCAGGTCCTAGCAATTGATGCCAGCCTCTGCTGGCTCTGGTTGTGGGCACCCTTTGTTACATTCACAAACAAGTCTCTTTGGGTTCCTTTCCATGCCTCTGCCCTCACATATGAGGATAATTTCCTATAAACATCTGTGAAACCACTTTATTGTCCTCTGTCTTATTCCTCTCTAAAACTCTACCTATGAACAGCTTGAAATCAGCCAGACTGCTGGTGTGTTAATGCAACCACCTGTTATACCACTCAATTTTGATTTGCTTTTTCTATATACTCCCTTACACCCTTTTACCCTGTATCTCTCCCTTGCTTTGATTGTAAGGTCCTTGGAGCCAACATCTAATGTAATAGGGTCCTTATTTGCAGCTAGTACAAACTCTGGAGTAACAGAAAGCATAACAATGAATGAGGCAGTTGTGCAGGAAATGTGCATCGTCATGAAATGATATCAGCTGTGGTAACGTTGTCACAGAATGCAATCACTGCATAAAATACTGATCTCACTGACTGATCAAAGCTCTCTGACTCAGTGAAACCCTCTCTCATTAAATCTTCAGACAGACACATGTTTTTAAGTTGGGGTTTTTTTCCTCTTCATCAGCAATGATCAGAAACCTCCCTTTTTGAAGTGATTTTGATAATTTCATTACCTGTTGGCCACTAGCTTATCTCATCTGGTCTTCATTTCTCGCCTACCTGTTCTGCAATGCAGATTTATGTGTGTGTTTATATACTACCAAAGATATTGATGACTATTGTCAATAATTAATAATTATTGACAGTGAGAATATTACACAAGGTACTTTGTCAGAATGAATCTATAAATTACAGGAGGTTACGCTGGTGAACAAACTAGAATGTTTTGCATTTCTCATGTTATCTCAAGCAAATCAAACAATCCTTTTAAAAATACTGCTGGACAAAAGCACCTTTGGACTTCAAAAATGCCCACTCATGTTTAGGATGAATATTCAATATTTCTTACTCTGTTTCATAAATATAAATAACCATGTAGAGGAAAATTCTTCTTAGAAACATGCATATCTCAAACTGGAAAAATAAGAAACATTTTTGAGAAGTGAGAAGTGCTTTTTTGATATGAACATGCTGCTTCTATTAACCTTATTATTGGGTTTTCGGTGGTTTTTTTGGTGGTGGTTTTTTTTTTTTCTTTTTGTTTTTTTTTTTTTTTTTTTTGATCTTTTTACAAGAAGCTCAGGGTGGCCAGATCATGAGAACATATCTTTCCTTTTCCTTCCCATTTCCTCTTTCTCTTTCTCCTCCAAAATCCCGGGACATAGCTGACATACCCTTGACAATTTGAAACACCTCTTGACAGTCTTCTCATAAGGGATAGGGCTGTTCTTTTTAAAAAGCAAAACTCACAGTCAATTCAAAGACTGTAAGCTATGGCCCGTGTTCCAGTCGAAGCATCGGGCTTTCCCAGGTGTGAGAAGGGGTTCATAGGAAGTTCAATTGTTCACGGCAAGACTGAAAGACGGAAAGGAGCGAGAAGGAGAGAGGGTGTCCCTCCGCCCAGCACACACATACATCTCTCCCCCCGCGCCTCCCGCTCCACGACTATGCAGACCGTGCCTCATGCACATCGCAAATGGACCCGGCGAGGCTCTCGGCGCAGCATGCACACGCGGGAGGGAAGGGAAGGCAAGGCAAGGGAAGGAGAGGGGAGGGGGGATGCTTTCGCACGGTCTGATCATCACCATAAAGAGTTAAAGAGAGAGTGAAATGGCTAACGTACACACACCCCGCTCCATACCGGAGAAGAGTCTCCCAGCTGAGGTTTATGCTCTGTGAGGACCAGGCTGAAACTGACCGCCCCCACGGCCACGCTGGACACCCCTAACCCTATCTCCAGCACGGAGAGCACCAGGAGGCTCCCGATGATCTGGCTGCTGGTGCACATCCTCCCTCGGTCATCCTTCCTTCCCGATCAGCCGGGGAAACCGCGCATCCTCTTTCTCCTCCGGCGCTCCCGCCGCCCTAAGTCGCCCCCAACCTTTTCTTCATTCGCCGGCAGCCGGGGCGGAGCGGCGCATCCGCGGCCGGCGGGCGCTGCCGAGGGGCGGCGGGGCGGCCCCGACGCCGCCGGGCCCCGCAAAGGCAGCGCC
>JAWWEU010000081.1:30315391-30390085 GCA_035583155.1 Acropternis orthonyx
CGATCCAAAAAAACCGGAAGAGCGAAAAAAAGAGAAAAAAAAACGTTCCCCTCGTTCCTCCCACCCCCGGAAGCTCCCCCCTCCCCTCTGCTCCGGGCTCCACTCCCAGTCCAGGCGGGTGAGGGAAAGGGAAGATTCTGCCACCTTAAACCCATAACAGTAGTGAAAATTGAATGAACTCTAGATAGACCAAATTAAAAGTTGCTGTAAATTACTTTTTCTTGGGTTTATTCTTAAATACCACCTTTTGTCTACAACTGGAAGTCTGTTGCAGCACCTTTTACTAGCTTGATTACATGGTTGAAGGATCTTCATTCAGCAGAAGAAATCAAAAATCTGTGCAGACATCCTGTCTCCTGCTAGTCATCAAAACATTAAGAGTGTGTGTGAAACTACTTACTGCCATATTAAATGCAAGGATATGAAACACAGGGTCTTTAAAGTGACTTGCTTGACATTGTACATAAGGTCTGTAGCTGAACTGAGAAGGTCTCTTTTTATCCAACACCCATGTCCTGTTAAATAAGCACTCTTTCTCCATTAATATGGTTCCTGTGGAAACTGCAAGAAAGGATGACCATCAGAAAAGGCTTTCTTCCCATGTGCAGTGACACCCTAATTCTACAGCAGATAATTCCCTGCCAGTGAATACATCTGCAGACCACGTTCACCCAGAAGCTCTGCTCCTGGATGCACCAAAATATCTAATTAAAGCAATTACTGACTGAAATTAAAGCTGTTACTGACATGAATACTATACCAGTAAAACAGTTCCTGACCATTTTTTGGTGCAGTAGTGCCATGCTAAATAGCCTCTCATAGAGATCTAGGGAATATAAATCATGTGAGATTACATTTAGTAACTCAGAGGGATAATCTTTATAGACCCATTACTTCTGATCTACTACAAGTTTTCTCCCACTGAGGAATCTAAGACAGAATGGAAAACTGGTTGCTCTAGGAACTGTTTTGAACTGCATGATCAAACAATGTGTTTACAAAATAATTTTAAAATTACAAAACAATCATTAAAATACTTGCATTTTTTTCAGAGGATGGACAAGTATTTTAATAGCAAGACAGGAGATTTCAACTGTACCTACTTTCCAAACTAGTTTAGGTTTAGGATGATGGTGGTCTTTCAGCACAGATTCCTTTGAGAAGGAGCACTCTCTGATTAGGAGGAGGAAGTTCTTTACATTGTAAGGGAAAGTTTTCCGGAGGTTGTGTCTGTCCAGGACTGTACTCTGCTGAGTAAGGGTACAGTAGATGTAAGGAAAAAAGATCTTCATGTAGAATTTCTATGAGATTCAGGATTTAAGAACAAAAAAAAAAAAAAGGTTCTCCCTACCATCAAGGAGAAAGTCTTGGAGGTATCTGCTTTTGGAGGACAGAAGCAGCAAAGTCTGAGGACTGACAACAGCTGGGGTCAGCAACTTACCATTCGGAGTTTTTTTAATGTTAATAGCCAGGGGAGGAGAGCGTTTACCATCCTTTGGGGATAGCAAATGCAGTATTGTGATGATGACAGCATAGCTTGTTGGAAAAGGGTGAGGAGATCAGAGAGAGTTTTCTGGGAGCTCGCAGGGCTGAGAAGTTTTAACAGTGCTCATAGGGATAAAGGAATATGGTTATTATGGTGGGCTGAGGCTATGAGAGAGAAGACATGGCAGTTCAATAGGGGAGTGAAGGAAATGAGAAGTGAGAGTCTTTGGAAAATAATCAAGGGTCTTCCTATCTCTTGCTTAGCCTTGCAAGTATTCATGGACTTGGTACAAATCCAAGCCCTTATACATTAATATTTTGAATATGAGAGTGGAATAGAAGGGCCACATAATGCCATTCTTTCTACAAGAATAATGTGGGATAGAAAACTCAAAAAAACCTTGCTGAGGACCTTTTGTTTTGATGCTAAGGAGTTGTGAGACAAAAAGTGTTCGTGCAAGGGCTGCCTTGCATGCTCTAACCTGTATATCATTGGGAACAGAGATCTGTCTTGATCCATTAAGTCCCTGTTTTCTTCTGACATATGTCTGATCAAATAATCTGCTCCCCCCCACAACCTGATGACTTAAGCCAGTAAGTATGTTGTTTATGAGAAACTGAGGCAGGAACAGGTTCTTACATGGAAGGAGTGAGTCCTTGTTGAATTCAGCTTATCTGTCTGACATGTATATTACTATTCACATCTTAGCAACTCTTCAGGTTTCTTAGTAAGACAGGCTGCTATGAAAAACTGGGACAGGAAAGGAAGATGTTTACACCTCCTCTGGATATATGTTGGAAAGAAAGCTTCTCTCTAGGACCTTTGCCTAGGTGATTGCCTTGAAGATGGTCTGCAATAAGACGGTAGCTGGAGGCACTGATTTTCTCACTCTTATTTTGAACAGCTAAAAAAGTTATTCCACAGCTCTACAGTACATCTCATAGCTCCACTCCTGAAGCTGTGAAGCTATGGAGAGGTGTAATAGAGCATCAGTGTGATCACTTATAGAGAATCAGCATATACCAAGCTTGCAAAGAAAATAAGCCATTGCCATGGACTGCCCTCTTAGACTCTGCTCAACAATTAAATCTACTAGGACAGGGACCATTTTGTTCAGATCATTTCTGAAGCCTGTCTACAGTCAGGAAGATATTGCACTTTTCAGTAATGTTCTACCATAGTAGGTGTGAACACACAGAAGTTACCAGATACAGTTCCCATCACCTGCTATGCTGCAACGATCTCACTGACATCTTCTGAACACATTTCATTTTCATCTTGTCCTCTGCAATAAACTGAGTAGTTTTCAAATGATGTTCATGTTGTCACTGCTTGGAAGAAGTCTCCACCAATTTACTCTGCTGTTTGGGATGAATACTAAGAATACTGATTCAAAATAAAAAGGGAACATAAATCTTTATTTCAAATAATTTATTTGATGCAATGACCAGGAAAAATCCTGACTTAGTTACCTGTTTGTGCGTGTATGTGTGTTTTGTTTTAATACATTAACCTTGGATGTTCAAAACAAAGCAAAAGTGAGATAACATCATTAATGTCTTGCTATATAAACAGAATGTGTAAACAATGTCTTCAGGATAGTAAATTCAGATGTGCTTTGGCTTACATAAGCTATCTGACATTCTGTCATCTTTCACTCTCTGGCCTTCACTTTGTGGGGTAAGTTTCATATTCCACAGAAGTCCATTATATCAAGATTTATTTAAATTCATCCAATCTGAATGTAGTCAACATATTTTCTTACAGTGAAGATTGTACTAAAGCAATCTGAAACCTAAAGTGCTATGAAATGAGTGTCTAACTAGTGCTTCAGTATATTATGGATCTGCCATTGTATTTTAGGAGTCTGCAGCGTATTCCAGTAGTAATGGTTAGAAGGTGTATTAGTAACTTCAACTTTCATACAGTACAGCACTCAAGTGTGTTCAGAATTCACCTTGGGAGTAACCCTCTTCTGAATGAGGATGACCCTAACACATGTACAGCTAAATATGCATTAAAGGACTTTGCTGAATCAGAGACATTACATACAGCCTCCATCATGTAGATTCCCAAAGCTCACAGTTGCCTAACTGGGAGCACAGCCTGAACAGGGGCTAGAACAAAACCTGACAGACTGCATAACTCATGCATGATAGGAATATGTGCTGCTACAGTAACCACAAGTAGTGCTAACCCAGAAAGCAGTGACTTTAGAACCTCTGGACCCATATCTGCTCCCATTTTTTGCATTCTATAGAAAAAGGCAGAGTCCAGGCTCCAGCTGTTGCCCACTCATATTCCTTGGATGAGTCATAAGAGATAACAGCTGGGATGAACCCTGTTAAGCCCTAATCTGAAGCCAGTCAGGATAGTTTTGCAGTTGAATAAGGAGTGTGGTTTCCCCTTTTGCCAGCTCTTTTAATTAGATGAGAATTTGTCTCCCACTGAGTAATTTTTTTCCAGTGATGAGATACACTGTGTTGAACAGAGTCCTTGAGCATGGGGCATCTGAGCTGTTACTTGAGAACATTTGGAATTAGGTTTTCTTTTGTTATATTGTTCTTTGGAAAACAGTTTTTAAATTTTTGTGTCCACAGTAGAGTACAGAAAAAAAATCATTAAAACTTTAAAATAAAAATTAAAGTATTTAGGGACTAAAGTTTAATTATTCACATTCTTTGAATGTTAGGCAATAATAGGAATCAATGGTCAACAAAAATATTTTCCTTGAACTGTACATACCTCCATCAACCCTTTTTTTTTTTTGCCAAACTGTAATAATAATTTTTATTAGAAATACACTTTATAAAGAAAGTGAAGAAGAAGTCCAAAATGGTAAGCTCAGAGGGCACACAGTTGAAAGAGTGATTTGCCAACATGCCTGGAAATCATAGTTTTTCTTGGACTATACCCAGTAAACTGTTGGTTTCTGTAACACCATGATTTTATGAAAGATCTGTAGCCTGACCCAATTCCTTGTCTAGTTTGTAGAAATCTTACAAATGAATGAAATGTAAGTGGAATTGGATATTGCTGTATAATGGCTGTTCATTGGTCAACATTTACAAGTAGTTTTTACAGCTGTAAAAGCACAGGGTATATTGCTAAAGTCCTGCTACATCCACCTATAAAGCTCAGACCATTTTTGGTTGATAATGTCTGTATATTGCTGATGGTTTAGTGGCAGCCAGACCTGCTGTCTGGCTGGGAAGGTTGTCCGGTCACGTCACTGTCAGAGGATTTGGGGTATATGCAGAAATGGCCAGTGTGAACAGCAGGAGAAAGCCAAAGGTACCCTGGCTCACTCTTTCACTTTATAAAATCATACCTGGGCTTTATAAGAGTATATACTACGGATGTAATATTATAAATTAGAATTCTGGCCTTAGAGCTCTGAAAAGTCAGCATATCTGGAACCAATATCCCTAGAGACACATCTCAGGGCTCGTGGTTGCCCTTGGTGCATTTGGTTCCCACATGTTTCAGTCAGATCAGTTCACACATATCTGACAAAGAAACCAGGTCCCATAGTCATAATTTCCCCTCACCAGGGTAGTGATCGGCTTTGTGCCAGGAGAGCTCTGCCTACTGAGGTAATTGCCACCTGCACATGGCAAGACAAGATAGTGTGCTTTGGTTTGCATGAGTCTTAATGACTCAGTGCTATCATTCTGTACTGCTAATCAGCCCTCTGACTCCTTCTAATTAAATGTTAAAAATAACAGCACATCAACAAAGTTATATTCCGTAGCTAAATTTTACAATGATTAATTTAGTAGTGTTTTAACCTGGGTGAGCAAGAAAAGAATGTAGCTCAGCAAAAAACTGCTGAGGAACATCTTATCTGCAATTGTTTCAAGATAAAGTACTGAGGGACAGGAAGGAATACAAGTAGTGATCTTAAAATTGCATCCAGCTACCACCTATTACTGTAATGGAGCAATAAAAAAACTCATACCTTCCCAACTAGCTGAACAGTGAGTCCTAGCTAATAGTAAAGACTGATTTTGTTATAGTTTCTAATGGTTGTATTGCAATAGTATTTTCACTTAGTGTTTTCCATCTTGAAACGGTGATCACAGAGCTGTGTTTTGCTTTCTGATTCAAAGTTCATTCCCCAGTATGTGTACATTTTTTGACATTGTGTGTTATATCTCCATGTGATAATTACACCAGTCTACTTTAAAAATGCTTATTACTGCATAATTTTTGAGGGTTGATTTGTAAGTGTGTGTAGAGAAAATCAAAACACCTTAAAATAAGATGATGGTAGCCTAGAATATGTGTATTTAAAAGACCTTCACAGATTCTCTCATGCCCTCCTTAAAATGCATCTGTGAGCACCACATTTTCTGACGGAAGGGAGCACATTGTCTTCATGGGACTGACATTTCCTTTCAGAGTTGGGACTGAGTCTCTGTGAGAGAGAGACTCTACCAGACTTTTGGTAGCGGAGGAAGTGCACTGCCTTAGGTCATCTCAGCCATATCTAGGAGACTTCATTCCCATTTGCTTTTTAAATTTCTTGTTCCATTGGGACTGAACAGATTGTCTCTTGTGAAAATGTCATTTTCCTCACTGTTGTTCCAAACTTTCTCAGTTTAAACCATATTCATACAAAGAACTGGACTTGCTTTGCCTATTTTAACTCCTTTAACTACCATAAAAAGAAATAAGTGGGAACTATTTTTATGACCTGCCAACCATTTGAAGATGTTTCCCTTTTTATATTCATTATGACCTTTTTCTCCCAAGTGTATCAGGAATAATTTTTAATGTGTTTGAACTATATTTTTTCTCAAAAATTAACTTTTGATCAAAATGAAGTGCCTCCAAAACAATATTTTCCTCTGAAAATTAAATGCTAAATGTACATACAATTAATAAAAATATCCTAAAGTGTTTTTAGAATTCAATTTAAAAAACAAAGTATATTGTATCATGCTTGCAGGATGCCTACATGAAAAATGTAGCAACAGTTCAGAAATAGATGTTTTTATGACAAAAATATTTTGAAGAAAAAAAGAGAGGCCACTTAAATATAATAAACCCTCTCACCATGGTACCTCATCTCCCTTCAATACCGTTCTAGAAATAATTGCATAGATTTCTGCTTACTCTTCCATGATACATGGAAATTGAAAGGAAAAGATAAAATATCATTGAAACAGGCATTTTTTAATCAGTTCCTAGCTGTTGTGTTTTAATGCAACTCAACATAGATCAAACAAATAAATTTCTGTCCTTTACAGACTTAAACACTGAGTGCATTAATCTTTTTTAAATCTGGTGGAGCTGGACCAATGAATTATCATCCAAAAATCTACCCTGCAGGAATGGATATGAATAAAAGCTTCCTCACCCATATTTAACAGCAGAAAATTAAGGTTTTTAGATTTCCCTACTTCTGCCACATCACATACAACTTCCTATTTGTCAACTATTTCTCAGAGCTGTAGTACCTTGTGGGAAATCATCATCCCTGTAAGGTTGTCCTGTCCTTCATAATTCATTTATGGTTCCCCTCACTGTAGGTATAGATTACAAACCAAGATATGGAATTTGAAGAATATAGGAAAAAAATCGTGTTGTTTATAGGAGGCTGTCTTTTTATATTATATCTGTTTTATCATTGCTTTAAATTATTTAATGTTCCTCCTTCTGGTTACTGCTTTAGAAGTAAAATTTCCATTTTCAGAGAAGAATGTGATTGTCCCGGTTAGGCATTCAAATAATCTGAATGTGTTAACCAAAAGATGTTGCTTGTGTAGTATCCAAACCAACCCAATACTGAAATCTTCCTAGCACGCAAAGAAAGGCAAATTATTTCTATGTGTCCCTATCTATATAATATTCATGAATTAAAAATCATTACAACTTGAAAAAAACATCAGAAAACATTCACCAGAGTAAAATCTACAAGGCTAGTGAAATACCAAGACAAACCTATAGTCACATTTGAAGCTAAATAAGAAAAAAGACTAATCCAAATATGCTTTATCATTATAAAGCAGGAATGTGCAACTGAAACTAGTCAGCCATCAGCAGATTAAAAATTAAAGGAAGTGCTTCTCTGACAAGGTAAGTAGTTTCTACACCATGTATTCCCATCTAACATGTACATTTCCAGAGCAGCATAGATTTTAAGCAGATATAAGAATCAGAATATTTGCTTCCTATTAAGGTATGGATTATGTTAAATAAGAAACTGTTGTTCCCTGAAAATAATATAAAAAAAATTAATAAATAAACTATTCCACAAATAACTTAAGCTCAGAGGCAAAAAGGGGCTTCCTGCACCAGTGGATTCAGGGTGAACAGTGGCACTGTCAGTTTCCAGATTTGTTGGTGACAAAGAAGCACAAAATGACAAGACGACTGGAGTTGGAAGACACCTCTGGAGATGATCTGGTCCATCCTCCCCACAAGCCGGACCTAGAGCCAGTTGTCCAGTACCATGTCTAAACAGCTTTTGCATATCTCCAGTGATGGAGAGTTCACAACCTCTCTAGACAACCTCTGTCAGTGCTCAGTCACCCTTACCATTAAAAAAGTGTTTCCTGATGTTCAGGCAGAGCCTTCTGTGTTTCAGTTTGTGCTCGTGGCCTCCTGTCTTGCCATGGACCAGCACTGAGAAAAGCCTAGCTCTGTCCTTTTTCACCCTCCCTTCAGGTATTTTTGCACATTGAGACCATGTGAGCCCTTTCTCAGGGCTCTTATTTTCTTTCTGCAATTCTCATTTGTAAGACAGAAATAATCCTTGTGCTTTCCTTTTTGTCTGATTTGATTTAGGGCATGCCCTTCTGAGAGGCTGGTTCTTGTTACATGTCAGCACAGTACCCATTACTCTCACAGAAGAAAGAATTAAGTGTTGTCACTCCAGGTCTGAATCAGTAGGATTTTGCTGTAATGCCAGCTGAAGGCATATTCTGTGATTTTGGACAGACGTGGTGATGCTTCAGCCCAGAGCCTGTCAGCAACAGAGTATCCTCATTACAAGGAAGGTCGCCAACTGTTTAAGATTTAAGGTTTCCTTGTGAAATGCTTCTTGACAACCACCCAGGCTCTGGAGGACAGACCATGTCCCTGACTTCCACTTTTGTTTTGAGAGGATAAAGGTCTTCAATTAACTGGAGAACCACTAAACCAGGTTTTCCTTATTTATAAATGAATGCCTTTTGGTCTAGATTTCTTTGCTCTCCACTAACAAAAGTGTGTGAAAAGAGACATTAATTACAGATTATATTTTTAACATTTGCTGCTGGGAAGGAAAAATGCTGCATAGTTCTGAGAATTCATAACATGTCTGTAGGCATACAGTTTTCTTAATTTAAATAAACAAAACAATTAGTAGATTAACAAAAAGGACTGAAGTTATTTCTTGTTATTCAGTTTCCAAAACAACTATTATTCATTGTACTTTAACTCCAGGACAATATTTTTCAAATTAAATTAATTCAAAGAGATCAGAGGAAAATGCCTCAGGATGAGGTAAATACAGCATAATCTCTGACACAGGCTATTTTAATAGTTGTCACTAGCTTCACTCCTTTGTGTTGCCAAATAAGCATAAATCACAATTTAAAATTATTTGAGCAGTAATGCAAAAAAGAAACAAAGAAGAAGAGAACAAACAACGTCTATAAATAGATAAGGTCAAATAATTTTAAGATAACTATTCTTTCCAGAAAACATAAACTACATGGGAATGACATGATTTTAATAACATTTTTAATTAAAAAAAGATTAAATATTTGCTTTATTTCCCATTAGTCATTTTGTTTTCCATTTTTTTGTGGATCAATGTGAAATTACTCTCCATATAATAATAACAGCTATTGATGTTGACATTCTGTGGCAAAGGAAAGTATTTTAACTTGAATTTGTTCCAACAGGACAGAAATTAGGTTAGAAGCATTTCTCACAAAAAAGAAATGTCAGGTTTCTTACACCCTCTACAAACTATCACACTGGTTGTGTTCCATATATATACAGATTAAAGTGTAGGTCAACTAGTTTGTCTGCCCTGCACACAGCTTGAAAAACAATGTTTCCCACACATAAAGAAATTGCCTTACTTAAACTCCTAAGTCAGATATAAGACATTTCCTGCTCCACTGGTCAATCTGCAAAAGAAAAAATTGGTTCCTCTTCACACTCTGAACATCATTTTTTTTCTACTCTCTCCTACTCATCCTCTTTCATCTTCCATTTCTTGCTCCTCAGTAGATAAAAGTCTCTCAACAGATTACTGTGGTATTGTAGAAATGCTTGTATTTATGACTATTTCTCTTTTATTTGAGGTCTTTAACGTCACATTTGTTTGAAAAATTATTTTAAACTGTCAGTTTCTTCCTGTGTGTGTCTGCAGGAACTGGTGTCAACTATTAAAGACTTGGTCCTGCTGTCACTGATGTAATTCAAAAAACTCTGCTGAGATCTGGTACACTGGAATAGCTGCTGTGTTAAACCCAACTGGAGGATTGTAGAAATTCAGTGGCAACAACATTGTGGAGTATGTTAATTTCTACGGGGGGGGAGTCTATCCCACTTATTTCATTGGGCTTCAAATGTGGCAATGTAGATGAAGGTAAATATCCGTTTACTATTCCACCACCACCACAAGCTATTATATCAGTAACATACAGATAGAACAGATTTGGAAGAACAATCTGAATTTTACATCTGCCTTGTGTATCAGCAGCAAAATTGCCAGCTAAACCCTAATTGTGTATTCTTTATGGCAGGTAATAATAGGAGATGCAGAGAAGAGCACAGCTTGTATTTCAGCTACCATGCTGAGCTGAAAGAGCTAACAGCTTAAAAAAATTGTTTTGATTTGTAAGCAAAGCACATTTTATTTGGGTGTCACCAAGCAAGAATACACCGGGGACTGTACTGTAGACTGAAGCTGACCCTGGGGAAGTCAGTAAGAATTTTCCCAAAGACTTTAGTGGAACTGGGATTTCATCCAATATCTATTTTCTCAATATCCTGCAGCTTTGCAGGCTTATGAAGCAAAAAAACCCAAACCAAACAAACAAAACACCCAAACCCAATCCACAACACCAAACAATACTCATAAATAACACAAGAAAGATTTCTTTTCAGAAATATATCTCTCCTTCTTTTCCAAACGCTCTGCCTTGCAGCGTAGGCATGCTGCTCCCCACCACCTTTGGCTGGAGCAGGGCATACTGACACTATGAGGAATTTGGCCCCTGAGCTTGGTGCGCATTTACTGTTTTGGTACACAACCACCAAACGCTTTGGATAGTGGTCTTGTTCCTTCTGCCTGTGCATTGACTGGAATTTAGCATTACAGTCACAGCTAATCTAGTTCTTGTCTGGTTTCTGAGCAAAGCATAACCTCAAATCATAAATGACCCTAATTCTTTTCAATGTGTAAGTCCAGATAGAAGTTTTGTGTGACTGCTGATGGTATCTAAATTAGTCTTCCTATAATGTGACAAAGGATACTGTGTTTTCATCTGTACAGTGTAACTTTCCATATAGCTAGTTTTGTGCAGTAACTGGCTCAGTAAATCTCTCATTTAAAATTGTTCCACAGCCAATGACTGAACTTGGAAAGACACAGCAGGGTTTTTAAGATGAATCTCAAACATGTTCCCTAGACTATGAATCCATCTCAGGTTAGCAGTTTTAAATATAGTTTGGTTGGGAATGACTTTTGCCCTCACTTCATTGTAGTTGTCAATTATTTAGACAGGCATTTGACGTTCCTGAGTCTGATGTCTCCTGTAAAGTCTCATTCCTGGCAGCAGAGAATAGTTCTTTGAGCTCATTCTTTTCTGCTTTGCACCTGCCAAGCTCATGCTCATAGAAAGTAAGGAGTGATTCTAAAATGTCACAAAATTGGAATAAAGTCATCTCACCTCAAGAATATGTGTCATGGGCAAAAAAAGCTAACAGGCAGGGGAGCTGTGGTCCAAATTCTGCTTTTTGAGACATAGTATTGCTATCCATATTTTGTATTTATTATTTTCAATGGCAAGGTAAAGGTGCATTTTATCCTCTAAATTGTAAGCTAGGTTTTCCCACGCTCTAATAAATGATTTAGAGCAATGTTTTAATTTTTATGCCATGGTCTTCCTGGTTAATCTTTGTCTAAGTCTTTCCATTCTATGGAAAAGTGCTTATTAAGAAAAACTTCAGTCAAGAATGTGAAAAATTTGAATCACATGCATTTGTCAAAATGACACTTCCTTTCAAAAAATGTTTTCTGTTTATTCTGCAAAGCACAGAAGACTTTTTATTTATTTTGAGGATGATGTTTTAGGTGGAGAATACCTTGAGCTGAAGCTTCACAGAAAGATAATTAAGTTTTAAGTTCCTAAATATAGTTGCAGTATCAACTAGTTATGTATTTTGATGGAATTCGACATTTAAATTCTCTTCTTTCTTTTTCTTTTTTTTGTCCTTCCCCCCCCCCCCCCCTTTTTTTTTTTTTCTTTTGTTGCTACCACAGGACTACTTGATACCAGGAGATCTCTTTCTGTCTGCAGTTTCCTTTTTTTCTCTTGGAACATAAAACATCTTTCAGAAAATTAAAGAAAGCACAGAGGCCAGTTCTACCTACCCTCCATCACAGTGATGCAGACAGGTTATTCCAGTATTCCTTGTCCAATGGAAGACTCTGAGTTCAGTGGCACTTTACTGCTCCATGCACTGGCTGTTAGGGTGAGATGTCATATCCTCCACCAAACTGAGCATCTTGGACTCAAGAAAGAAATTCAAGTAATAACAACAGAAAGATAGAAAAACAAACAAACAAACAAACAAACCAAAAACACCCACCCCCAAGATGTTTCCTTTTAATCACTTTCATGTAACTAATTACTCTAAAATGAGCTAGTCTGAAGTTGATTTTTGAAGGAGTTTCTTCTTAGACTTTTCTGTACTAACCTGGGGGATGAAGCAACAAAGATGTCTGCGAATGACATATACTGATCTGAACCCATAACAAAAGACTGCACACCTTTGCTCCATGTGATCCTTTTGAGCCCAGGAATAAGAGATGGCTGATCCAACTCCCCATGCACTGCTCATTGCACAGTCTGTTCTGCCTTAACTACACTGACTCAGTGGATCCTCGAGGCTTGGGTGAGTATTTGATTGTGGTCTTAAAGAACTAACACAGCTAGTTATTACAGCTACTAATTAATTTTTGGTGTCTCAGCTTCTTGGAAAAATGGGTCTTGTACTCGACTTTTGCACTGCAACTCTTTTTAGCCAATGAAATTTGCTGTGTGTCTTCAGAGCATTAATGGGTACCTGCACGTGAGTTGGCATAGAGCAATTTTGATATCATAACTTCAAAAAATGGAGTTCATTTCTATCAATATCCATATACTCACCCTAATGAGACTGGCTATACCAGTTCCTCCTGTCAGTAATATTCTTCAAGCTCCACCAACACCTTTGTATGGAACATCAAAATCTTCAGACTGATGGCAGATTGAACATTGCTGTAGGTTGTCTTAATATTACAGGGAAATAAAAGCCGTCTTACCGCTGGTGCCAGCCAGGCTAACCAGGGCTGTCTGGCAGTCAAGCCAGCTCTTGAGCTCTGCAGAGTACACTGTGTCTCCAGCTTCATTAACACTCAACTCGTCTGTTCTTGTTCAGGTCCTCATGGACTACAGGACCACTGCTGAAGAGTAGTCACCTGCACGAGTCTGTTCAATACCAAATGAGCTGAGACTCATGTTCTGGCAAGTTGTACCCTGTAGTTCAACTTTATTCAGGTGGAGAACATCTGTCTGTCAACCGCTGCCATTCAGTTTTCACAAACAGGTGAATTGGTTTCCAGAAGCATGACTGCATGGCACCTGATGATCTGTAATCATGTTGCTAATGTGTGAGCATAAATGGCAAGACTAGGGGGTGGATCCTAATGACCAGCCTCTGAGGGAGGAGGTCAGGGACTGCCCTGGTCCTGAAACAGCCAATTCCAGCCAGAATCACAGAATCAATTAGGTTGGAAAATACCTTTGAGATCATTGAGTCCAACTTATGACCCAAAAGCACCTTGTCAACTAGACCATGGCACTAAATGCCATATCCAGTCTCTTCTTAAATACCTCCAGGGACAGTGAATCCCCTCCCTCCCTGGGCAGCCCATTCCAATGTTTGATCACTCTCTTTGTAAAGAATTTCTTCCTAATGTCTAATCTAAACCTTCCCAGGCACAGCGTAAAACTTTGCCCTCTTGTCTTACTGATTGTTGCTGGGGAGAAGAGACCAATACCACCTGGCTACAACCTTCTTTCAGGTAGTTGTAGAGAGCAATAAGGTCTCCCCTGAGCCTCCTCTTTTCTCCAGACTGAACAACCACAGTTCCCTCAGATGCTCTTCATAGTGCTCCTCCAGTTCCTACACCAGCCTCATTGCCCTTCTCTGGACCTGCTCCAGCACTTCAATATCCTTCCCAAACTGAGGGACCCAGAACTGGACACAGTACTCAAGGTGTGGCCCAGCCAGGGTCAAGTACAAGGGGAAAATCACTTCCCTAGTCCCACTGGCCACAGTATTCCTGATACAGGCCAGGATGCCACTGGCCTTGGCCACCTGAGCACACTGCTGGCTCATGGTCAGCCTGCTGTCAATCAGTACCCCCAGGTCCCTTTCTGCCTGGCCACTCTCAGCCACTCTGTGCCCAGCCTGTAGTGCTACAGGGGGTTGTTGTGGCCCCAGTGTAGGACCCAGCACTTGGTCTTGTTAAACACTTGTCACAGCACTGAATTCAGCCCACCTATCCAGCCTGTCCAGGTCTCTCTGCAGAGCCCTCCTGCTCTCCAGCAGATTGACACGCCCTCCCAACTTGGTGTCATCTGCAGATTTGCTGGTGGTGAACTCAATTCCTTCATCCAGATCATTGATAAAGATGCTAAACAGGACTGGGCCCAACACTGACCCCTGGGGGACACCACTAGTGACTGGCTGTCAACTGGATGCAGCCCCACTCACCAGCACTCTCTGGGCCCGGGCATCCAGACATTTCCTAACCCAGCACAGAGTGCCCCTGTCCAAGCCATGGGCTGCAGCTTTTCCAGCAGTGTGCTGTGGGAGACGGTGTCAAAGGCTTTGCTGAAGTCTAGATAGACTACACCCACAGCCTTCCCGTCATGCACCAGGCAGGTCACCTGGTCATAAAAGGAGATCAGGTTGGTCAGGCAGGACCTGCCACTCCTAAATCCATGCTGGCTGGATCTGATCCCCCATGCCATGTGATCGCACCCAAGATGATCTGTTCCATAACCTTGCCAGGCACCAAAGTCAGGCTGACAGGCTTCTTGTTTCCTAGATCTTCCTTCTGGCCCTTCTTGTGGATGGGAGTCACATTGGCCAACTTCCAGTCACTCCCAGGTGAGCCAGGACTGTTGATAAACAATGGAGAGAGGCTTGGTGAGCTCTTCTTCCCCTCATCACCCTAGGATGGACCCATCTGGTCCAAAAGAGGATCCAAGTGGCTCAGCAGGGCACTAAACTGCTTCCCCCTGGATTGCAGGGGGGCTATTCAGCTTCCCATTCCAATCTACCAACCCATGAAGCCAGGACAGCCTGTCTTATTATTAAAAACTGAGGCAGAGAAGGTGTTAAGTACCTCATCCTTTTCCTCTTTGTTCCCCTCCCTGTCCAACAAAGACTGGAGATTTTCCTTGCCCTGCTTTTTGCTATTATGTATTTATAAAAACACTTTTTGTTATCCTTAACTACAGTGTCCAGAATAAGTTCAAATTGTGCTTTTGCCTCTCTAATTTTCTTTCTACATGACCTAAGTACATTCCTAAACACTTCATGAGTTGCCTGTCCTTTTTTCCGAAGGCGATAAACTCTATTTCCCTAATTTCCTGAAAAATCTCCCTGTTTAGCCAGGCCGGTCATCTTCCCCTCTGGCTTGCCTTTTGGCACACATGGACAGTCTGCTACTGTGCCTTCAAGATTTCTTTCTTGAAGTATGTCTGTTGTTCCTGGACCCCTTTGTTTTTAAGAGCTGTTTCCCAAGGTTCTCTCTGAACCAGACTCCTGAAGATGCCAAAGGACCACAGGACACAGTCCAACAATGGAGTTGATGCTGCCTCTGAACTAATCAGAGGAGTTTGCAGTGACTCAGTGAAATCTTATTTCAGAAATTACAGAGAGGTAACAAGGCCAGAGGAGAAGGAAGTGCTTCCTGCTGGAGCAGGAACACCCCAAAGGGAACTGCAGCCCATGGATGAGTGTGTACCAGAGGAGATGCACCCATTGCAGCCCTTGGTTTTTCAATGTTTGCCACCGTTGTTTTCCAATACCTGAAACCGTAATTAAATATTTTAAATTAAGCTAAATTCCCTAAGCCAAGTTTGTTTTGCCCATAATAGTAACTGCTGAGTGATTTCCCTGTCTTTGTTTCAACCCACAAGCTTTCTCTTGTTCTTACTATTTTCTCCCCTGTTCTTCTGGAAGGTGAGGAGTGAGTGAGTGAGTGTGCTTGGCTGCTAGTCACAGCCAACCCACCATGTAATACTCATTTTTTCTAAGAGCTACTTTTTCCCTAGAATATTTCTTGTATTTTGTGTATCTTTTAAGTCCTTTTAAAATTCAAAAAAAGGAGATTAGACAGCAATTCATTATGGAAACGGAGAGGGAAAATAGTTTGTTAATTCTAAATACCCTCAGGTGTATGGGTGAGCTTAATGACAGGCATCATGCAAGGTGTGAACACATATTTGGGGCCCTTAAACTCAGAGAAAATTTAACCACTCAAAGATGCATCCATATGGATGAGACTTACTGACAGGAGGGCAAGTGTTATTTCCCTAATAACAATGTTCATATGTTTCTTCTTCTGTTTTCAATTACATATAATTTTCAGTTCAAAGCTACCTATAGGGGTTATTTTCTTCTAAGTGTATAGATATTAATTCTTGGAAGAAGATGACATTACTGGACATGAAAACCTGCAGAAAGACAACTATCAACATCCGGTTCAAATATCCATGTTTCAATCCATGTCAAAATTTGTCCAGCCCTTTCTCTTCTCTGTACAAAAATAACAGCTGAATTCCTCCAACAAGTCATGATATCTTTCTCATTTTTAATTTGAACACTACACATGCCCAGGTATATACAGTATAGTAGCCTCTTTCCATTTGAACTCTGAAAAAATTCAATGTGTTGCAGTCCATCTGTTCAATGATTTAGACGGACTTTTTATATTTCTTTACATCTTTGTCCCATTTCATATATGATTCCAAAAGTTTTTCATTTCACTCTAATATACTCTGTTTATTCTCACCTTTTAGTTATTTCACTCAGTAACTGCATCTTGCTTATTCTAAGGATTTCCTTCTAATGGCATTTTTATTATTTAAGGAGAGGTACTCTGAAAGTAGTAATGGCAACATTTTTTACTAACTAAAACATTTTTCTAAATTAAAACATAGTAGTTACTGATCTCACTAAAAATAAAGACTATTCAGATTAGTGTTGAGCAAAAATAAGGGAACATACTATTAGACTTTGTCAACATCATATATTGCACAACTTGTTTGAGAAGACTCAGTTCTTTCTAGTTTGATATTTTCTTATTTTTAAGACTGAGCTGCAGAATAAGAGTCTTCCATCAGTGACTGTCCAACTGGAGACATCACTGTGCAAATGGTTTGAAGTACAAAAAAATACCTTTTTTTAAAAAACCTTACATTTCAGAGAACATTCCACATCAGCAAGATTCCATACAGATGAACCAATGTGTGACAAATCTAAAGAGAGAAGAGGCATCCTACTATAAAAAGCTCACCTGAAAAGAGTGGCCAAATTACAAAGTACATGACAAAAAGAAGAGTTTGAAGACAGAAAGGACTTTGTCTTACCTTTGTTAACATGGGAAAAGTATAGGAAATGTTTAAATTTTTTTGTTTGTTTCTGTTAATAAGTAGCTCTTCCTTTCCATTATTAGATCTGTCTCTTTACAGATGGGCTTCAGGCACCTGATGATGATGATGATGAAGCTGTTTGCTATGGTTGTAATGAAACATCATGCACTGATATTTCACAATGTTATTTTTGGAAAGCCTTAAATAAACTTCAAGCAAATTGGAAGCTACATACACCTCATAAGGTTAAAAAAAAGTTTTAAGTGCACCAAGCTGAGTACTCCAGTAGTGTTTTTCAGTGTCCTCAGGCAAGGTGGTTCACCTCAAAGCATCTAAAGTGTGCTCAGGAAGAGAAGGTGGAATATTTTTTGCTGGTTCAGATAGGGTGCAACCCCTGATAAGGTGCAACAGGGGGGGATTGCTTGATGCTGTGCTGAGATACAAGAACATTCATGCTCTCCTCTTCAGTAAAGCTGTTATTCTCTAGATATTTTCTTGGCCTTGCAAATCGCCTTGACTATCTTATCACTGTTTATGTTGGTGAAATTGCTAAACATCAAGCTCCCATTGCCTGCTTAATTTTTCTAGGTTAGTGAACCATATCAATGGTCCAATTCATTTTTCTACCAGGTGACAGAAAAGGAAAGAAACTATATTTTCTCATTGTCAATTTTTAATTTAAATACAATACCACTTTCCTAACCACATTTATTTGCATCCTTCTTGGACAGTAGGTTTCTAGTTTGGAATAGTTAATGCAGTATTTTCTACCAGATGCACATTAAAAACTAATGAAATCAGCAAGAACAAACACAATAAATAATTTCTTTTTTTGTCTGGCCACATAATTTTATAGACCTTTCTTCTGTTTACTTTAACGCAAGAAGTAAAACATTAACAGTCCTATGTGGTGGTGGGGTAGATGGTTACAATGATGATGGAGTCTTAGTGCCAAACTTCCAGTTCTTCAAATGTTACAATTCACAAAGGATAGACTTTTGACAATATTGTCAGACTATAAACTAATTACTGGGAAAAAAAATCACTAAAGTGGAATTCACAATACAGTATGTCAGCCCAAGATAAGAAATTTATATCTATTGAGCACAGATAAATCTTCTACTTTTGTAGCATAAGTGAATGCTTTGAGGCAAAGACTCAGTGAGACATTCTGATGGTACTAAGGCAATGCCAAAATGGGATAGAAATCCTCCAGGCTTGACTTTATGGGGGAGTGGACACAGTAGGACATGTTTTGGATGATATCAGAATGCAAATCATAAGCATTGATAGCTGTCTACAGTACCTGCTGTTATAGCCCAGAGCACTCAGATGACTAACAGGATATGGGATTTTTCAGGAGCTCCTCTTTTAGAGGCTCACTGTGTTCCTGTTGGCCTTGGTGGGGGACTGTTTGATCAATGCTGAGTGTTTTATTATCCCAGCTGAGGAAGTCATAAAAATTTTCAGACAGTCTCATAGTACTCCTAAAAAAAGTTCCCTATGCAAAAAAGAAGTTGGTTTGAATAAAAGAGATAGGAGTTTTTTTATGTATTACTCAGGAAACCAAAGATCTGTCTGGATAGTCAGATTGGGCTGTAAATCACATTCAGGCCTTCTTACCTGAAGAAGAAATCTTTCTAGATGGTACTGGAAACAAGCCAGAGGGATCAGTTATTGTAGGCTGGCCTGAGAAACAATCAGTTCTCTCAGATGGCTCACAGCAAGCTAACAGAATGTATTTTGTAAGTCTTTGCTTATTCTGAAGCAGGTAGCTCTCTTGAATGCTGGAGAAATAGAGCTACTTTGTTAAAACTTTCCTACTGGCTCTTTCTTCTTTTTTGAATCACCAGTGTGTTTATCATTATCCTGAGAGTGACTATATAAAGCAGAGGTGCAGCTTAAGCAAAACACAATGAGAGTTACCTGTGAGGTCTGCCACAAATCTCAGTGAGATCATAATAAGTAATGGTCAAAATAATGGTCATCTATTATGAGCACAAGTAGCACTGCAAATTAATCACTGTTCCTTTAGAAGAAATAGCTCTAGTAGTCACACCAGCTTCTAAAAAATAATATTAGATTTCTGCTAAAATCCAATCTTTAAGAAAATATTTCAACTTGCTTTCTTAATATCCTGTGACATCAATTCAGCTGGACAATTTCAACCACCACAACAGACTTGCAAAAGGATGGATTTTGAATGATAAAGCCAACACACTTAGTTGCTGATGAGGGAAGAATAAAATGCTGGCTGGTGGCACTTTCTTCAGTTTCTCTCTCTCAAATATTTCCTGACTAGGAAGATTCTGCACATGGTGTGTACAAGGCCATACTGACCATGTTATGCAACACACCAGCCTCAGTTTTTAAAGTTCTTAGCTTGAGAAGTCCTAATCAAGTTCAAAAAGTGGGGAGAAAGTAATTGTTAGTAGCATAATCTCCTAAAGATAAGGAGGAATATATATAAGAAGAAAATACTCAAGAATTTTCTCTGTTTCAAGATGAATAATAAAAAAATTATCTTCAGTCTAGAGCAGTCAACCTCACCTTCATTTTTATTTGGTTTGGTAACACAAGAAAATCAATAGCATATCTGGGTGAAGGACACTGGGGGCACTGTGCTATGCTTTCCAGGACTACAGAATAATTGTTAAAGTGAAAAACTATCAAAGCATTACTTTGATCACCAAAGACATCCTTCAGCTCCATAAATCTGTCAACAAATCACAGGATTTTACATTTTGGGGAAGAAAAGATAAACAATAGAAGGCTTTTAATTTTAAGAGGTTTGAAGAAAAGAAGGAGGTTGTAGTCTCTAGCAGGAGAATTCCAGGTAGCATAATTTACTGAGTAATGCAAAAACCTGAACAGGAGAGTAAGTATTTCAATAAAATATTATCTAATAAAATAGTATTTCAATGCATCAGTCCAGTACTAAAGCAGAGCACACTTTTGAAAGAATTTTTCATATTGTCTCTCTAAAGGTCACAGTGCAAAGCAGTGACATACATTTTTATGCAGTCTTGTATATGTAACAGCTTCATCTGAGACAACGCAGAACTCCAGATGGAGTCATATAATATAGCTTGACTCTTGACAAGTGTTCCTCCTATATATGTGCACATACATTGATTTATGCATAGGAAGTTTTTTACATGTATCACACATAAAAATATCGGCAAGGGATTATATCTAACAGTAAAATGAAGTGAGAAAAAAACATGCATCAAATTCACAGTCAATGTAACTGCATTATTGTCTATGAAATCATAACACTTTGTGATATTTATCTCAATTCAATTACAGCAGAAATTAATATAACACAAGGTCTAATTCACTGAGAGTGTAAGAACCAATGTGCAAACCCATCACATGTGCAGATATGTTAAACTTGTATATATCTAATTAAAAAAGACTAGTAGAGAAAGAGAAGAAAATACAACCAATATCCTATTAATGTCTGTAGTTAACAATGGAATGCTAAATATTTTGAACTCATGCTTCAGCTGCCATAAATATCAAGTTACACGACATAGAGGCCTGTATTTTTATTTATCACAATGCCCAACAACATTTCAACAGATTTATTTCTAATTTTAGTGCATGAGCTTGTTTCTGCTCTGATCTTTATTATGGCATGCCATAAAACTGAAGTAAAATGTACGTCTTTGAGTTGATATGACTGGATTTGTGGGTGAAGGAAGAGCATTGACTGGGGACTTTCAGGCTGCAGAGTAATTCTGGGGATATTGGTAGTCAGTGAACATGAGACACAAGAGTACTCCCTTGGTAACAAAGAACATCAACAGCATCTGGGCCTGTATAGCGAGGAGTAGAGTCAGTGGCTGGAGGGAAGTGATTATTCCCCTTTACTTAGCACTCATTAGACCAGACCATTAGATCAAGATATTGCATCCAGTGTTTGGATCCTCACTATGAGAAAGATGTTGATAAATTGGAATGAACTCAGTAGAGGGCCACCAATATGTTTGTGGGCTTCAGCATTTTGCTTTGTGAGGAGAGGCTGGCAGAACAGGCCTTGTACAACTCGGAGAAGAGATGGTTCCAGGGGACCTGGAAACAACCTGACGGGGTCTGTGGGGAATTTATTGAGAAGATAAGTCAGGTTCTTCACTACTGTATGTACAGTTGTGCATAGTGGGAGACTGAGAGGCAATGGACTTGAGAGTGTTCAGAGAGCTATTCAGACTGGATATAACGCAGACAAAAAAAAAGATTGATCATGAAAACAGATGAGCAGTGGAACAGAGTGCCTAGTAAGTTTGTACTGTCTATACTCCTGGAAGTTTTCAATATCAGACTAGACAGAGCCCTGGAACAGCATAATCTGATCTCTGAGCAGGTCCACCTCTGAGAAGGAGTTTGGACAAGAGACTTCCTGAAGCCTCTTCCTCAGTTGTACTGCCCTTTGATTTCAGGAGGACTTTGAGTATGCATTCATGAGAATATGAGAAAAGAAATATTTCCTATTCCAGACCCTTGTTGTTCAACACAAAGGTCTCAGCTCTGTTTTGTTATGGTTGTTTTTGGGAGGTTTTTTATTGGTTGGTTTTTGGTTTTGTTTGTTTGGTTTGGTTTGGTTTTCCCCTGAGGAAAGTTCTGCCATAGAGGAACCAAACCTCAGTAATAAAACTGACAAACTCAAGCATACTGCACAAGTTCCTTAAACTGCATTAAAAATTATTCACTGAGTACTTTAAACAAATATAAATTAGTATTTTATATGATTATACAAATATTCAGCATGAAATAGTTGAATCTGAGATGATTCAGCACATAGATTACATATGCTTCACCCCCATTCCTGGATGAACATATTAATCTTAGTCAGGCACGAATATTTGCAGTCACAAAGGATAAACTTCCCTTTTAAAAATATTTTGTAATTCTGTCTTAGAATTACTGCTATTCTGGTAAATTTTCCTGAAACTGGATTTATTTATCATAGTATTTGCACAGAAGAGACACAAATGTAAACACTGTAGCTGGAAGTTTCTTGAAGTCTCTCGGATTATTCACTTTTAACAGGGCAAATTTTCTGATTTCAGAAGTTTTAGCTGTTGTTCAATGCCTGTTAACTTGTACACATGGCAGGAGCCTCAAGGCTCATTACTTTGTCATGAGACAAGCAAGGAGGTAACTATAAAGACAAATATTGTACCAGGCTGCTTTTATTGGTCTTATTATCACTTTTATAAATATATATGTATATCACCAGAATCAAAAGAAGAAAACCTCATGATGAATGGTTTAGTCTTTTAAATGTATCAACTGTTAAAGAAATCTCTGGATAAGATTAAATTATAATTTATATAAAAAACCCTTATCAACATTGGCTATTATTTTCAGTTTTCTTATATACCCTTCCTTTTCATTCTAATAATCCCAATGATTTTAAATCATCAAGCATATAAGCTTATGTAATCTTCCTATAATAATTTCCTCTTAAGGTTATTGAATATCTAGAAACTGTTACCATGGGGAAATAAAAGTATTACAAATTTCAAAGTAGAATAATTCAACTTGAAAACATGAAGGGCTACTCCAGAGAATTTCATATGGAGGAGAGTAATACATTGCAATGAATATTTCAAAGTGGAAATTTAAGGCTACTGTTGTAAAAGATTCACAGAACATTTATAAAGCTTCTGTTAGTCTAAACTGCCAGTGTCACTCTGTCCTAAACGCAGTGCACAGCTGTCAAAGTTTCAGGGTTTGGGGGTTTTCCTCTTGCCAGTAACCTGTTTCCCATTACACTGAAGCCACAGAAGACAATCTAAAAAGACAGGAAACATGAAAACAGATGTTTCAGCTATAAAATATAAAAGGATGTGTGAAGAGGAGAGAAAGAGTGAGCTAAGATATGGCAAAAATGGCATAATGGGTTTACTAAGTATTTTAAAGGATTGGGAAGGACCAGAAGAACATGCTGGCCAGGGACATGTCAGCATGGCTACTACCAGAGTTTTCATCTGCTGATTCTATATTTTACTAACATTTGACCCAGATGTCAATTCCTCTGCAGATTATTATAATGTGGTGGGCTATTTAGAAGCTGATTACTGACCACAAATGAAAAGCAATACAGCGTGTACTTTTTTAAAGTAATGAAATTAAAGCAAAACATTTGACTACAAAGTCAGATGTATTGGAGTGAGGAAATCCAACCCACTGACACTGCAGCAATTCAATACAAAAGTTAGGCATTAAAGACACAAAACGTAAAGGGCTTGAATTGCTGTGACTACCCAGCAGAATTCATTCCATGGTTGACTCCTGTGATTTACAGTACACTGAGCCAGATTATCTCCTCAGCCTATATCCAGTTGGTGGAGAAAAATTAATTATCACTCAAAGGGAACTTTATACACTGCTGATATTTTAGTTTTCTGCTTAAAGCTGGCCTAAACATAACTTAGGGCAGTCTCAGGGCAGGTCTAATTTAGACCAATTTCTTAAGACCCTAGCATAGTGCATCAGAGCTCCCTTCTTCCCATCTTAATGAATTATAAATATAGCTTAGACATTTATGCCCAGCCAAAGGAAAGAAGACAAACAACTTCTCTGGACAAATCTTCCTACTGCCATGGCCAGCCCAAATTGACTGTTTTGTCTGAAAGTGGTCAGATAATCTGGCCCAAGGGACAGCAAAAACAATTCAAAATACCTGAAGTAAAAATGTGGCCTGAATACAACCTAGGATGTTTGCTTTGTTTTCTGAAACCATGACCTGACCTGAACCATTCAGTCAATATTTGTAAGAACAAACAAATAAAAGCCATGAAATTCTTGATTACAGTTAAATTCCATTTTCATCTTGGAGTGGTATTGAAACATTTCATGTCTGCTGTACATAGGCAGCTGCCAGTTTAGGTAGCATTTGGGAATCCCCAGATGGCATAAGAAAGGACAAAGCTTTTGCACAACATATTGCAATAGTTCTGTGCAAAAGAATGTTCCTAGGAGAGCTAGAACAACACTTCAATTTAACTGGGGACTTGTTCATCACAGTATTAAAATCACTGAAAACATGAAAATCAGACCTGTACAGCTCCATTGTTCAGCCCAGGAAGTGATAATTGAATCGATATGATAAGCAGTTCAAAAGAGCCTGATTGTTTGGGCTTCTCAGAAAAACAGGGAATGATTTAAAGACAAAGCTGAGTCCTAATGTCTTGCCCACTCCTAAAGCAGAATGAAACCCAGTCTCCAGTCTTTACTAGGGAAAGTCAAAACCAAAATCCTGAAACAAAGAAGAACAATTTTGTCATCATAATGTTTTGAGTTTTGGACAGAAATCTTAAGAACAGCTACACTGAATTTCCTGTAAATGTGTGTTTCCTATGTGCAGTAAATATAAAATGATATTCGATTAACATCTGCTGTCCTCTGTCACCACAAATTCCATTTGACAATGCCTCTTCATTGGGACAAATAGCTAGAGAGAAGAGCATATATGGAAAAGGAGACCTTTAGGTAGAATAAGTAATTATATTTCCTATTAAATAGATGTCACTACGTTTTTTAGACCTGCAACAGAATCAGACATGTACACATGAAGACTCCTTCCTCATTGTCTAACTATAATATCCTCTCATGAGTTATTTTTGACTTATGGGGAACATTCTTTTCCAGACTACCATTGAAAATATTTGATTTCTCAGTGCTTTGAACCACTGAAGGAACTAACCACTCTCCTGTAATGATGAAAACAATTATCCAATTTAGCTCCTGATTTGTGAAAGGTTTTTTTGGAATTACTGAACTTCTGCATTAAATTATACCCTAGAGCTAATATCCTCTCACTATTGTGCTTTTCAGTCTGGGTAGCATTATTATTAGACAATTGCCAAAAACCTCTGTTGTTCAGTATATAACACCATGTACCTGTGCCTATTTTTCTTCTTCATCTAATACCTTCATGCTGAGATATCTGTCTGGCTCTACTTATTTAACACCAAAGTGTACAGTTCCTTTAAATGCTTTTATGTGAGACCAGCAGAATGTTGGAGGCAGCCAGATTGCTGTCTGCAGCCAATAGATGTGAGCTTCTAGAGGAGGACCTACTGCTAAGCATGGACTTGTGAGTAACCCAGACCTTCAGCATAGCACATAGAGAGTAATTTCATATTGTTCTTTTATTCACAAATCTATATGTTTGGTTGGTAGATAACTACATACTTGTCTGTCTTCTCTAGGATGTTGTTGGTCTTTCTGTTCAATGAAGAGCAGATTTTTCTCTTTTACACTGTATAAGCATTTACATTAATAGTTCACTAATGAACTCCAGGGCAATTTGGTTCTCTATATACATAAAAAGATGGAAAACAAAAAATTTCTATCAACATCTCTGTTATTGCTCCCAAACCCTTTTGCTTTACATGCCTAGGAGAATAAAAAATATGCAGGATGTGTTTTAATATTAATCAGATGTTGTGAATGTAACAATACTACTTACTGAGACATATTGCTGGGATTTGAGAGAAGTGGCAAAAGAACTATAGGAGAGCAGACATTGAAAAAGAAAAGAATAGAAATTACAAAATTGATAGCACACATCAAGAGTTAATCTGCAGTTCCACCAGAATCCCTGTTAGCCATTCAGAAGAAACACTTCTGAAGAAACACAAGCTGGGATCTGACCTTGAAAATTTTGAAAGTACTTTTCCCTTTTGTATGCAATTTTTCTCATAAATGCTTTATTCAACCACATTGAGGTGACTTTGCAAATTGCAAACTGAAGGCTGGAAAAGAGTCAGATGAGAAGCATGTGATTAAAAAAGTTCTTTCAAGAAAGGCACAGAACAGGTAAACTTGTATCACTGTGCTGGAGAGGATATGAAAGCAGAAGAGGAAGAAGACAAAGGAAGATATCCTATATTTTAAACTGTGGCATGGTGTTTAGGGACCAACACAGAGATAAATGCTGACCTGCTAAATGTGTGCCATGCAATTCAAATTTTCGTTCTATTTTCATTCAGAATGGCTTCTGCAGTAATTGATTCTGGCCAACAGAACCTATTTAAATATTAGCCTGTATAATATAGAAAGCTAGCTATCTTTTGTTTAGGATTTCTACATTAATTTCCACGGTAGTAGGGCAGATAGCAATACACCTCAAATTAGCATTTTAAAATGGTAATTTTGTGCTTAATTCCTTTGGATTGTTGTTGTAAATTTTACATTACCATTTCTAATTGAGCAAGTGAGTGCATTTTCCAATTAAGCTTAGTGAAAACTGAAAAAAAAGGTTAGTTACTTTGGTTTGACACTTCCACAGGTGCAAGCAAATTTTCACCCAATGCAGAATTCAAATAATAAACTCTTTAAAACAAGCTGACATGTTGCAGAGCAGGATTCAAAATGACACAGGCTTTAAAGCAATGAAGATTCAGGAAAGACTGAAAGAATATTTGCCTAAAAGCTTGGCTGAGAGACTTTTCCCCATTGTAAGAAGTATTGTGGAGATTTGGTTGACATTTTATCACAATGAGCTCAGCCTAACTATAACGATTTGCAAGCTGGTTGCAGCTCTGACAGGAGCACTATCACTGTGAATTATTTCATCTATAGTGCTGTGATCCAGAAAAATAGGGGGGGAAAAGGACTACAAGCATGAGACACATGCAATTCCAATAAAGTCTTTGGATACTTGTGTGTTTGGGTTTTTATCAGTTTCTCTAGTTGCACCTGTGAAGCCAGGATTAAAATGTAAGTGTATTTTTCCCTCACACCTTTCATGAGTGGTTTGACTTAATTTTTTAAAGAAAAGTGGCTCTGTGAATTGTCCAATTTGCTCATTGTATGAGAAAAGTGGCAAAAGTCTGTAAAGCTAATGGAAAGAAGAAGTAATTATAATTTTTTTTTTACAAGCAAGCTATGTTTCTTAGGCACTTACACTTTTCTAGAGAAGACAGAAAAATTAAGTCAGTGCAACAGATACATTTTGATTGTATACTTACTTTGAGCTTGGCAAGAAATTTCACACCAAGAGAGAAGATGATTAGTGATAAATACATAACAAAGAACTCTTTCCATATATCAAAACAAACATTTCCTAGAATTTTTTCCTAGCATCCTGTAAGGGCAGTAACAGGTTGCTTCTTCACATAACTCATGAAATCCATAGACCTGCCTCAGAAAAAGATGGAAATAGAAATAACTCTGAAAGTAGGTGACAGAAATTTCTGAGAGCAACTGGAACTGGGTTCTGCTCCAAGAAATGTGTGCACTTGCAGCAAAATGCTCCATAAGAATTTACTTATTTATGCCAGAATATCAGAAAAATTCATGGCCAGTAACTTTGAACTTGCATGATGATCTGCATGTCACAAACTTGGGTATATTTTTTCTCTCTCTTCTGTAAATTGTATTTCAAATTTTAAACTTGCAACATGCTGGCAGTGTTCTGGTTCCTGTACATGCAACTTCTAAAATAAGACAGTATGGCATGAATTATGATTTCTACATGAGAAAGTTCAGAAATAAAAGATTAGGGAGCATGTCTCCTAGGACCAATAGGCCTACAGAATCTCAGACGCTACTTAGTTTCTCTGTATTTGAGTTCAGAGGCAGGGTTCCAAGTGTTTCAAAGGATGTCTTCCACTTCTGTAAACAGAATTCACTTGCTTTTTCAGAGAGTCATCAAATTGCCACGCATAGAAATGCTCTTTACAAACATTTGAAGGGATACAAATGGAATACTTTTTTGGTCTTGTTAATACCTACTTGTCTGTTGTTTTAACTCTATTTTATATGCAGGAATGAACAAATGAACAAGAGAAGATCACACAGTCAGTAGTGCTATGAAATATAGTTTTCTTCCTAATCCTCATTTAATGTATGAGCTAACAGTAGAAGAAAAACTGACATTAAAGGATATGCTTATTAAGAGAAATATGGCAAGCAAGCAGTTTTTCTGTTTACTGTTTGATAGGTTAAACACAACTGGTTTTAAAAGCTTTGATTTACTTACACAGTGTTTTGTATCAGTACTATCTTGAATTTGTCTTGCATTCCATTTGCATAGTAGGTGACTTCATGCCTATGCCATGGTTTGATGCAAATTAAGGGCAACTCATCTTGCAAAGTTTATTTTCTTGGGTCTTAATGATGATTTCTCTTCAGGTTAGCATGCTTTCCCTAAATAGTTTCAAATACTGCATCTATAGGTTTCTGAAGTCTTGATGCATGAAAAACTTTACCACATGCATGTATTTTCACAACATTGCAGCTTTTCTAAGCAGAAATGATGGTGTGATGTATGAAGACTGGAAGCCAGACCTTAGGTGCTAGCTTCAGTGTTGCTGAAACTATTTTCATACTCCTGACCAAATGGGTGTTGATACCTTTCGTGTATGTTACCCACCCATGCTCATGTGCTGTACGGAGCTGTTGAAAAGTGTAGGGTGACAGTAGCTACTCCCCACAAAGAGAGAGCACCTGCTGAAGCTTCGTTTTAAACTGTGCTGTTCCTACCTTTCATCTTGCTTACATCAAGTGCAGTAGGCATTTGGGACAGAGACCCAGGACCAAACCATGATGTTGTACATGATTGTCACATTTTATTTCACTTAATCTGCTAGTAATCTGTGTTTTGATCAGAATTCCATAATCAGTATTACAAAATGAAGCATGTTGATGCTTTTTTATGAGGACATGAACTTTTAGTTTGTACAAAAGCTAGTGGAAAGACTGAGCTATGAAAGGGTGTCTCAATGTTGACTGCATATTTAAATGTAGAGCTGCATGCTTAAAACTGCAGCTGGGGCTTAGTTGTGACATCGATAGGAGTGTCATAGCACAGAAATATCTTCCACCCAAAGCTCAGGGAAGAAGGGTATGTTGCTTTATACTGACAAATAATGAACGAAAGATACACCTGTAATGCTTTCCTGATTGCAGTCCAGAGCTTTCAATATAAGAGCAAGTTAATTTTATGCTACTTCTACCAAACTCAAAATCATGCTATAGGCTTTTCACTAACAGGTATTAATGTTTTCAGAAACAGCACTGTCCTCTCACTACCTGATTATGTATTATTGTATTCGTGATGGTATTATTCTGTCTTTGACAGTTTGCAAAACGTCATTTCCTGAAGGCATAATTTAGAGCATTAGTTGAATTTAAAGAGAAAATAGAAGCTTTTAGAACCACAACTCCTCCTGCATTTTTCAGGGATACAGTCAAGTTATCTGTAAATGCTACCTTTTGTTTTGTTTCTGTGCTGAAAGGTTCATAATTACAAGGTTGGCAATTTTGCAAATTTTATGGAGCATTCACTACTGTTTAAAAAGTGAGTTCAGAGCTGCAATATTTTCAGAGCTGCAATCTTATGAACACAGTTGCAATCTCTTGAGATTCAATGTGAGATTGTAATGTAGCCCAGAGACCGATTCCTGAGATATTAGAAATCCTGTCCAGAATCATTCATTCTTTAACAAGTAACAATGTTAAACATCACAACTAAGTCATTAATGTATTAATAGCTCATTCTGTAAAGTTTGTTACAAAACCATTCTCAGTTATTACTCTTTCTCCTTATGTGGAATTGTGAAGCCAGTCATATATCTTTTTCATGAATGACTTGGCAGAAAGCATGGTATGACTGAAATAATAAGACAAGGTAGATGCCATTAAAATTCCTCATCTTTTTTTATCCAGTGGCCTAAGTGGGGTGAGGAAGGAAGAAGAGAGGGAGGCTTAGTGAGAAAGCACTAAATGCTAAAATGAAAAAGAATAAAGTAGTATTATTATTTTTGTTGCTATTGTTATTATTTCCATTATTACACTTTTGATCCTTGTGGTTCCTATACATACAGGGAAAGTTGAACAGTAGTCGGCCTATGATTTGAAAAATATCACTAACCCAGTTCTAGTGCTATTGGCATTTGGTGCCTGATCAACACACTGAGTTTTTTCTTAGCATCAAGTCATAGGTTATAGGTTTTACAAAGTGCAAGGAAAAAAGTTCTGGTGATCGATTAAAGCTGCAGCTCAATTTTGAACTAGGTGAACAAGTTGAAATTGCATTATTTACTGCATGGCTATACTCCATCCCTAGATATATCCAAATCAAATCCTAAACCTAAATGAAAGAAGCAGTCCCTTTTCCTGAGAATTGTAATAACTTCTGTGACTATTCACTATGAATTAAGTCTCAGATGAATCACTAATTAACTGGATCTATGCTGACTACAAAAGTATGTTAGGCATCTTACTCACAAGCAGTTATATTTATTTAAACACATAATTTAAGCACTTTAATTTCATACTGACTACTATCTGAAATAATTTATGTGAACTATTCACTTAATTCCTTAAAAGCACTGGTTCCACAATGTCGGCAGGTACCTTTTTCTTATATCCAATATTACCTCATGCCACAGACTAAGGGTAGCTCAAAAAACCCTCACAAAACAGAAAACCACAAAACTATAAACAAACGCAAAATCTCTTAGGCCCAAATAATACTGCCCCAAATTTAGCCTAGACACATTTTATAACCACACTATTAAAATAAATCATGATCTCTTGGCATTCTTTATCCCCAACTGCAGATTTGACTCAGGTGCAATATAATGGAAAGTCACTTAGTATATTACTTCCTTTCACATACAAACCCTAAAGGTCATATTAGTGAATATTTCTAAACCCAGAATTGACTACAACTCAGAAATGTCTAAATTTCAGAATCATAACCAAATTCTAATCCTTGCAACCACAGCAGCATTGGAAACCTAATCTTGTATACTTGTTGGAATCCAAGGAAAACACCTTGGAAATATCCAGAAACAGCATTACTATAAGTCCTAAGGGAACCACCCATAAGCCTAGGTCAATTAACATGTTAAAGTCCTATGATAACAGGAACTGCTCAGACTTTCCATATCCAGAGTAATGATTGCTACATATGATTTACTTCCAAGGCAGTATCCTGGAATTTTGTATCCTAGTATAGGATTATAATTATAGTATTGGACTTAATTCTAGAGAAATAAATCCATCAAGTTTTAGGACCTTTAAGACAAGGTTATCAAACCTACCTACACAGTAGTACAGCCCTCGTTCTAATTCCAAGCATTACAGAATCCATCATTGAGAGATTTTAGGTTTTCCCGAACAAATTGTATCAGGTTTATCTTCCCCAACCAGTAGGGAAGAAAATCCATTAGTAACTGCAGTTCATGGTTCCCGGTATTCCCAGGCAAATCCTGTATCTAGACCTATCCCTAAGCCTAATTGTTTATGTTGCTTGTTTGCTAGCACCAAACTCAAGGACAAAGAAGAGACTTGCTTTAGCAAGTGATGTCTTCAAGCCAAATACTAGGTATAACCTGCCTGGTCCTAGCAGTACCTATCTGGACCCTTCAGATAACCCTGCTGCCAGCAGAGAACAGCTGTCATGTACTAGCATATACCACCTCTGTGAAGAAAGGTTTGAAGATATAAACCAGCTACGAGTATCACAAGAGCTCCCCCTTGTATTCTGCTTGTCCTTCCTCTCTCTTCCTTAGTCATCCTGTCTTGCGTGTGGAGAATACCTTACAGTACCTCCCTTATCTGCCACAGCTCTATTAGCAGGGTAACAATTTTCAATAGAATAAAAAGTAGCTGTAAAAAGAAGAGGAATAAGCTACAAATAAAACAAATAAGCACTGGATTCAAGCAGCAAGGAAGATTTAGTCTAGACACTAAAAACAATGCTTCCGTGGTTTGAATAGCTAATTGCCAAAACAGATTCTTGAAATGGTGCTGTTATCTGTCTAAAAAAATGTCAAGTGTCTATGCAGAAAAACAACAGGCTCGTGTAGAGGAGGTTTTATAGTCCCTCTTAACTTTGTTTCTAGCGATTTTAATCTAAATGGCAGAGCCAGGTTATACAAGAGAGAACTACTATGGCTAAACATAAATCTGTCTTTCCCATGAAGCTGAGGAGAAGACCATCTCTAGGCTCCTGCAGTGAAGAGTGCTGTGTTCCAGACAAGCTCCAGGTCTGAATAATCCAGTGGATTTATTTTTAAGTATTAAGCACAAAATTATTCTGATATTTCTTTCATGAATCTTTGAATCTATGCATTGTATTACTTAGGTACCAGTCAGACTCAAACTCGGAAATGCTTTAAACGAACAAAATTTGTGTCTTCACTAGCATAATAATGATACACTTTTTAAGGATGTTCCCATCTATTTGTTTACATTCTTTAATTGAGAAATGAGTGTTTCTATTAATAACCAAACAATTCTATTGCCCACTTTTCACAATAAAATACACTTTAGTCACAGTATTCTTTGTAAGACTTTAGAGAGTCCAGACAAGCTTCCACTAAACCAAGTCTGTTTCATCAAACCAAGCATCTGAGCAGGAGTGGCAAACAGCATGGACCCATACCACTAAAATATAGGAAAAGAAAATGTGCTAGAAGAGACTAACAAGAAAGAAATAGGTACAGAACACAGTTTAACTAAAAGTTTCAAAGGTATTTTAAGAGCTGAAGGAGAAAGAAAAAGACAAATGTCTAGATGATTTATAGAAGCCATAAGAAATTATGTTCCTTAGTGCTTAACACTGTAACTATTACATAATGCATTGCCTGATTGCAGAATTCCTTGCAATTAATAAAAGCGTTATTTCTTTCCTGTACACTGTACTCTGGCATAGGAAAGAACAGTTATCAGGAGTAATTTCCTAAGTGGTCTGATTAATGTAAAATTAGTGTGGTTTAAGTTTCAGTGGTCAAATTCTGCTTATGTGAATAATTTTCCCTGTTAGCTTGAGGCATACTTCTCTCCATGATGAAACAAATAGGGAGTTTGGTTGTTCTTAGCCTTTCTTTTTCCCTTTGAATCCTCATCTAGCACTAGAAGAGGTGCCAGTCATTGTCCATTATCCTTTCTGAACATCTCCTGCAAGTGTCACAGCCACCCTACTTTATTCTCCCTGGATGTGGCAGGTATTCTCCCACTGCCAAAACCACAGTTCAGTGAAAGAGGGACTGGAATGGATCAAATTTTCACAGTTACATTTACAAGAGATTAAGAGCAGCAGGTCACAGAGGAATATTCTCCCCCTTCTTCGTCCCCGAGGGTGATGTAGATTCAATTTCTGCCCCATTTTGAATTTTCTCACTTTTCTGATTCTCTCCCCCACCCCACCAGGGGCCAGGAAGTGGGTAATCATCTGTGTGGGGCTTAGTTGCTGGGCTGGGGTTAAACCATGGCACTGTGGAATCTTGCACTAGATCCAGCTTTGTTGAATTGAACAAAAAGACAAAAAATCCCAAACCAGAAATGCCAAAAAGTGGTAATGAAAATTTAACTTCCTGAAGAAAATGAAAAAATTATTTGACTGTGGTGTTGTTTATCCCTTGAAACTAATCAGGACTTGGAAGGAATGGAATGAATTAAAAAAATTCCATGTCCCAATGAGCCTTGTATGTATGTGTGTATCTATGCAGTTCATTAAACTGCTATTAAAAACTAGCACTTTTTATCACTACCATTGTGTTACCTCATCCTTGGTGAAGAGCACAGTGGCACAACATAACAAATTCTATGCCCTCCAGAGGCCCATAACATTCATTACTTGTCACCTGCATAAATCTAACTCTTTAAGATCCTTTCTCAAGTTCAGAGTCCTTTGTGTTTCCCTTGTAAGATGTGTCACTCTTGGATTTTACAAAACGCTATCTGAAATCTTATATGTCCCCACCTGGTGAAAATTCAGACTAATTTCAAGTTTCAATCCCATTTCAGCATCTCTAAAATACTGATATAGGGATGCCTCATAACTTCATTTTTAAAATTATCCCTTGCAATAGCATTTGTAATGTTATTCTGAAACCAACAACTTGGAGGAATAATAAGAACAGGTCAATATCTCAATTCTCAAGTGGCACTTCACACTTCCCAGGAAGGGCTGTTTAGCACTTTAGAAATACAAGCAAGTATGTTCTGTTTCACTTAAACAGACTCTACTCACGTCCTTTAACAGGCAAACTGCCTTTCCAAGAAAACATTTGCTTAGATGCGACCACAAAACGTGTTTCTTTGATCACTATAAATAGCTGACTTTTGTTTTTACAATGTGATTTTAGCTTTAACACAGCTATAAAGATGCTGTTGTGCAGCACATTCTTTGGAAATCTTTTTAACTAAGTTTTCTCTAATACTCCTGGAAGATCAAAATCTGAACTGCCATCACCATTATGAGGACTCCAGGTCTGCATCTGCATCTCCAGCCAGCTACTGGCTGCAAAGCATTGACAGCAGAACATAACTAAAGATGAGGTTCTGCCTGCAGGCACCTATTCTTCTTCAACTAGCAAGAAATTGGTTGCCTGGTGGAGCACGTTCCTCACACATTCAGTGTTGAATGGAGTACCAAGCTGTGGTCAGGAAGGAGTTTTTGTCAGGTCAGATGGACAGAGGTTTTTTTGGAGGGCTGTCTGGGAGGAAAGGCTGCATTTCTATTCTTTCCTCTGCTCTGCTTTGCTTGTGGTATGTTGCAACTTTTGAGACATCATTTTCAAAAGTCCTAATTTTACTTCCCGTTCCAAGGAAAGAAAGACAAGTGCCCCTAGGTCACATGTATATGTGTTCAGATAGAGTGAATAACACGCTAAACAAGATACATGCATTTCCCTGCTTTCTCTACTCTCAGGAAAACAAAACATATTTCAGCAGGTTGTCAAAGCAGAATATATGTAGAAAAGTAAGGGAAGTATTGCTAAAAATACCGTTGAAATTTTATTTGGTTTGCTTTTATTACACCTGCAACCATATAGTTTCCTTAACAGTTGGCTGCATGCTTACTCACAAATGTTAGTGGGAGCAAATATTCACACAAATAAATCCAAATTGATAACAGATTTCAGAAAATACAGTTAAAGAACTCTTAAAACATTCTTAGAAGGTTCAGATTTATGAAGTTTCAGTTATCCCAGCAGGAAACAAAAGCAATGAGAAGATAACATATGTGATTAAACCCATGGTGCCAATAGTGAACCCCTATGAATAGCATATAGTAAGTACTGGGTTGCAGACAAGTTTTTGTCTCCTGGTAATGCCCGTCTTATGCTATGTAAGCACGTACAGCATGCTCCCCTCCCGAGCAGCTTACTACCTAACAAGCACATTTCATCAGTGTTCAGAAAAACTGAGTATCTATTTCAACACATTCACTGATGGTTTGTGAACTAAAAATGGCTACACTTGTCCTCTATGTTATTTTCAGTGAAACATTCACGAAATTCTTCTTGTAAAGTTGCAGACCTCATCTGTCTTCTGCCAGTGCAATGGAAATGTAGATCACACAACTAAAAATGCCATTTGCAAGGTACACCTTGGATTTGATTTTGTATATTACTAAACAATCTTTATTGAGGGGCTGGCAGCTTTTCTACTGTACACACAACAGTATCTTGCAGCAAATACTCAGCTTCTTCTGATCACTTTTCTCTACAAAATTTCCCAGTTTCAGCAGGGACATAATTAGGTAGCATTACTAAACAGTTGAAAATAAGATATTCCTTGCTAGTAATTTATCTGGAGACATTCATTATGAATAAACATGTTTTTATTTCATTTTAAGGAATGTTGTTTTAAGAAAGATGCATGTATGTTGCTGTTAAGTTGCAGTATGAATACTCATGATCTCTAGTTTTTTGGATTGCTTGGGATGTATTATTTCCAATTTAGCAAATGTTGTATGATGAGGTTTGGAAAAGAGCTGTCTAAAAATAGAACTGCTGATTCCACAATGGTCGTTACTTTACCCTCAGGCTTTATGCCTAACTGAACAGCAGTGCTCGCTGAGGTGCCGATGCAATAACCTCATTGAATGTACTCTGCTATTTCGGGCTTATCACTTCAGCATCTATACACACTTCAGCTTTGAAATCTGCATCGCCTAAACTGCACATATTACAGCAAAGAGCTACATTCTGTGCAAATCTTATGTTTAAATACTATCAGTACATAATGAAGAGTAAATATATGCAGGAGAACATCTACAGTAAACTAAATGCTTACAAAGGAGCTGTTTGTAATGGAAGGGACCTTATTCTAAATTGTTGTGCTTGGTTTTCTGTAAGCAAATGTTTTTTCCTCTATATTTTTTCAAAATATACTCAGTGCTATGCTCTGGTAACTTCCACAGACTATATTTAAAACATCATAATCATAAATCATATGCTACCCAATACCCGCAGGCACAATCAGTTATAATTCAATTGGTTAACTTTGCTAAATGCTGCAAGGGTCTCAACCACCCAGCTGAGGTGAGGTTTAACCATCTGCTTCAAAAGAGTAGTAGCAGAAAAAAAAAACTAACAGAGCTGACATGCAGTTCTCTCAAGGAGAAAAGAAGCCTTGGGCTGCTAAATGTCAAGACTGCTTACTTCTCAACCCACCCCAGTGCCGAGTCAGCTGTGGAATTTGAAGATAAATGACCCACTGAGCCTAAATACGACTGCTTTGGCAATTGGCTATGCCTGAAAGGAGGGTATTTTAATCTATCATGTTGCTTCCTTTATTAAACCCATTACACCATCTGAAGCATAATAGCTTTGTTTCCAAATTAACAACACATAAACCCATGAGCAAAACAGAATAGCTCTCAGTGCCAGTAGTCCCTTAACTGCACTTCATTTTCTAGCAAATATATAGCTGAGCAGATGCAGGGGTGGCTTGTAAGAGAATGAAAATATCTGCTCTACTCACTTCTAACCTTCCTATGAAAGTGCCATACAAATACTAAATATCATTTCCTTTAATTTCTTTTCTTTTTCCCATCACCACTGAGCACAGACTTTCAACACAGTGTAGCCTGCAGGGTGTTTGAAGCTTGGGATGATTTCATCAACAATCCTCCCAAACAGAAGTTAACCCAGACATGGGACCTGGCTTACAAGAATCCTCTGTTGTCATTATCACTACTTGTCTCTCCTTGAAAGAGAGCTAGTGCCCAGCAAAAAAAAACAAAAACAGAACAGATATCCTTTCAGCCCAGAAGTACTTTCCTCAGAAGGATCCATGTATTTTGCAGCCACCTCAAGGAGAAAAATAAAATCAGTATCAGTATTCCCTTTAGAAAGCAGAGCATAAATAGACTGCACAATGCAAGGAGACAACAGGAAAACAGGGCAAGAGAAAGTGTTCAGATGCTGATCTGTGAGGCTTAAATCTTGGGCTGCTTTGATGGCCTCCCTAGATTCTACAGAACTGCTGGGATGCAATCCCACTGGCATCTAGTGTTTCAAGGCATCCAGTGAGCCAATCCCTCAAATATCAGCAGAAATGTTCCTAAACTAGTCCACAGGACAACAGATTATGCATAACTAATTTGAGATCCTCACAGCAGTATGGACAGACCTACAAGGATCTCCAGAAGCACTTGTTCTTGCCACCACCGGGGAGGGAAGAAAGGTGTTTGCTTCAGGAGTATACCTCTCATGAACCCCATTTGTATTTATCAGCTAGGTGAACTGCTTGTTTAATACACAAGGACACCCTACCAACTCAGTTAGACATTCTGAATTTCAGCTTCACCCATATTAAAATCTGCTTTTGAAATATGGTAGAGATACAGATATGGTGCACTTCAGAGGAATGTAACTGGCATTATTTATAACAAGAAAATTTTAAAGTAATTTTTCCTATGATGTCATAAATTCATGTGATTTTTTTTTTTTCAATTACTAGCAGTGATTTTTTTAATCTTGACATATTTTATTTCTAACACTAGATACAGGGGAGAAATGCCATGTTTCCAACAAAGCTCTGTGTTCACTTCGTTATGAGCAAAAACATATTTGGTGTGTTAAATTCTATATTCATGGTCTCAGGCTCCAAATGAATTTTTTTATAAATGAAAATTTCATCAGATATCTGCTCATTCAAGCAATATAAACAAAAAAAAATTTCCATGTGAAGCAGTTTCTTCTCACTTCTAAAGCACCTTGAAACAAACAATCTCAGCAAACTTTCCCAAATACTGATCAAATATTGCAATGAATCTATAAGACTGCATCAAGACTAACACAGCCAGTCCTGGCAGAAGACTGATGATGTTCATAGGTGTCTGGTCCTTCAACAGTAGTTTTTCCCTCAAATGTCAACCGTGTGCTCCCTGTGTATGCTAGTGAAGTCAAGATTACCTAACTATCACAGCCAAGGCAGGGGATGAAAATGTGAATTTGAAATAGTTATTCGAACTAAGAAATGAAACTGAGAACCATGCAAAATTATTAAATTAAAATTCTGAACTCCAGCTATCTTGATCCAAGTTCAATATTCATTTATAAGCACAGTTTGTAAATAATTTAATTGGAACTTATTGTGTATAATGTTACTTGTGTTGTCCCTAGCTGTATACATCATAAGAGCACAGTTTCCTACCAAGATGATCTGACATTTCTGCTACATGTTTTATGATTGAAAGAGACTTGGATCCATCACAGTTACATTTTGCATAGCCATTACATCACTGTATTGTTATCTGCTAGACACAAGCAATTCAAATCCAAAATCAAAATCTTCCAATTCCTTAAACCATTCCCTGTGCTTGGAGACTAACTTGGTGTATGACAGAATGTATCCCTAAAATACAGCTGAAGTTATGTAAACAAGTGCTGTGTAAAGTCAGCTTTTAAATATAATTGAGAATTTTCTGATATGTAATTCAAAGGAAGTACAATTGTGTTGTCTGCATCTTTGTGTCTGAATCCCAGGAAGTAACCATAGGAAATATCTCACCTGTTCTGAGGTTTCTTTTTATATGAGTCCATCCTATTTCCTTTCTAGTAACTT
This sequence comes from Acropternis orthonyx, assembly GCA_035583155.1. Classification (NCBI taxonomy): domain Eukaryota; kingdom Metazoa; phylum Chordata; class Aves; order Passeriformes; family Rhinocryptidae; genus Acropternis; species Acropternis orthonyx. The sequence continues at coordinate 30,354,596 of JAWWEU010000081.1, forward strand.
TACCCTCACCTTTGTAAAAATATGTGGTTTGTTGCATTTTCTGTCCTTCTGGATTGCTTGTACTAAGAAATTTGTACATAAGAAATTTGGGTACTATAAAATCAATAAAAAAATGCTTAGCTCAGATTTCTGAAGTATTACTTCACTCTGATTCTAAATGTAAAAAAGATCTTATTAATTTAGTAACAGCCCCGATGAACACTTTCTACTGGATATCAAATACAAAGACTTCAACATTCGCCTGAAATATCTGCATCAGACCTTCTCATTTTCTCCCACAAGGAATTCAAGACAGGACCAAATTTTAGTGCACAGACAAAGTAAATACGTCAATCATCGTAATTTAATACTAATGGAGACATTTGGTATTTTGAATAAATATTTTTTGCTTAAATTAGATTTTAGTGCTCCTTTTATTTAATCAGAGTAACATAGATAATGGTTATTTGCATTTTAAAATCGCATTTATTTGCAATATTAATCTATAGAGACCAAAACTTGTATGAAGTTTGTTAACTAGGATATAATCTCACCTGAATTACAGGTTTTATATACAAAATACTATGCACTAAGGTTTGGATCCCACCTGGAAACTTAGGAGGTAACAACTCCAAGGCAATAGCAAACCTCAAGTTCTAGTTAGGAAGGCTGGTCATTAACATAGTCTGTTTACTGTCTGAACAGGAGATGGCTCCAGCTAGCCATGCCCAAGGGGCACTAGCATTTTGTAAGTGCAGTGTGATATTAGCATGAAGTTATAAACTACGAGAAATCTTGCAAAGAACATACAGTGCAATCTGAAGGAAAACATGAATATAAAAAGAGTCTTCAGATTCAAATCACTTTTAACTGTGAGCACTATCCAGAACTAAGGAACTTAAAAAGAGGTAGAGATAACTTATTTGTTTCTAAATTTGATAAGTGTGTTGATTTGGAGATTATAGAAAATACATATTTAATTTACATTAGACAGTTGTCTGATTTTGAAAGTCAGTCCTGGGAACTACCAAATTAAATGGCATTCTATCCATACCAGGGTGATAATCTCAAAACCTGGATTACTGTGTATCCTATTTTAGACTACTACATTCTATTACTCCACAATATTAAAAAAAAAAAAAGCTTTCTTGCTTTCTGGAAAGCAACAGATTTTAAACCTAGTTATATCTAGTTTATCCTACCAGAGCTAGCAAATGAGTGGGTACATCTCTTGTCTCTGTGGAAACCAATTTAAAAGTTCCATAACAGAAAAAAGTTTAAATGAAAAACTTCCCTCTTTACAGACAAAAAGCTTATTTTTGGAGGGAAATTTTAATGGATATTTACTTTGAGAGAACAAGCCATCTGCCTAGAATCATTGTAAGAAACATCTACATTGCCACTTGCTTCCGTACAACTTAAAATCTAAGAGTAAACTAAATTTTAGTCACATGAACAAAATAATAGGAGGAGGCAGAGTACTCTTCTCTCTTTTTTAAGTGACAGTGAACAATTGGTGCTTGTTAGTTCCAGCAAAAAGAGAAAGGGTATTAAAAAAAAAAAAAAAAAAAGAACATTTTCTCAAGAAAAATCAGAACAATGGATGCAAATTTTTTCAAGACATTTGGGTACTCACATATGTGATATCAGCATTATTCCAGAGCTGCTTAGATCTTATCCAAACGTAGAAAAGCCAAACTCCTTTCAAAATCTCTTGGGAAATAAGGATTTGGACAGAAATTCACAGAGAAAGCAACCTTGTTCCAACTGTCGCTGCTAACCTTACTGGAAACTCAAATTCCTAACTGCTAGTAGATACTATTATCCACCTGGAAGTGCACGAAGAGCAAAACTGGAACACTGGCTGGAAACCCTGACTTCCTTGTCATTTGTATGGGACAGGTGTTTTTGTATTGTTGTTGCACCTGAAAATGCAAACTAAAATGCAGGTTCAAATGAAACTTTTGATTTTGACTAATTGTCCAAATTGCAGAAGTCTAAAGGTAAAAAAATAATAACACATGAGTTCCCCATACAAGATCAAATTATTTTCTAAACACTAACTTTTTAAGTGTGCTTTGGTTAATGTCTTTTGGGGTATTTTTCTGCAAGTAAAAAAAAAAAATATTTTTCTCCTGTCCTAATTTTATGTGGTTTACTTTCCATTTTATGTGCATCTCCTCAAGAAAGCTATGCAGTCATCTTCAGACTTTCCCCAGCTACAGTCTAGGGGGAAAGTGTGACCAAGGACATTATAGCTCTTAAAATTACTAGTGCAACATGCATGTCCCAGCTTAGGTCTGACTCCAGTCTTGCAGTTGTGTTAAATTGCACATGAATAGTGCCAGGACATAACTTGGTCCTGTGAATAACATCTTCAAAACCCTGCTGGATTATTGCTTCAGTTATTTAATCATAGTAAAAATAACACATGAACACAGAGCCCCTCATTCTTTTTGAAAATCTTTATAGCTTGGATAAAGGAAACACTTTTCTGCCTTTATGTCTTGCAAATTTCATTGAAACAGGCATACTCAGAGATTACTAGGAGGGTCAAACCCCAAACTAAAAACAAACAAACAAACCCAAGGTATCATACATTTCTATCTCCTATGCAGGAGTCTTTTGAGGTATTGGTATCATGATATTGGTTATGCACATACTTATGAGCTTGCATTTCTCTAAGGATTGCTCTAACTACCCCGCTGTGCCTCACTTTAGAGTATGTTGCCTGTGTTCTTCCTGTTAAAACTAATCCCCTCAGACTAATTAGATATCCATTTGGTCAGGAAGAAGCAAGATGGTGCTGCCTTATAACTAGTATATTCACCTGGGAATCAATTTTAAATAATGAAATGTTTTACACCTGGCAGTGACTGTAGGAGTGGATGAAACAAAAGACACCCCTGTAGTCTGGATAAGTGCCTTAACTGCTAAGATACTGAGTCTCCAATGCGCTTCAGTTTTCACAAGTAGAACATCAGCAGCAGGAGAGCCCATGGTAGTCTTTACACCTCCAGACATGCTTGTTAGCAAATTCATCAGAGCCAGATGATATGTGAGCTCAATTTATCTGAATACAGATTAACTTCTACTTGTCCTTGTGGTGGGATATTTTGTGCAAAAGGACCATACTTGCTCCAATGCATGCCTGTGACTTCCAGCAGCAGACGGACTTCTCCATGGAGCCAGAGGTATGCTAAAAATACACATTCTCCTTGGGTTGTTGTTTCATAAAAAATTGGCAGCCACTTTGGTAATTTTTAGGACTTCAGGTCAGATATATCTGTGTATACCAGCGTACAGAGCCCATGTAGCTATCTGAGGGCCTTGGATCCCAAGAGGCCAAAATCCTTTTGTAGATATGGCTCTACAGAGGAGGCTTCTATTTTGTCAGAGAAAGGAGCTCTATTCTTTAATGCCCTCCACTATCATCTTAACAATCAGGAAAAGCAGAACACCACTATTCTAATGAGCCCATCCTTCCTACATTTTTACAGCACCTGGTTTTATAAACACATACAACAATTAGATAAGGGAAGGATAAACAAAAGGAGATTCATTTTTTGACTTGTAACCAGCCTTTTGGGTATGGAATAGAGTGGGATGGATGTGGAAATAGGCTGTACTCATTAAGCTGTGGAATCAGCAATTTGTTTAGCTCTCACAAAAGCCCATAACATAACATTCACTGAGTTAATGCAAATGTTTTAGCCCCAAGTAGCATACAGTAATACCCTGCAGTCTCTTTATAATGGAAAAAATATCTTCCCTCTGTGCTGAAAAAGCGAAATACTTAATACCACCTTCAGGAAAAAAGTCTTTGCGATGCCTAACAAACACTAGTTAATTTAGAAAATAACTCCAGCTGTGCTGTCTCTGTTCCCCAGTCAGCTGACACCCCTTCTCAGCTTTTTGGCATGTTATCTTGTGCCTGACAACACTGTTTTTCCCCTGTTTCATTTCCTTGAGCTTTAGATTCAAAATGCAAATATATGGAAAACAGCATATATATTGTTTGCAGTAAGCAGCAAGAGGTCTTCTTTGGTTTACTTTTTCAACAAGAAAGGAAAGTTGGTCAATGGTTAGACAAGAAACTGTGTTTGGAGTTCAGCCCTCACACAATTTCTTTTTCATTTACAGACTCCTCTGTAAATCATTTAGAATAAAACACACTGGCATTGCATTGTATGTCACTACATGGAACATAAAGAAGAATAATAACTGCTTGGATGAGAAGCCAGAGAAGCAAGGATGCAAGTGAAGAATAGTTGGGAAAGGGTTAGTTCAGGTCAAAGAGCTGCTACACCAACTCGTACACAGCATATGAGTCAACTGCTGACACAGAGAAACTCGGAGGATAAGCAGTGGCCTCAGATGGGAACAGGGAAAGAAAATGAGTTTAAAAAAGGCCACCAGGAAACTCCTTAAGTATTCTGTCATCAGAGAATGATTCTGTAGCACCTTGGAAAGGATGATACTAAATGACTTTTTCAGTGAGGCACAATGGATAATATTTTTATTAATTCTCCGCAAAAATGAAAGAACAAGCTTAAAAAAAAAAAAAAAAAAAAAGGAGGGTGGGGATAGCTATAAAAATATATTTTCTGCCCAAGTACACTTTAAAGAACTTGGTGTCTGTGGAAGCAAGAAGTTATTTAAACATCACAAGTTAATAATTTATGAAGATCCTTCACCATAACCACCATAACCCAGGGTATGCCATAACCAATATACATGGGTATACATGGGTGTACATGTATATGTGTATAGTGCATCTTTTTATATTACAGTTATATACATAGTATATATATATATATATAAATGTAGTATTTAGACACGCTAAAGATATGTTAAAAGTTTTATTGTTTCTCCTGTGGGAAATTGGAAGAAGGAAAATATTTTAGCAAGGAAATTGCATGAAAAAAAATGAGTCCAAATGAAAGGCTGGAGAAGCTATTAAAGGAAAAGATGAGTTGCAATAAAATCATGTGTCTATTTGACACGACTTACAGAAAATCTGAAGTAGAGAAGTAAAAACAGTTATTTTAATATTGATAACATGCTATTTTACCACAATATCCAAAATTTTTGAAATACATTTGATACTTGTGATGTCAAGTTTATTTATTTAAAAATTATTTGAAGAGCAATCAGGTCACATTTTCATGCCTCTTGAAGTTCCAGGGTTATCTTCTAAGGTCAATGTAAAAAAAAAAAAAAAAAATAAAAAGGAACGTTCACAGTATGTGTGACATTTGCGGACATTCTATCTTTCTTCACCTCCTACAACAAAAAACAAGTGTCAACTTAAGTGCAAAAGACATTACACTTAAAGCCCACAACTGTCCTTGTGCTACATCCTGGGGTTTTAATGGAAACCTCCATGGTTCCATCTCATCTACTTCCCTCCCAGTCAAAGGGAACATGATTGATTTACTCACAGGAACTGTTTGCCTGTTGATGTGAATTGGCCAGGGATAAAGCCTACTCTACAGAAGTACTCCTCCAGCACCGTGAAACCCCTTGCTTTAAAAAATACATCACTACTCGCAACTCCCACACAATTTTCCATTTCCTCATATGCCAAGCTTAAAAGCAGAAACTCATAACCGAGTTGGCATCAAAACAACTATTCCCCCAGAATTTGCATATTACATACCTAATGCTTTCATGCCAAAATGAGAGTACAGTTTGAGAGAAAAATCACTAAAACATTGCAGTCCTGACTCTAATTGTGCTAATCTTACGGAAACAATGTCCCACAAAGTCATTGTACCTGTGCAGCACATCTCATGCTGAGCGTTTCAGGCAGCTTTCCTTAGGCTGAACATTTATCTCACTTATGCAACATGCACAGGACAGTTTCATACCATATGCACCTTGCAAACCTTGCAAACATCCTCCCTGCAATGCAGGGTGCACTTGCATAGTGCTTAATTCAGCTTACTGAAGAGTCTTCCAGCCCATACAATGGCCAGGGCCTGAGGGACACAAAATGCACGGGACTGCTATACTGCTTTGCAGGTAAATATGCTTCTTATGTTAGAGGTATGTCCTAGGGAAGCAGCTAAAGAGCTTCCAGGAACTGAAGACATCCTTCTTTCATTTGTCTCTCAAAGTTGCGATGATACAGCTGGTCCTCCATGCAAGGCTCATAAAACTGGATGGGAAAGAGGGAGAGGAGCAGAAAAAAGCTGAATCCAAATAGTTGGCATTTATTTAAAACATCTAGGGTGCTTGACATGAGAATCATTGATTTTATGACTTGGGAGATAAAGAACAATATTTGAATATATTAATATAGTAACAGATAAAGAACAATATTTGGAATTGAATTTCTTTTAATTTTCAAGGCAGTTTTTGTTTCCTGCATTCTTTTATTAAACAAGAAAAGCCAAAGCAGGAGCACCAGTGCGCAAATCTGGAGCAGATGACATGCTCTTTTGTGTTTGCTGTTAGCACAGAAAAGGCAGGGATTTTTCCATTTTGCACTATTCACATTTTGCTGCAGTGATGCCACCAAGCCAGCAGCATATATATACCTCAATACAAATTAGCAAAGGCTCTTATTCTGCCATTTGTCATAAAAGCTCTCTCTGAGAACACAAACACATATTTCATTTCACATCAGAAGCAGGCTTGACAGCAAGGCTTAACTTGGTGCACCTCCTGCAGTTAGTAACAAAAAGCTTTCAAATAGTTTGTCAGACACTACTGACATTTCATGAGGGCACAAAATTTTGCTAATGTGCCATCTCATTGAGGGATTTTGCCTGACAAACAAGGAACAGTAATCCTTGCTCCAATACCACCACCACCAATTTCTATTGACATCAGTAAGTGCCCTGAGACCTTCAGTATTCACAGATCAGCTGAAATCATTAGTCACAGTAGATCATATTGTTGCTGACTGTTAGTCATTGATTTTCTATTTAAGTTTAATGGCAAATTTAGCTCTTACTAAAGATGCCAAATTAACAGCATAGACTAGAACACTGAAGTAACCTCAGAGGTGAAAAAAAAATTATACACAGTTCAAATTTTTCCACAATGCCAATATTTGCTCCTTGGAGCAAGTCAGAAGAAAAAGAGTCTTCTATATTACTACTCATTTAATTTTTGTCTCTATAGAGAAGACTGTTAAAATATTACAAGGTTTCAAATCCCTGAGAAGATTCTTTAGTCATGCTCTGATGAAATTCCATTAGTTGGCCATTATTCTCCAAGAAGAATTCACATCTTATTAGAAGGACTTCTCTGCTATGAATCTACCTGATGCCAACGTCTCTGGCCAAATTAATAGAATATGGAAGAGTACAGGATATAGCTTAATACAAAGCTGCTTTATTTGTGGGTGAGACTGTAAGTTTATGTAATCACCAACCACAGAGGCAGCTCAATCCTTTAGGAAAAAAAAATAAAAAAGGCACATTTCATGTTTTAGACAACCAAAACTTTACACTTTTGAATTCTCTCAAATTGCAGACTATCAAACAGGATTAGTGTCAGAAACTTTAATGGTAAAAACATAGGTGTTTTTTTTCTAAAAAGTTATTTAATCAGGCATGCTCAACATTAGCTTAGAACAAAAGTAAAATCAAGAACTTAATTTCTCCTCTGGCATACTACTGTTATAATTATGGCATAAAAATATTTATTTAAAAATTAATAAAACATAAGAATAATATCAAAGAGCTGAAATAAATAGATGAGAGAATTACCAATATGCTGTTTACAAAGACCTCCAATTTTATAGAAGTCTTGTGAAAGAAAGAAGATAATCTGCCCTCCTCCCACACTCTCCTCTCAGAGACCTTGTTTTCTCTTACTAGAAATAAGCAGGCTGATAAATTTTTCATTTTCACTTGTAAGGGTTGGAGGAGGATATTTAGCAGGGGAAAATTACATAATAAACTCAGTTTGGTGTTATTAGCAAACAAAAAAATTCCATTATACTAATGAAGCTTGGAAGATTGAGGAATGTAAAATCTAACATCTACTACTGAAAGTAATCCTGCCAGTAAAAGGCAATATTTTTCTTAATGAATATTTTATCCAGAGGGCTCTCACCTCCCAAATTTCTGCAGTTGAAAACTTAAACTACTAGGATGAAGTCAAAATATAAAAGAACAACAACAACAAAAACCCCAATCCCTCTCCAAACCTTTTTCACAATTCCCAAATGATAAATAAATGAAATGAGAACTTGTCAAAAATCATTCATTTCTGTTGAGTTCAGTAAAGACTAACTAAATGCAAGCACTATCAAAATGTAGTGAAGAATTTCCACTTTCTTTTTCAAAGGATATTGAAAGCTGCCAGGGCCTCAGTTACTTCACTGTTTTTAGCTCCAAAGTACAACCAAGATGTTCTTGAGAATATTAAGAAAAATGGGTTGCTTGTAACTACTTCTCATGACTGACCCTGATTTTTTCCTTCCCCCCTCAGCCACCACCCCTGCCATTACTGTCATACCTTTTTAGACTACTTCCCATAGGCTACTGAAGACTAAATCATCATTATACAGGTTTGTGTATTCACAAGAACAGGAGTCTGCACTCAGTGACAAAGTGTTGCCACCAGGAGTCATATGTGGAATAAAAGCACTGAGACAGCAACACATGGATCTTTCAAGTACCTTGTCTCTGATTGACTGCCATGCGTCATGTTTTCCTTCACCTTTGTGTGTTTCTCCCATTTTGACTCAGCTCCTACTTTTCTTACAGTCTATACCTGACTAAAAATCCCTCTTCATACTCAGAAAATTTTCTTGTTCCTCAAATTTTTCACTTTTACTTAAATGCTGGTTTTGGTGATCTCAGATATTTGGGGCTTTCTTTATTCTACTCTGTGAAATGCCAGTGTTTCAAGGATCTAAACCCTTTAAAATACAGTTTAAATTCAATTAAAAGTGAATACAAATTCCTCAGAGTAGAGAAAATAGAAGCCTGATGTTCCAGAGTGTTTCTACTACACTGGTGACAAACCACTGACTCTTGATATAGTAATGCAATTAAAAATGAGAGGATATTAAGACCATTTCTTAAATCCAATAAGTAATACAAACATTTTTAGTTTTTTCATACAAACCACATTCTTGAAGACAGAAGAATTTTCCCATCAGTACCAGACTATGTTTAAGAAATAATAAAAGGACGCAAGTAATTGTAAGTAATAAAATGCCGATGATAATTGACATTAGTGTATTATGCTAGAGCATGATTATTTAAAATCAACAGAGCTACAATTTGAGTACAGCTTTAAAAGACAATTAAAGAACTATAGATATTTAAATATTCTATTATTCACTACTGCACAGTTTTCTGAAAATCAAACAACACAAAGTTTCCACAGATCATTTGTTTTCAAATGAAAATGTTCTCTTAGAGCTGGTCCACTCTATATTTTTTGGTACTACTGTACGTTAGTAGATACAGAAGTTGGTCTGCTTGAAGGTAGGAGGTGCCCATTAGATGATTTACTGGAAGATACTGTACTTTATAAAACATTATTAATCTAGCATGACTAATCACTTGACAGTGTTTGTACTCAGACAGAAGATCTACATCTCTTTGGACCGTCACCCTGACAGATTCTATGTAGCCACAAAGACTTTGCAACAGGGTAATTTATTAGCTCATAACCCTGAGAAAACCAGTGCAGAGGGCGATTATTTGGTAGCAATCAAGGGATCTATCCATTGAACTGTGTCTGTTGGCAGAGTTAGGATAAACAAGACATGAATATAAAAGAAAGGAGGAATAATCAACCTCACCTTGCTGGTGAGAGAGTGAGGCATAGATCAGTGAGATGACTTCACATGCTAAGAAAAAGCAAAGAATTGAAGCCAGAACTTTCAAAATCCCCAAGTCATATTAATTTTCTTTTAACTTACCTTCATGGTTACTATTTCTCATTGTGTTATCCCATCACAGCAAGTATGTCTCGCTCAGCCTCTAAGTTACAAAAGAAAGCAAAATGTCATGATGCACCTCACTTTCCAAAGCCTTTTAAAATGTTGCTGGAAGAATACAGTGGTTTTTTGTTCCTGGCGGTGTTTTTAAAAAAGCTGCATTTTCTCTTTGAAATCAATTTTAAATGCAAGCAGGATAATTGATGAAGTACTGCCACTTAAATTCTTAACTACATCAGGTTTTATGTATGAGTTTCCATCATGCTGAACTAAGCGTTTAATAATACAGCTGTCAGAGCAGCTAAAGGTAGCAGAACTTTAAAAACCATCTCTCAAAAAAGGTATCCTAAATCTTATGAAGGATAAAGGATGAAAAACAAAATTGAGGGAAAATCCATAGATCTTTGGCCCTAGCCAATTACCTCCTTTTCCTCTAAATTGCTTCTAATAAATAGAATGGATGTATAAATGATGGGGGAAAGAAGTTCTGTCTCTGCTACTCAGCTCTGAAACAAAAATTTTCTGCTTGATGTAAAGGTTGGCCTGTTACTTTGAGCCCACTACCTGGGATGTTGTGAGCTTTAGTTCCCCTGAATAATTTTATTTTTCCTTTCTCTTCTCCTGATTTAGAAAAGTTTCCATGAGAAATTATGACCTCTGCCTGGCACACGTTTAATTTTACTCATATAAGGACTGTGGATGACATAGCATAAAGATTACTGATTCACTAATAACCACACTCAAACAAATTTATCAAGAGTCATAGTGAGAGCAATTACATAAAAATTTAAACAGAGGGAGAATCACAGTCTCATAGAACCAAAGAATCATTTAGTTTGGAAAAGAAAACCTTTAAGATCACTGACTCCAACCATTAATGTAGTACTGCCAAGTTCACCACTAAACCATGTCTGTAAGCACTGCATCTACACATCTTTTAATTACTTCCAGGGATGGTGATTCAATAACTTCCCTGGGCAGCCTGTTCCAGTGCTTGACAACCCTTTCAGTGAAGAAATTTTTTCAAGTATCCAATCTAAACCTCCCTTGGCATAACTTGTGGCCATTTCCTCCTGGGAGAAGAGACGAACCCCCACCTCACTGCAAACTCCTTTCAGGTAGCTGCAAAGAGTGCTAAGATCCTCCCTGAGTCTCCTTTTCTCCTGGCCAAACAACCCCAGCTTCCTCAGCTACTGCTCATGAGACTTGTGCTCCACCTCCTTCACCATCTCCATTGCTCTTTCTGGACATGCTCCCTCACCTCAGTTCCTTTCTTGTAGTGAAGGTGCCCAAACTGGACATAGTGCCTGAGATTCAGTCTCGTCAGTACAGGGGGACAATCACTGCCCTGGCCTTGCTGACCACACTGTTTCTGACACAAGCCAGAATGCCGCTAGCCTTCTCAAGCACCTGAACACTCTACCAGCTTATATTCAGCTGCTCTCAACCAGCAACCCCAGGTTCTTTTCCACTGAACAGATTTCCAGCCACTCTTCCCCAAGCCTGTGATGTTGTTGTGACCAAAGTGCAGGACCTGGCATTCGGTATTATTGAACCTCATACAAATGGCCTCAGCCCATCGATTTAGCCTGTCCAGATCCCTCTGCAGAGCCTTCCTACCCTCCAGCAGAACCACATTCCTGCCCAACTGCATGTCATCTGCAAACTTACTAAGGGTGCACTTGATCCCCTCATCCGTATTATTGATAAATATATTAAGCAGGACTGGCCCAAACACTGAGCTGAGTGCTGGGAAATTCCACTTGTGACTGGCCACAAGCTGAATGTAACTCCATTCACCACCACTTGCTGTGCCAGACCATCCAAACAGTTTATTACCCAGTGAGCAGTGTATCCATCCAAGCCAGGAGCAGCCAGTTTCTCCAGGAGAATGCTGTGGGAAATGGTTTCAAGAGCTTTACTAAAGTCCAGGTGGACACATCCGTAGCCTTTCCCAGCAAACAAATTAAGTAGGAAAAATGTTTTTCTTAAGCTAATACTGTTTGTTACCCATAACTAAGGAGAATTAGCTACTTTTTCAGCCATTTTTAAAAATAAAAGAAGTTCTACATTTTCCCAGAATATATTCTATATTCAGAACATAACTTACTTTCAGGTCAGCTTGATTTCAATAAAAACATTAACCTGGTTTTTCTTTATGCTCTGTTGTGTCCAGAAAAGCCATCATACAGACAACTCTTGCAGTGCTGAGGTCTGCAAGGAAACACAGAACCTCTAGTCTGACTCATCTCTGCTGTGAATTGAGAGAGTGATGATTGCTGCTGCTTTAGGCTGGCTGTGTACACAGAGACTGTGGCTTCTACAGCATAGTGAGTGTAATGTTTACTGAGGGTTAAACCACGGTCCATCCAAACTGACCGGAAGAAGATTCCCTCATCCTGTTTGAACACTACTTAGGAGCTACATCCTCAAGTGTGGATTAGAGTAAAGAGAAGTACAGTACACGAAGCCCTCAAAGTACTTTTCTGCTCATCTTTGTGTGTTATGATCTTGACTAGGACACGTGACATCCACATGGAGTTCACACATAGTATACAATAAAGACTGCGTGTTTTCCCTGCTCGTGCAGCACATGTGCTGATATACTAGAGTTCAGTTGCCTTGTTCATCATTCAGTACAACTTCAGTGAATACAGATGCCTAGAAATAACTAACTAACTAAATAAATAAATAAATAAAATCTGTTGTGTCTTAATTTATATTCTACTCACAGAGGTACCATTTTTGATGATAGTTCAATACTTAGACTCTATGATCTTTGAGATCTTTTCCAACCTCAATGATTCTAAGATTCTATAATTCTGTGAGAGATAGATATTCAGATAAGGTTAGTATGCCACTTAGTTTTGTACAAGATTCAGGCAGACAGGATTTATCAGATTTATTAATGTTCTTAATAATTGTTAATTCTTTCATCTTGATCCTTTTTTTTTTGCTGTAATATTTTTAGAAATAGCTTTACTGCAGAAGTAAATTTTTAGTTACTTTAAAGGAAAAAAAAATTCGTTTGATAAGAAGAAAAACATGGAACAAAATAATATTCTTACTGTGACAAATTTTTGATGCTCAGTTTTAGCAGGCAAAGTCTTCCCATTAAATTTTTGAAGTCACCTGAGTACACATGTTAAAAGACATTTCTTAAAAAAACATGCTGTTTAGCAGGATTTTTCCTGCTTCTTACTTTTTCTCAATCCAGAGATAACTATTTACATCAAAATTTATACTGGAATATATAGGACTCTTAATTCATTTTTTTACTCTCTGCTTTTACCTGTTTACTAACTTCTTCATTTTTTAAGTTCTAATATAGATTGATTATTATTTTGAGAGCAGAATGATACTCCTCCAAAGCACCCGCTCCGAGTCAGTCTGTGGAGGAAAAATTCTTTGTCTCCATGCACTGTAAATAAATTGTATGCTAAGGAGATCAGGCTTTTTAAAGATCATCGTGTCTTTTTTTATTTTATGCATCTTCATCTTTCCAAGCTCAATACATGAACTAATATGAGTCAGATTGGTAAAGAATAAAAACAAACAAACAAAAGTGCCGTATTGCCTCTGCTTTCTAAATCATTAGGTATTTTAAATTACATTACAACATTATAATCTCTCAGTTAATATTTAGTTTTCCCTAACCAATTGACACTGTGAGGTACATTTAATGGAGTCCACATTTGAAGGGAATTTGAGCAAGATTATTTTAGGTCCTTAGTTCTACAGAAATTATTGTCATCCACAGTTACCAGTCCCTAAATCAGCAATTAATTTTCCAGCCAAGTTCTAAATCAATACTGATTTTTAAATTGCTCTTAATTCTGGAATGATCATTTGAAAGTAAGGATACTGAAATTCCTGGTCCTTAAAGCATCCTTGTTCTGCATATAGTCTAATAAAACTTCAGCCCCAACTCAGTCACAGCCCTCAAAACCATGGTCAACTAGCAGCTCTGCTCCTGGATTCCCACATCCTCTTCTTTTAATTCCCTGCCCAGAGTTTCTTCATTATTTCCTTTAGCAATTTCAGAATGCATCAGATGAAAGATAGCAGACAAGCCATGGGAAGACAAAGAAGAGGAGCCTTCATTTCTCAGATAAGGGAGAAAAGAGAGTGTACCCAAATCCAGCTGCGGAAGGATGTCTCACTAAACAACAGATATTAGCAGAACCAGATGGCTCTTTGACAGCACCCAGAGTTCAAGAAGCATTTGGGTGATACTCTCAGGCACACAGTGTGAGAATTGGGAATGGTCCTGTGCAGGGCTAAGGGTGGGACTCGATGATCCTTGCGGGTCCCTTCCAATTCAGCATATTCTGTGATAAGCCAATGAGGTAGGGATAGGTCAGAAGAGCTCTCCCTCAGACGAAACTTCTTGTATTGTTGGATTGTGCTCTGGGAAAAATGCCATCCCTGAGGGTAGAACTGAGGAGCTGATAACCCAAATGTTCATAAAACAACAAGGGTCTTTTAGAAAAAGACCAGCATGCTACAAAAAAAAAACCCAAATCAACAGTAATAAATCTTTGTTGTTGCTCCAGGTGAAGCTCATTTGCTGTAGGCCAAAGCCCTGAGACTTTAGCTTTACACCTGCGCAGGAAAATAAAGGCTTTGCAAACCCCTGAGTAGTGTGTCTGTCTTGTCTGGCAGAAACATAAGAGAGAGGAAGAGAAAGCACAATTTCTGAAAGACTGCTAGTCTCTACTTCAGTCTGCTTACTGGTGTCTATGTCCTGTCTTCCAGAGGCAAAGAGGTAAGCAGATACCTGACACCAGTTTTACAAATGGCTGTGTTGTTATTTTACACATAGAGTTGAGTTGCAGCAAAAGATTATTCTGTGATTCTAGCTCTAAATCAGCAATAGCATATACTGTCCCAGAGATGAGTTGTATGTGTCTATATCATTGCACTGAACCTAAAAAAGTACTGAATAAAGCACTTCCCTTAATAACCTCTCCCAAGATGATCACGTCAAGGCTACACTGAAGCCCGCTATAAGGGTAACCCACAGTTCCAATATTTTATTTTGTTAGCATTTTTATAATTATACTTGCCATTTTTTGTTTCACTACCATTTTTTAACCCTGCCTCCCTCATCTATCTGTGCTATCCATCCATCAGTGGTTTTTTATCATAGTTACTCAGTTTTTGCTATTTTGATATTTGGCCTGAAAGATACATTTCATTGTCTCTTCACACAGCTTAATCTCCTTCCTCTATAAGTGTCCAAATTGTGATGTAGAAAATACATTACATCAAACACATGCTGCTATATAAGCTGAGAATAAATGGTTTGGCACCTGGTAGGTGCTGAGTTGCCAAATTACCACTCCAGATATTGGCAGTGTCATTGTGGGAATGCTAGTAACATTCATCCTTTGCCTATATACACTATAGAGTTATAGGAAATCAACAGAAACCATACTGGATAGAGAATGTCACAATTTAGAAATACGATATGAGAAAAAAAAAAATTCAATGATAAACTTCTGCAATGGTTTTGTGAGACCTTTAAACCTTATGAATAATTTCCTTCAGTGCTAGTGTCCTTAATTAAATCCTCACTAGCTCTGCACTAACTCCAGGGTAAAATTACCATCCTTGATCTTTTCACTGGAATTTCTAAGCTCTCCCATTCACCAATTTCAATTTTCTTTTAAGAGAAGGAAAGGTTGAGAGAATTGGGTTTGTTCACCTTCAGCAGCTTTCCAGAACCTGAAGGTAACCACTCCCCAAGGAATGGCTTCAAACCAAAAGAGAGTAGATTTAGGTTAGATATGAGGGGAAAATTCTTTACTGTGTGGGTGATGAGACACTGGAACAGGTTGCCTAGAGAAGTTGTGGATGTTCCATCCCTGGAGGTATTCTAGGCTAGGCTGAATGAAGTTCTGGGAAACCTGGTCTAGTGAAAGATGTCCCTGCCAACAGCAGGAGGTTAGAACTAGATGATCTTTAAGGTCTCTTCCAATCCCAATCATTCTATGATTCTATCCTTTTTCAAGTCTCTCTCTCTGTATTTCCCTCTTGTAACATGCCATTTCTTCTGTCTCTGTGTCCTCTTCCTCTTAGAAACATTCTTATTAGTGGCACCTCTGTGTATTAGTCCTGAAGTCAGGTAGCCAAAAATAATGACATTGGTAATACCTTTCCTTGATCCATTTTTCTGGTATGGTCATAGGCCCTGCATGATGATTGAGGTAGAAAATGTATAGAATACAATAACAATATATTAACCTCTACTTGACATCTCTTTTTGCTTCAATGGGTTTATGTTTTGTATCACCTTTTCACATTAAAGTATACATTTCTTTCTACTTGGTCTTCATAAAGAGTCTAACAAATATGTTTTATCCATTTAAATTTCCTTGTGTTTGGCAACTTTCATACATTTTTGGGGGATTTTTTTACTGAAACTGGTTTATCTGTGGTTGAAACAACATATGAAGTTCCTTACCTGAGATGAGTAAATATAACACCTCTAACACAATTAACTGAAACCTTTGTAACCTGTTTTTAGATCTCTCTCTGCCTTCTGTCATTTCACTCAGAAATTATTGTTTCAGAAGTAGCTTGCAGCAGCAACACTCACAAGTCTGGGATTATTTTATTTCTGAAGTTATTACTATTGATCATTAAATAACAGCAACACTTTAGCATTTGCTTTTCCAGCAAAATTATGTAATCAGAATGATTGCAGATGAAATGGGAATGAGGAAATGTATGGAAAGCATAAGGATAGAGGTGGTAGAAATATTATTGCCACCCTTGCAAGAACTGTTTGTTTCTATATTTGTATTTTCTTGGGTGGGATATCAAATTTTTATTTCGCATTTGCTGTATTTCATGAGCAACACTCTAAAACCTTGACATCATTTGTCTTGATTACTTGAATGAATGATGGCATTGATTGGTCCTTTGGGCTTTTCCTGGACTGTTTTCTGTATGCCTTTGCTTTGGTTTTGTTTGTCTAATTCTTGCTGTTCTCATTTTATCTTTAATTAGTTCAGTGTTCCTCTTTCCAGTCCAAGTTGCACAATGTTTTTTGAAGTAGCAAAGAAGTAGGTCAGGAGGGAATAATTCTGTTCTTCTGGAAATGGTGAAATTTTGATTTTTTCCATTGTGAAGTGGAATAAAAATGACCTATAAAACACGCTTTCAAAAACATCATTAAAAACATTTGGGGGCATCATATTGCTTTGTTACAAGAAAAGTCTAAATATTTTACTATTAAAACATTTTAAAAACCAGCATGATTTGTATTAAAATAGACGTTATTTTTAAAGTAAGTTTGGAAATGATTAAAAGCTCCCATGAATGTCAAAATAGGATAAACCCCTAAATGAAAAAGAACGTGCCAAATTGTCCAGAATCTTCCAACATATTACTTTCTTAAATTACTTAAAATTCGGTACTCTCCACATCAGGCTAAGCTTCAGGCAAAACAGATCAGGCATTTCAAAAAAGAAACACTACAGTTTCCTTCTCTTACAGATACTCTTCTCCTTTCCCATTGCACTCCACTAACCTGCTTCCCGATTGTCATCTGAACAGCACCGAATGGCACTTCTGTCTTCTCTTTGCTCAAGTTTCTGGAAGCCCCTCTCCTGTTACTGACATGAACCTACAGATCTCTGACTCTTCTTAGTCAGCTTCACTTTAAGATGACTTTTTTGCCTACCACTGAATTGGAAACATCTGTTACGACTTCTTCACAGCCAAAGTGCAGGATTCCCACATCTAGAAGGGTTAATAATGGCCACACTTCATGCTCCCCCCACATCTGGCATGTGACTTCCCTGGCCCCAGATGCCCTTGCTTTCCATAATTTCCATTTGTTCAGGACTTCAACAGTTCCATAGGTCTTTGACACATTTTATTCCCCCTGTAGACCCATTTCTGTGAATACAAATTCAATTGCAAATTCAACTGATGCACCCTACATAGAATCCTTCTATCTGTACAAAAATGACAGTCTTTTTTTTTTGTTTGTCTCTCCATTTCTGTCAGTTCCATACCTCTAAAACACTTTCTTTTCCAAGTTTTCTCTGCTATTGGGCTTTTTGCTAACTACTGCCCTTTCTACCATTTTATAATTAGGTAATTGGCTTTGATTCACTAAGCGTGTGAAGCCGTACAAAGGTTTATAACTATGTCTTCCTGATAGCTTTCAACCAAGATTAGTAAGGATACATCTACCAGACACATCTACCAGATGCAATCATTCATCCAGTAATTCATCTTGCATTTTGACTTCTGCAACATCCTGAAATTGGGACCAAACTAGAATTGCCTGAGAATTGGACAGAATAAGCAGGAAGAAATTGGACTGGAACAAAGGACACAAGTGGAAAGGGCAGGAAAAGGCATAATTTAACAATATTCTGGAAAGAAACAAATGGCTTGTACGTGCAAGCGTGCATGCTCTCTGGACTTTGACATAGAGCCCAGGTTTCCTAATTGTCACAATTTTGTCCATCATTAAACACCAATTTGGTCTTTTGGTGGTTAACTACTGTCGTTACCAGTCACTTTGATTTATTAAGTGGCAGAAATTTACATGAATCTAAATACTGTTACTCTGTTGATGAAATATGTGACATTCAGAGTTAATATAAGCTGATCCTTTTCTTTTTACAGCCTGCCTAGGAATCACTAGAAGAAAGCTTGTTTACAGAAAAAAATTAAGC
Organism: Acropternis orthonyx; assembly: GCA_035583155.1. NCBI lineage: Eukaryota > Metazoa > Chordata > Aves > Passeriformes > Rhinocryptidae > Acropternis > Acropternis orthonyx. The sequence continues at coordinate 30,373,193 of JAWWEU010000081.1, forward strand.
CAGGAGGCATATATCTCTTCAGGGAATTGGGTAAAGTACAAAAATAGATGAATGGTTAACTTTGTGCAGGCAGATGAAACCCTAGGTGGAAGCACACTTGCCTTAACCCTTTAACACCTCTCCAATCACAGCTGAGTTTATCTGTACAAAGACTTTACAAAGCACCCTTCAAGGTAAACAAAGAAAAAAACATAATGTGTTCATTTCCTCCAGCAGACATGAAATATCTGCTCTGGGATTGAATTGGGTTTCTCTAATGAGGGTGACTGTCACATATCATATTCCTACTTCATTTCTTGCAGATCCTGTGAGCAATCTCTATACTATACCAACTAGAAATGGAAAAATTACACTTACTGTAAAGTTCCTCTCCCTGGAGCATGAACTGCATCAATGCTCAGAATGTGTGACTTGCCTTCACGCCAAAGGAAGCCGTGCTTCATATTTTAAAGGTATAGATACAGCCAGCATATTTAAAGGAAAAATGTTGGAGCCAATTATATTTCAAGTTGAGCAGCCAAGTTAGTTTTTGTCTGTAGTTAAATGTCTTCCATTTATATGTAGAACAGCAACAGCACGCTGTCTTCTCAGAAAGATCTTGAGAAGATTCATTCACTAGTACATTGATTGAGTTTGTGAAGGATGTCCAGACCTAGCTACTACTGACATACTGACTTGAATTACTCTGAGGGTTTTCAGAGCAAGCTCACAAGGCTTGAACACCATGATTCTTGCGTAATGTTTGTCAAAGTTAAGCACAGCCGTTTTATAATCATGTTTTCAAAATGCATTTTGATATCGAAGTAAGTTTTATAAATGATAAGGTGAACATAAAAATATGTAACTAATCATTAAATGAGCATTACCAATTTTGTGCACAGGAGGAGACAGATATTTTGTGGAAAAACTAGCATGTGAATATATCCTGATGCCTGGTGAGGCATCTCTTATTATGACAGTTCTTAACTGGCAAGTGTTTGACCCCAGAGTTACAGTAGAGTTATTCTAATGTAGGTATGTGTGTGTATGGATATTCTGCACATACTTCTGATTTCTGTTGATTTCAGTTATTTCTAACTTGTTCTTCTCATTAGCTCCTCACTAGTCCCCAGTACCTGATAATATCTTTTGCTGCAGTCATGCTGATTGCTCAACCTAATTCCAAGTGAATAAAACCTGTAATCTAATCAGTGCAGAGGAAGTACAGCGCTTTTCAAGTAGTCAGCACAGTCAGCTCTGATCACTTCTTGTGCATTAATAACAAAAGTTAATCTCAAAAGCTCTGTTGTAGTTCAGGACCTCTGAAGCATGAAACACCTTTACCAGTGCTTTCTAGTGACTACTTTTGGTAATAAACCCATGGTCTCTGATTTGACTGAAAGCACAGACTTGTTCCTATCTCTTTTCTGTTGAGATATTTTCTCCAGCAAAGCATTCATTTACAGCCCCTTTTAATGGTTGAAGAAAACAAAAGCAAAAAATCAATGTGTAATTTAAATAAAAGGTGGGCAGAGTATGTGTAGCAATGCAAAGTGTAAGCAATCAGGATAAACTATGAAAGTAAACTCTGTTTGTAGACCAGGATTAATGACCTTGTATCCCAACATTTGGCAAAGGTCTAATATGAAAAGTTATCTTTAATTTTAAGAATGCAAATTTCAGAAAAAATGAAGTGCTGATCTGGCCAAGGTCCACTGGAATATAATCGCATTGAAAAATAAGGTTTAAAATAAAATTGTCCAAAGCCAGTTTTGAAGAAAAAATAGTCAGTACAGCAGCACTGCAATAAAATCTTTGCTTGGACAAATATAATTAATTCTTATGTGTGTCTTATTAAATAAGATATACATCTGTCCTTCAGTTGTACTCTGATTTTTGTAGTTTAATTCTCTTAACTTTAGCAGGTGGGACACTATGGCTTGGAAGAAGGAGCACTGGACTAATATTTTAGGAGATATTACTAATTTACATATTTGTTACCTTTTATGTCTCTTGATTCATAGATTTTTATATCTGTGAGGGACTATTGTGATCATCTAGATGGATTTCTTACAGAACATGGACTATAAACCCAGTAATTCACATTTCAAATCAGTAAAGTCTGCTTGAGCTACATCTTTCAGAGCAAGTACCTCGCCATATTCTTTCTTATTCTCACATTTACCTATTCCTGTTGCTTTCATCTCTTGTTCCTCTGAAAAAAAAAATGTCTATTTTCACCCTACAACTCCTAGAAACACATTTTATTAAATTACACACAAAAACCCCAAATGCCACAATAGATAATACATACGACAGTCAGAGGTAAACTTATTTTTTGAGCACCTGCTCTGTACCAGCTCTGACCACTTACTTACATGGTAGTGATAACCTTGCTCCTGTGTTATACATAAAGTCACACACATTGCACATAAAGATTGTGATTTTGTAGTATGGTTTGTCATAGTTACAGGAGGCAGGAGGGCAGATGTAGAGTCATCATGACCTGTCTTGAGTAGTTCTACATGCTCTTGTTACTGCCACAACCACAGAAATCTTGCTAGAGGATGAGACCCTGGGGAGATAATGTTAGTGTAGTCTTTATTTACCTTTCTGATTGGGACTGGTGAATGGCTGACATCTTTTTGTTCAGACATGCAGGGAAGCCAGAAATGGTGATATAGACCAGAACTTGATCAGAATAGAAAATTGATCTATTCCCAACCGTTCCTTGTGTGTGAGCACCTTTTAAGGCATCAGCAGCACCTGTATCCATGGAGAGTTTTCATTGGGATACACAATGATGACCTAGAAACACATGTATCTAAATACAGAAGACCCAAATCTTCTGGGAAAGAGAGAATGAACCAAATGGTTAGAAAACAAACTTGCCTAAAGTGTTCCTGGTGGGAAGGGGAGGAGACCCTTCAATTGTTCATTTTAATGGAACAATTAACCATAGCCTCACTTGGACCCATCTGGTCTCCTCTCCATCTTAAGACCTCTCTTTTCTTCCAAGGCCTAGCTGTTCACCATCCTTTTCAGCACTCAAGCCTCATCACTTTGCTCCAGAACTGTCACAGAGGGACCTCAGTCTGCCCCAGTTCCTGAAGAGTCATTGCTCTGGCTTCAGCCCTGGGACTCACTCTAGGAAAGGTCCAGATCTGTCCTGCATTGCAAAATAGTCCACAGAACCTAAGGGTCAAGAGTTTAGATCAACAAAGCGTCTTATCAAAATATGCAAGATAGCCTTTTGCATTAAGCAAAAGCACTAAAAAGCAAACCAAAGACTCTAGAGGAGCACAGGAACAGCCCTGTGAGCCCTAAAGAAAACTGTATAGAAAACTACTGTCCACCCCTTGAAGGAGAAATGTTCCATGTCCCCTTATCCTTGGTGCAACAGGACTAAAAGAGAATAGTGCTGAATCAAATATAGCATAATATAAGCTAGGTCTCCATCAGAATACTATATTTACTGTATGCACTATATATTGTGCAAATACATTTACATAAATAGTATATATATTTGTACTATACTTGCTGAATGTACTACATTTTAAATTACTATTTGGAATTAATATTTAATTAAATATTTTTTCATCCTATGTACAAACCATTCTGGTCTTTTCCTTTTATGTGTTAAATGGTGTTTATAAAGTTCTAATGAGTGCTCTGTGAAGAATGCAACAGGAATTACAGCTGCTTTCAACTATAGATGCCCTGAGTAAAGTGTATTGAGTTCCACCTTTTCGCTGATTGTTGGAGCACTGCAATGTTGCAAAGAGGAAAATGCAGGATTTATCCATGAAACTCAGATGTTATAGCAGCAGAAGAAATTATGATAATATGCATAATTAATAAAGTTACCTCTCAAACTTTTGTCATAAGATTTTATACATAGGAAGATTTTATGATCCCACCGTGCATAACATCTACAAATGGCGCAACCAGTGCATATGGAAAATGCTGATACTGAATTTATTTTAAAATGGGCATACTGAAATGAACAACTCGAGTGATTCAAGAAACTGGGATAAACAGTTTCTACCTTCTCTTCATTAACAGCTTTTCTAAACTTTTCTTGCAAGATTTATTTCATTACTTGTGCTTATTGAGAATTTTCATTAGATGATCTTAAATTTCTGAGACTGAACAAGCCTAAGTGAGGAAAATTATATATTTTTTATATACTATAACTGAGATTAAGTTAATGGCCAAATTGGTGAAAAAGCAGGAAGTCAAACCCACTGGGCATCTTTGCTGGGCTGAGTGGCTGATAGAATCAGATAAAACCACCTGCCTGAAATTGTCTTAAGGGACTTTCTGCATTGAAGATTTTGCTCATTTGAGTTATCCCACTCTAAAGAGCTTTCTAAAACACAGCACAAGTCATCTTAGGTAAAGGACACTGTTTTTGGAAGGAAAGAACTCAGGAAACTCATATTTAGGTATTATTTCAGCCACCTTTAGAAGTACTATTATACCACCTGAAACAGATTTACAAAATTAGGATCTAGTGAACTGAAGCCAGGGAAGGTGCACTTAATAAATTGTGAATCTGGTCAAGTGTAATTCATTACATTGCAAGAGTAATACCTTTTGAGTTAACAGTTTATTTCAAATGTGAAACCAGAAGTTTTTAAAAGCTTACCCCTCATCCGTGATTACGTTCATCTTGCTTAGAGCATTGGATTTTAATGACAAGATTCTCAGGTTAGGCTTTAAGCTTAGTCCATTTTCCCCTTAATTGCTCCTTAAAACAGTAAGGTAAAAGACAAAATCGGGGATACGGTGCTGAATTCTGCATATATGGAAAAGAATTATGTCTGCACAAAAAAGAATTACTGTATTGATGTAACCATGCAGCATATCCATGATGCTGCATTTTATGGATATATTTAAAAGTGAGATGAAAGAAAGAAAACTGTCTTTCTGCAACCAAAAAAGAAATTGAGTTTACTGCTAACACACTGTAAGACAATTAATTATTCCAGAAACTTAATGAGTCTGCTAAACCCAGCACACCATTATGACACATCCAGAATTCTCTGACCTCTGTACTTTTTTCAGCATCAAATGCCACAAGATCTTTAAAGAGGATTAGGGATTTAGAAGCTTCCTGGCTTTGAGATGTTAATAAGCCTCCAAACCTGTATGAGTGTGTCAACCCATGATGCAGGGCCTAGGTAAGGTGTGCAGGATCAGGTGCAGTTAACTGCTGCATCCACTGGCAGGGGCAGGATGTTAAGTTTGTGAGTATTCTCAGTGCAGAATATGTATATTCTTTTGGTATAATAACAGTGTTATATTGATTTTCTCTCATACATGTACACAAGCTTATGCTATTGGCTTGTACTCATTTGGGGAAGTGGGAGGTTGAAATTCAAAAGATTTTCATTCAGGTTATTTGTTAAATTTAATTGTGTTGGACTGGTAACCCCCTTGTTTCCTCTCTGCTTTGCCTTTAAATGTAAAGACAACCACTGCTTCATCCTTTGCTTTACCTGCCAAGGAGGTTGTAGAAGAAGTATGGTAGCTCTGCATGAAAAGTTGCAATCTCTGGCAATGTTGTAAGACTAGAACTTGAATGCTGGTTTTATGGATCTGATCCTGAATATGAAAACAAAAGCCTAGATTTTGACCTCTGGATTATTAATCACTTTGCTTTAGGTTTCAGATTCCCAATGCAGATAAGTAGCATGGGAGCCCAATATATCACACTGACATCACACAACTGAAAAAAAGAAATGCCTAGTAAAAGTATGAAATGTCACCCCTTTACAGATCTGAAGGTTGAACCCCAGTTCAAGCTGACAGCTCTGAGCACTGAGAACCAACATTCTGTGTGCTACAGAACCGCAGCCTTATTCAGTTTCCATCTCACCTTGATTCAAAATCTTTCCATGTATATTTATGTGGTTACACATGCATCCTACATTACATTTAATGAGAGAACCGTGTAGTTTGAAAATGATACTATTGGCAACCCTGGAGTTCTTTATCAGCTTTTTTAAAATTTTTGAACTATCCCCTGAAGCCTGCTATTTCTCAAAAGCTTGAAATTTTAACACTGATTTTAATCAAGCAATAGTACTTCATTATGCCACAGAATTATTACTGTTTTCACAGTTCCTTGCAGAATAGTAATATTCAGTCTCCATAGTTTAAATCCCTAGCTTACTAACTGTTAGACAAAAAAAATTCTAAATGTGTTTCTATGGAGACCTGATAGGAAGAAGACAAAATTTATAATCCTGGCAAGTGCAAATCTTTAGTGTTCAGATCTCATAAAATGCCAGTTTGAATAAGCTTGTTCATTATTAAGTGTTATTTTATTCTTATCTGACATCCAGTTTTTCTTGTACAGAGAAACTTTATATTTGGAAGATTGTAGACAACAAAAAGATGACCCAACTAAAGAGATGTCAAGGTATGTTTTTAAACAAGTCAGGGACTTAGAAAGTATCTAGGCTGCTCTGACTGCAGAAAATAAAAAGCATTACAATTTAAATTATATAATTCTGTTTTATTGACTCTTTGGCTATGCTGAACACCAATAATTCTTTAACTTTTCCTCTTAAGTCACCCTGAATTTATGTTGGGGTTTTTTTGCAGAAAGCTTTGCACATCTCTCGCATAAAAGAGAGATCTGTCAGTAGCACGGTCTCTACCCAGCACAGTTGTGACGAGAATCTCAGCTATATGCATGTGCACCACCAGCTATGTAAGTATTTATACTCCAGATCTATTTATTCAGAATATTCCAGCCAGATACATTATTCTTTAGTGTATATTTGAGGGGAGAAAATGCAGAGAGAAAAAAGTAAAGATAAATCTTTCTCTAAACAAAACAATAAGCTAAAGACCTTTGATTGGACCCTGTCATTTGGTCCTTTGCCAACCCCCTTGATTTCCTTTCTCTCTTGAGCTGATCCACCCAATCAATTTATTTGGGACAGTGCTCAACAGGTGCATGTGAAATTTGGTTCAGTTCTTGAAGAGTTAGCTACACCCTTGGATTGATTCAGCAATGCCATACAAGGCATACATTTACCAGTCTACCTGGATACACATATGGGATGTTTTAGTGGCTAATAGGCTATAACATTTTATTTTTTATCAACCCTCAGCAGATCTCCATCTCTGCTCTGAGTCAAACCAGCAGATATCACATACCTATTGCACTCTGTTATGTATCATCAAGGAAAAAGGTTGCTCTTACTTGCATTGGGCTTGTATTTGCTTGAATTTTGTATTCATAACCTGTTTGTCCTTGCTTTATTGTTTGATGAAAGTAAAACAATCTTTCTTTTTTTTAAATAAAATTATATAATCTTATCTAACAAGGGGCAGAGAAAGTGAAAACATTTCCACGGAAGTAATTATTTTTTTGTCATAAAAATCAGGATTATCTCAAATGTATATTGCTACTTCTAGTCTAGTCTTTGCATTGAAAACTATGAAATACACTGGATAAAGAAAAGTACAGAATGAAATTAATAAACTAATTCAAAGAAAATGCTTAGTATGTGGAACCTGCATATCTGTAAAAAGATTTTCACTTCAACACTAAAAATGATTCTTTTATTAAAGAGTTGTATTTTTGAAGGATATTTGATTTCTGAGTTCTTAGATTCATAGAAGCCAAAGGATTCATAGGAATTCAAAGAACTCCTGCAATATGTGTGTCTTCTGATAAGGCTGTGTTTAGTATGTTCTGCTACTGTACGTGCCTCACAGAACTCTGCAACCCATGCTGGAACTCAGCAACTATTCTCTTTTAGGGAAGGGATTTAAACTGTGCTCTTTGAGTCAGATCAAACACTTCCAACTAATTTTAAATTCTGTGGTATGGAAGTGAACGTCCTTGCACCCCAGAGCTGTGCCCAGGCAGAGGGCTGGAGGCTGGCCATGCAGCTTTATGCGATGCCACAGGGCAGGGCTGCTGGGGAATTGCAATTCACAGGATTACATCAGCTGTACCACTGCTTCGAACCACAAAATGAACTCTATAGTCTATCAAGATACAGTTCTCTTTTTGTTTTCTGTTATACTGTAAAAATGACTTTCAGATGTGTTGGCAGTCACAGATCTTGCTGAAGACAGTTGGGATTGCAAGTGCTCATCTCAAAGCTGATTAGAGATGAGATTTGTGTAAAATGTAAATATTTCATAACAGAGCTGTCATCTCATTTTGAAGTGAAAACAAGTGTAGGAGCTGACTAAAAGCTTCATTTGGGTCTTTAGAAGAGAAAAATTCCTATACTTTTATTAGTATTTTTTTGCTTAAGATCTCCTGTGTTTATTTGATAATCTGTATGACATAATTGATACAAGTGCAGAATTATTTTTGTGGCTGTTAGGTCAGGTGGAGGTCTTTTGCCACATTATCAAGAGCTCAAAAATGGTTGTCTTTTACTTAAGGATTGTAGTGAGCTTCTGAGGCAGCACTTCTGCTAATGTGCTCTCATGAGATTTTCTGCAAAGCCACACAGGAATAGAAAGGCTTTCTCCTCTCGAAACAAACTGGCCAGCATCTGTGTGGCTGAAACTGGTCAATAAGTGCCTCTTTCCCACTGGCAATTCTTCCTTCCTACAGTTATTTAGACATAGGAAGAGATGGTTGAATCCTTCCTAGTCCACTCTGACTACAGTTCCAAATAATGCTTTCCTGTGAAAGCTCTCTTGTTTCAGGTATGTTGATAAAACTTAGTTTTAGGCATGTGTGTTAAGAAATTGTGGTGAGTATGGTGTCTCTCTTTTTAGGTATCTACTTTGCTGGATTTTGAAATTCCTTTAGTTGAAGCAGTTTATCCTCAAGTAGTCTCATGAGCAGTTACTAATGAGCATAAGTTACTTTGACATGCCATTTCTAGTAGTGAGGTGAATTCTGTTCTGCTATATTTTTATATATTCCTTTGATTCCTAGAGCCTAGATTTCAGTAAAGAACTGGGCATTTTAATACAACATTTACTATCAAGCACACCTTTTATTTACATGAAGTAGACCTCACATATGGTAAGCTTTCCCAAAGTATATGTCTGGAAAAACTTACTGTTACTTGTAGGATTTAAAATTACATTCACATTCAAATTCACATTTTTAGGTGATGCAGTCAAAGATAATTATTCTTTAGCATTTCTGAGATTGGGTTTGGAAAAACAAATTTATTGCTAGTGGGAAAATGAAATAATGGGCATCAACATTGTTTAGTATTTTCTTTATTTGTTTCCAGTTCAATAGCATACTTCAAATATCAATGGTGTCTTTTCTGTAGTTGGTTGGTTGGTTTTTTGATGCTGGTTTGTGTTTATTTCCCCTGGACCAGAAAAGTCTGCTGTTTTCTAATGCTGTTCTCTTTCATTCCACTGGTAAAAATCCCTGCCTATTTCAGATGGCTACAATTTCCTTTTTGCTTCCTAAAATTCTTAATTGCCTCAAACTCAACAATTAATTGTCTGTACATAAATGCACAGGAGGTTGAACAGAATACAAGAAACCATATCTTGGGATATTTTATATCCCTTATTCCAAGCCCTGGAGCTTTTGGGAAAGGTAAGGTGGATAAGGGAGTACTGTGTTCATCTCTGGGGTTCCCAAGCATAAGAAGGACATGGAATTGTTGGAGCAAGTCCAGAGAAAGGTCACAATGGTGACTGAAGGTCTGAAACACCTCTTCTATGAAGACGGGCTGAGAGGGTTGGATGGTTCACGTTGGCAAAGAGGATGCTCCAGGGAGACCTTAAAGCACCTTCCAGTACCTAAAAGAGGCCTACAAGAGATCTGGAGAGGGACTTTTTACAAGGCATGGAGTGATAGAACAATGATTTATTGCCTTAAACTGAACAAGAGTAGGTTTAGATTAAATATTTAGAGGAAATTAATTACAGTAAGGGTGATGAGGCACTGGAACAGGTTGCCCAGAGAGGTTTAGATGTGCCATTCCTGGAGGTGTTCAAGGCCGGGTTGGATGGGACCCTGTGCAACCTGGTCTTGTGGGTTGCATCCCTGTCCATGGCTGGGGATGGGAGTGAAACTGAATCATTAAGGTCCCTTCCAACCCAAACCATTCTATGATTTTAAAAATCATATTGAAACGAGTAGATATAAGGGAAACAGATCACACACAGTTTGGCCACGCTTGTTTGGTTGCTTGGTTATTTGAAGAATTCTAGTGAATATTAAAAGTGTTATTGACTTACATTTTCTTAGCATGAGTTACTTAAAAATAATACAACTTTCAATAAAAGTGCTACTTTTTTATTATAACCTTAATGCCCACCTTCTTTCAGGCTTTTATTATAACATTCAAGGAATAAAATGCCAACCACATTCTTCAGTTAGTAGCAACTTATTCCTTGATGAGAAAATTCTTGGTGTTTAAAGCATCTGCCAAATATCTTCACCCTACACTATCTATTGCTAATACATTGTTACTGGGTGTGTGCATGTGTGTAGGTATCTGTCTGTCTATTGAGACATAGATTATAATATATACCTTGGCATTTAAAATTTTATCAGTCCACTTGTTTCACATGAAATCCAAGAAATTACATGCCTTAAAAAACTTCACAAAGAAGAGTGGTTTGACATAAGGCTTCTTCAGCATACCCAGCAATTGACTACACCACTTCATTTTCTTTTGAGGTGTTAATATTACATTTGATATATGCCACACCATACCCATTCATTTGACATCAGTAGAAATTATAAGTGTACATTCAGTGAGAAAAAATTTAAGTCTGTGTTACTTACAGTTAAAGATATAGCTTGGCAACAGAATTTACAACATGAAAATCAAGCAGTAGCTTGGATTATTTATTCTATTCAGCCTGTTGTTTTCCTGCAGTACTGAGCCAAATAAGAGCATTTCTTTGTTAGCAAATCACTCTTCTGGTTTATGCTAAAGTGTATGGAGTTTGGATTTTTTTCTTTTGCCACTGGTAGCTTATACCCTAGGTTCTAGTATTCTAATCTAATATATTCTAAGACAATTTAGGATTTCTAGTGACCACAGAGATTATATCCTCAATATACCTAACAATGTGAGTATGATTTTCAGTTATGGTATGATCTGTAGGCAGCTGAAGCTAGAGGACTTCAGTCAGTTGGTTCAAATGGATACTGGAATAAGACCTTAACTCTTGGGTAAGAAAGAAGGTAAGTAACATTGCTGGCAAAACTGCTTTGTCAATTGTCATTAATTTCTAGCTGGAGTTTATAACTTCCTGGTTACATTCACACAGACAAATTGAAAAGTTGGTGTTTGAAAGAACAGTTTTACAAATTATTACTTTGCTGTAAGGTCTGTGACAGGAATTATTTCCTATTCCAAATGTCTGCAAATGCTGTTTCCCAGGAAAAAGGCAATAACTAGTAAACATTGTTCACAGGGAACTACTGTGTCTGGTGTCCTTTATGAAAATCAATTATGCTGAAGCAAAATCTTTCTTGTCCAGCGGAGGCTTTTTATAGACACAACTACAAGAATTTTAACATGTATTTAACTTCTTACACAGTGAGTGAAAGTGACAGAATTACACAGTGCTGTTAAAGTGAAACATGCATGTATCTCTTCTGCAAAATTCAGGGAAATATGGAGAAAAATAGATTCTATTTGATTTTGTTTGACCAAGACCTATGAACTTTTGAATAGTTTAAGAAATCCTCCTTTGATTTCCAAGGGAAGAAAATCCAAAAAACCAAATCAGATTTCCAACTGACTTTCAGGATTCCTTCTGTTCTTCTTGTGCCTCCTGACTCTCCAATGTAAAAAGTAAAATAAAACAAAAACAAAACAAAACAAACAAAAAAAAAATCAGAGGATTAAACTAGTCCTTTTTTTTTTTTTTTAATAGTTTGGAGGATTTTTTAAATTTGATTGGAATTCAGGTTTTTGTTCATATGCTTCCAAATTAAAAGATGGTAGTTATCACCATTACCTAAATACAACAAGATTTCAGCTCATTTTTTTTAAGGCCCTTTTTGATGATCTGACTCTCCAATGGGGCCATTACATTATGGTCTAGTTTTCACATATTCATCTTATTTCTTTACTTTATCCCATAAATGGTGGAGCTGTCCCTGTCTCAGTCCTCCAATAACATGAAAGTTTAAATGAACACAGAAAAAGCATGTGAAACAGAGAACATGGGTTGTACATTCCAGTTAGGTTCAATAAAAAAAAAAATCGCAAGAAAACAGAGTAGTTGAAAGATGTATTTTCCTAAGAAAACTTTCTCATGATATGCATTTGGCAACTCTGGGGTAGCATGTGCCTCATATGACACAATGTCTTTATTTATAGATGTACAGACCATGACAAGCCAAACACAGGAAAGACAGTTCATGTAAGCAGTGTTAATATGCCAGTAGCCCCTCTACAGGAAGGACTACACAACCTACATGAAGTTCAGGACTCCCTTCAAGTTAGTGAGTAATTAAGGGAAAATTCAATGAGTTTCAGGGAAATTATTGTGTTTCAAATTATGACTATATGAACTGATAAGATTCTGGATTTTAGGTGCCAAGACCAAAACAAAAGGCCCTGAAAAATAGGAAGATCTTAATATAAGGAAGGCAGAACTTTGGATAAATTTGGGAAGTTCTTTCATTCACATAGAAAGTTATGCAAATGAGATTTGAAAATTAAATTGAAAGAGCATGTCAAAGAAAATTATGATGACAGAGGAGAACCCTGGACAGAGCAACATCTCTTTTGGCATTGTAAGAATCAAAGTTGCCAGACATCTTTCAGAATGGGGAACACATGTTTTAAGATCATAAAATGAATGGTATTAAATCTAATGCAGTTTATCAGCAGTTTTTCTTTTTAGTATTTTTCCCAGGTTTTTCTTTCCTGCAGGATTAAGAATTCAGGCAAAAGAAAGATGTGTGGCGTAAGAAAGACACAAAATGAACAAATACTCTTTTTGTGAACTCTTCAGAATCCTGTGAATTGCAATATATAAAATCAACTCAGAGCTAAAGTTTCATACTACTTGTGCACAGACTGTATTGTTGACACATTAAAAAAAAAACAAACACCAAAACCCACAAACAATTGAAAATAAAAAACAATGCGATAAGGAATGCAGAGATCACTTACAGCAACAAGTTCTCAGTACAATGTGCATTATCCTGATCAAATTTTGTACTGTAAAGAAAGTTATTCTGACAAATCTTCGTGTACCAAAATGTTGGATTTAAAATTAGACAATATTAAACAAAAGGAAAATAAGAGGTCATCTGAATTGATTCTTTCATTAAATTTCTTTTTTCTTTCAATTTCTGACAAATATACTGTTTTTTCTTAAAGGAACTGGTACTCTGAGCAAAGCCTGGAACTCTGCTCTTTCTTTGACACTGGGGAGATAAACCACTTATTTCACACGTTTGTATGCAGATACAAGCTATAAAAGCAAGGACAACATACTAAAAAGAAAAGGAAAAGAAAAATTGTGTTCTATTTTGCAAAGAGATTTTAGCATATAGGAAATTTAAAAGATCCATCACTCCTTCCAGTGGTGAATTCCTTTCCCTAATAGCATTTGTGCTCAGAGATTTCACTCTGCATAGGAAACGGGGAATTGCTCACTTCTTCCTTGCCTAGTTAGGACTACGCAGAATTTCTTGAAATATAAATATTGAAAAGTTTAAATTCATAACTAAGGGTGTGTGATTGCCTGTAACTTCCAAGAAGGTAGGTTTCATGAGAGACCAACATCCCTTTTTACATTCACGAAGACCAGCAGCAGTCTTGCCCTTTAAAACGTTCTGGAACACTTCACACTTGTATCAATTGACATTAATCCCCTGTTTGTACAAGAAATATCACAACCATGTGGGAAACATTTACAGGCCCAAACAGCAAAGACTGAAAATACCATACCCAGAGTGTCAGTGACTGATGAGATTTATGTTAGTGGGAGGAAACACAAGCATTAAATCAAGAGACATTTATGCAAACTTCATTTTACTGTATATTTTGCCTTGTTATGAAGTTATTTATAGGTTCAATTTACTTAACCAGTGCTTCTGTGCCTGGCTTCTGTTTCAAAAAATTCATCAAAAATTCATCATCTGGTCTGTTCAATAATATGTACTTCGAAATGGAAAGCAACAAACTATAAATGACATAGGAGGGAAAGAAAACACATGCTGCTATATATTCATTTTTAATGGATATGAATCATGAAAGTGAGTGCATGTAAATGGGAACACTAGTTTGCAAGATAGTAAACAGAAAGAGTTAAATGATGTCTCTCTTTCATAATTTCTGAATTTCTCCATTACTGAAATTTAATGGAGGGAGGTACTTTTACTACAGTCATCAGGAATCTTAACTTCAGGTCATTCTACCACCCTGCAAATTGTACTGCATTGCACAGATCTGTACTTGGAGTAAAGGGTCATGATGTCAGTCCAGAAAAACTGCATTCAGCACCTGAGGAGGATCAGTCATTGCTTTTGAAGCTTTACTACAGAGGACCAGTCCTGTACTTCCAGCCTTGTCCTAGGTGACACCATAGAAATGGTGAATGAATTTGGGTACATTAATTAGTGTTGATCTTCCTATACCCTCACTACCTGAAGGAAAAATCTCTACTGAAACCAATGCAGATATCACTGTGAGCAGTAAATGGAGTGGGCTCTCAGACTTGCAGCTTTTGGGTATGTATCTAGCAAGTGTTGAGTAATTGGAGGCAGCACCAGGCAAATGGAGAAATGGGATTTGGAAAAAGCCTTCTTGCGTAACCTTTGATTCATCCTTACAGTAAAACCGTGTTCATGTCATTGTTAGTGACAGGAAGATGAGTGTAATCCTTGTGGGATTTATCTGTTGGGGAGTCTTAATCACTACTCCCTGAGGGCTAGTGAAGGGCTCGTGTCAGCAGTCAGAATGCAGACAGTGGTGCTCCAACAAAAACTTCTTAAAGCCTTGCTGGCAAGAGCACTTATTTTGATTCCAGTTACTGTCAAAAGCACCAGTGAAAACTGAAAATGTCCCCAGGCATTTCTTGAAGTAATGAAGTGGAAGATTTCTCCCAGAGGAAGATGGACAAAGTTAGAGACACACATATTACCTTGCATTAGTAATGCCAGGGTCTCAGGGGAGCCCTATGCAGAGCTTTCCAATAAGCCTCTGAAACTGCAGCAAATAATTGCACGTCGGAGAGCCTTAAAAAAATGGTGAGATGGACAGAAAGGCTCTCTGTGAAAGTAACCAGCATTTGTAAGCTTAGAAGAAATTAGGTTATTCTACTTTATGGACCCATGATCCAAAGAGCTGCAGAGCAGATATATAAACTTTTCTCAAAACCTGCAAGTTCAATTGTGATGTAGAATTGAGAGCCACATTGCCTGTAAAGTAGATGTCTGAGCTATTTTATAATAAGCAGCTTAAATATGAGCTGTTATTTCTCTTGGTGAAATCCAAGTGTGGCTGTCCTCCTTGCTGTTATACATCAATGTAAAGCTGAGAGCTCTATGGTCTGAAGAAGCTCTAAGCTAGCCTGTGAGCCTGGACCACTTTCTGCTTGGGATTCCTTCATGCTTTGAGCATCCAAGTCAGTATTTTTGCTGTTTCAAAGACCCTTCTTACATTTATTCCAGACTGAAGAATTTATCACCATTCTCTCTTTTGACTCTTCTCTCATATCTTTCTGAGGTGGGCACAGACTCCAAGGAGCTGTGAAACCTCCTTTGGCCAATCAGACAAACAGGTCTGAAAATTTTAGCAACAGTTCTAGGTCATAAATGAGGTAAAAGTACCTGCTAGCTCATCGAAAATTTTCAGTTTAGCATGGTCTGCTGCCACAAAAGGTTGGGATTTACTGAATTAGAGAACAGAAATGATCAGAAAGAATCAGAAAAGCAATGAGAAATGTCATCCTTGTTGAGGCTCACCACAAAACTTCAGTATGGCCTTTTTTACAGTCCTCTTTATATGCAGTTGTGTAAGTTTAACTTGTCTATAGAACTGGAGTGCAAAAACTAGGGAGGTAATAGTAGCATCAAATATTTGAAGTTTTTAGGTGATAAAGAGAAGTTATATATATTTTAGAGAGCTAAATATACCTAAGGGACATACTGCTTGGTGGAAAGTCAGTCCTTCAAGAGTTGTTTCTCTCCAGCATTATATAGTTAGCTATTAGACTGTCTTCAGGAAAAATTATGAATACAATACTAAACAAGATTTCTTACCTGGAGTTTAAGAAATCTTTAACATTGGGCTCAGAAGCATGGGGGGTTTTGCCATCTGTTGTATTTCTGGGTTGTTCATTTTGTTTTCTTTCTCTTCCTGGACCTTCTCTGGATGTTTTTTGGAGAATACTTGCAGCAGTTTCAATGTTCAGACAAAGAAGAGTTTGTCCCTCAAGGGAAAATTCATCTTTTTTTTTTTTTTTTATGGAGGCAAAAATGTACACCAGTGTTCCCAATGCTTGGGTGCTTCATGCTTCTCTTTCCCTGTGTAGCCCTGTATAGGGCTGTGTGTTGGTAAATAGCAACTGCAATGAAAGAGTCCATCAGATTGTCATTTTGATTCCTACATGAATCGTTCATTTTCTTATCGAAAAACTATGTATCTTTTGTCCTCTCTGGACACCTGAGGATGACAGTCTTTGTGGTTGTCATCATTATTGCAATCTTATTGCATTGCTACTTTATTGTTGTTATTATCGTACATGCTCTTTTCCACTGATGGTTTGTTTTTAGTGTAAGATTTGCAAGTAAACAAAACCAAATGTATCAGCGTCTTCAGAGGAAAAGATATCTAATAAATGATACTCTCCCCCATTCTCTTTAACAAAACTGAATAGTTACAGATGAATTGTGATGGGTTTGATAAATCCCAAAAACTCAGATTAAGGTTTTAGTTTTAGCTAGGCCCCAATTCTGTGGGTCATGTG
>JAWWEU010000081.1:30390645-30421880 GCA_035583155.1 Acropternis orthonyx
ACTTCTTTTAACTGAAACTCTGTCACATTGGGAAGTGGTTGGCATTTTGCCAAGAGTCAAACCAAAACAATAACATGAATACAAGACAAAATATTTCTTTATATTCCCTTGTAAGCTAATTGTTCACAATGGTAAAAAGAGATGACTTGCATGTTTGCATAATGAAGTACAAATGAAGCAGATTGAGTGCAAAGGGAGAGCAATCACAGCAGCATACAGGGTTGCACAGGCACGCTAGCGTGGCTGGAGGACTTGCTCAGCTAAGTCAGAAAGTCATAGAAATATCAGTATACCAATTGGAGAGGTTTCTGTCTGCAGCTGCCTGTGAGTCGAACTCCAGGTCTGTTTCTGTGAGTGACTATGTTGACATTTTAAGAAGCATTTATTAGAGTATAAAAATGAAAATGCCCACGGATGGGTTGTACACAATACATTGTAGGGGGCACAAAAATCCCTTTGCTTGGCTTTGTGTGTTTAATCAGAATAATTAATGAGCCTGACAATTTAATTCTGCATAATCGTATTCTTATAAGAAACTCCACAACTTCTCATTAATCAAATTCTGCAGAAAAAGCAGATGTGTTGCAAAAATAGGCATGAAAGAAACCCTGGGCTCCACTGGGTGCTGCTGCACCTGAACTTTCGAGAAAATAAAAAAAAAAAAAAACAAAACCACAGAAGTGTGGAAACTTAACATCTTTAAGTTAGTGGGGTTTTTTTGTTTGTTTGTTTGTTTGTTTTGCTGCCCATGTGAAAGATTAGGAAATAGATTGGCCCCTTCCCATGGTTCAGATTACTGGTGAGCAAGAATCATGAAGAATAGCAGGAGTTAGTGGATGTAAATGGATGGTGTGGACAGTATCAACTCCTAGGAGAGATATATCTCTTTGAAGGTAGCATTGCCTACTTTCCCAGTCATGAGAGACCAAACATTGACCAGATACAAAGTCTGGACAATCTCTCTTACTAACATCCAGATCCAGTTTTCCAAAACACCCTGAAATAATTACAATTTCTGTTAGATTTTTTTACAAAAGTGACTTAAGCACTTTGAAGGTTATCTAATTTTTAGTGGAGGACAGTGGGATATATAGTGTAAGGGGGCTGATTAATGAGTATTTATTACATGAAGGTTTTTAAAAAGTTGTTTTGTATTGTACCTGATTATCCACAAACACAAGTGCTACACCATACTTGGTACAATAGTTGTTCATACTGCATGGCACAAACCCTGAAGCTATACATTTCCTTTAAAGGAACAATGTTAATACTAAAGCCCAAAATTCATGAATTGTCTACAAATAATTTTATTTCTTACCAAAGTTATCTATAGCATACAGTTATTCTCTGAGCGTTCAGGTATTAAGCATGCAGAGTTCACAAAAGAGATCTGGTCTGCTGCTCTTTCCATCTCTATCAGGAGATAGAAAGTCATAGACTCTCAAGTAAAGTGACAGGCTCTATTCTCTTTATGGCATTACAGATTTGAGGAATATGTCACCTATTTCTGACAGCATTGCTTCTTTGGAGTGACAACCCTATGGGACCCTGGGGAACCTATTGTGAATCACTACTAGTTTTGCTTTATTGGGGTAGGGCGGTTTGTCTGTTAGTCTGAGTTTTTTTCCAAAAGAAGCATAGCACTAGTTTCATGATTCTAGGACATTAAATCATACCAAATAGTCTTTGTCTTGTCTTTTCTTTTCTTTTCTTTTTTTTTTATTCACTTGTATCCTTACTAACCAGGAGTGCAAATATTTTAACAGCCCAGATGTTCTTACTGCAGATTTCTTTTAATCAGAAACAATAAATTATATTTTGCAATAAAATCATGCTAAATACAGAACATACTATGACTCTGCATTCTTTCTATTTCAGATTTCTAGTCCTCTATCATTTTTGTTCTCTACCAGAACATTGCCCACACATTATCGAGGGTGTGCTTATCCAAGCTATGCATATTTTGCACTGAGATTCTGGGGCCCGGTTTATCTACTCGGTGAATGTTAGTGCATACCTGGACTTCACCCAGGGAACTAAATAGGTCTTTTTCTGAAGAAGCCTGACTAAAAGTTAGAGGTTCCACCCCTCTGCATTCTATGTCAGTACCATAACTATCAGGTTTGAATGGCAAGCTTCTCCCGTGTTTTATGTAACACATCCTCTCCATAGATCCTTATTTCACTACACAAACTGTAGTCTTGGAAGGACAGTGCTCAAACAGATATATTCCTGCATTAGCTTGTACTTGTGGCTTTGCTGTAGAAATATTTAGTATTGGAATCTGAGGACACAGTTAAGAAGGCAGGTATAGGCTGGGTTCTAGGAACCAGCATATTATGTTGGAACAAATTTCAAAAGCTGAAAAGTCAAATGTTCCCCATTCCTTCTTCTTTGCCCAACTTTATATGATGAGCAGGACACCACATGGCATGGAATACTCCTTTGGTCAGTTGGGGTCAGCTGTCCCGGCTCTATCCCCTCCCAACGCCTTGTGCACCTGCAGTTTACTAATTAATGGGGCAGTGTGAGGAGCAGCAAAGCCTTGACTCTATGTGAGAACTGTTCAGCAGTAAATAAAATGTCCCTGCATTATCAACAGTTTCCAGCACAAATCCAAAGCACATAATAGCTACTACGAAGAAAATTAGCTCTACCCTAGTCAAAATCAGCACAACACCATAATTCACTGACAACTTTTCAGCTTGTCCTCACACCTGCCTCATCACTGTGCATTTGATGGATAATGACTGGACTATTGGATGACCTTGTTTACCATCCCAGATCTGCTCTCTGTGCTCAGCACTGTGGGCCTGTTCCTCTATCCCTGCTCCCTCTGGTCATGGAGCAGCACCTGCCCTTGCTGCTCCCTGACTATTAGAAAAAAGACTGTGGGCTCTGAACACTCATGCATCATTTATTGGCCTTTGTTGTTCATCAGAGTCTCTCTCAATCATCTCCAATAACTGACAGTGACCTGTAGGATCAGTATTTCTCATTCATATAACTGAGGGTTTGCTGTGGCATCTAGCATATGGATATCTACATCATTTATACAGTAGTAGAATGTCTGTGAAACACTGTTTGAAATCCACACAGATGCTAGTAACGAGTAGCATGAGAAGATGGACAGTCAGTAAGATGGAGTCATTGGCTTTCTCCATGACAAATCCAACACATATTTGTAACTCCAAAGTGGTTCCATAGTGTAAGGGGATCCAGGCTTCCTGCCAGCAGTGCTACTGCCCTGGAGCAGTGAAACTGTAGGTGTGTGGTGCGAGCTCATGCAATAGCGCAGATATCAGTTCCTCACCAAGACTTTTAATGCAGACTCTTTAATCTGGAAGCTCATTCTTTTTTGCAAAATATCCCACGTCAGGAGGGTTGGAACTAGATGATCTTTAAGGTCTTTTCCAACCCACACCGTTCTAAGATTCTGTGACCATCTTCACTGACCAGTATCCAAACTGGAAGAGACTCATTCTTATTGCAAGTTTAAGACCAAGGCAGAGGGCCATGGTAGAAAACTCTGCTCTTTGAGATTTTTCTATCAGTTTATCACTACCTTAGTCTTAAAAACTTGTAACTTCTAACAGTTTTGTCCTTCTGATTTCTCATAATACATAATACGTATTTTTGGTGTACTTTTAGTCCTAATCAGTTTTCACTTAGGACTTGCAAGAGGTGCTTTATTTTGTTTCATTCTGAAGTCATGCATAAGGGTAAATTGTTACTTCCTCGATCCACACGCACACACAAACAGTCACACATACGTGCCCTGCCCCACTGCTCCAATTCTCAGGGGAAGTCTACAACTAAAGTTCTGCCTATGAGGAAATTGAGTAGGATGAAAAAAATAATGTATTGTGTAGAGGTACCTATCACAGACTTATTTGAAATCTGCTATTTGGGAATATAATCAATTTACCTTTTTGGAGGAAGGGGGTTGGCTTTGTTAGCAAAGAAAATAAAAAAGCTATTGGCATAAAGTTTAGATCTTGGGGTATTGTGGTGTTTATCACAATTTTATTCATCCCGTAAGTTCCATTCCCAAGTCATTTTTGTCCTTCCTAGACTGGGAAGATATAGTGAAATGTCTTCTGCAGTCTTCAGAATTTGTTACTCCTTCCATAGCAGGACTGGGACATTCTAAAAGGGAACATTTCCAGGAAAATGCTGCAGCCTGTTATGGTTTGGAAGAGAATGGGGATTGGGAAATGATGTTGCGGAAACAGTTGGCACTGAAAAAGACACAACCAGTTAAGTAGGGAACTAATGGGGTACTGAACGGTCTATAGCTGATCATGTATCAAGAGCTGATGATAAACCTCAGTTCATCACATATTGTTGAAGGTTTGTAATTACACTGAAATAGCTGAGCAGTACTAGAATCTTGCACATATGTTAATTTTATTCAAAACATTAAAACATTTTTAAAAATATTAGCAGGGATTTTGGAGAAGCCTCATAATGACTTTAACTAGTTCACTATGAAAACACATTTAGTCAAAGTGCTGTCTCAGGTAGACAAGAAATGCAGCCAGCAGAAGGACACAATATGTTCAGTTTCCATGGAAATTTACTCAAAGGAAAAGAGAAGGTAAGCACTTCTTCCATAGATAAGGCAGTAAAATATGCTTTAAAACGTTGTAAAGTCACCTAGCCTGCTATAAAAAAAATCAATGAAACACAATAGCAACTTCCTTATTTCTATACCTGTAAAGATAAGCAGTATAAATTTCTAGAGGCAAAGCATGCAAGGGAAGAGTTCAAAACTATACCTGCTAATAAATATGCTTAGTAACAGGCACAGTCTGCTGAATGAACCAAATGTCTCCTTGCCAAAGTAAATCCTATTTTTAGAATGATCACTGTATTCTACAGGCTCACCTATGACTTTGCTGGTTAAATCAAAACATTATCTGGCCTAACAAAAGCCAAAAACATAGGATGATTTTTACGACTACACCTACCAGTATAAACAAGGCTTTTGTGAGGTTTTTTTACTGATCTTAATTTTATACTGGTAATATTTGGGTTTAGTAAAGAACACAATCACTCCGTGCAAATATAAACAAAAGAGGGTTTTTATTATTTTCTTGTAATCAGTGATATATGTATTGTCTGCTTACTCTCAGTATTCATTTATTGATTTGTTTTTCCTGTGTATTCATGCTTTTTTGTTGCCTCTTTGGAGTCTGAAATAACCTAAGGGAGTCAGGATGAAGTCTTACAAACAAGGACTGCATCAGCTTAGCTATTGGTCAGCATCATTCAGAAAGATAAATATCTTCTTAGTAAATTAAACAGCAGTAATCCAAATGCAAATGCTAAATTCCATAAGCATAAGCTGTAAGAGGTGATTAATAAAATTCAGTTTAATTTCAGTGAATCACGATCCTTCTGAAGTCACCTCTGCTGCCTGCTGGCTGTGCACATTACATTGCACACTTAACAGAAGTCTGCCAGTATCTTTTGTGGCATTGTCACATTCTGAAGGTAAATTCATCTTATGAATACCTTGTTGAATGAAGGCCTTATCATGAAATTTTGGGCCTTTGCCTATGTCTTATTCCTGGTGACATTAAGTCCACAGTACAAGCAGCATCAGTATAAACCTTCCTTCATTGTTTCCTTTCCTTACTGAAGCAAAGTAATCATTTATGCTCTATTTTCCTTTCAACCTACTGATTTTCAACAAGGGTCACATGTGATAAACATGATAATTTCAGCAATAAATGGTAACTCTTACTACTTCATCAGCTAGAGGTTTATTTGCCTCTCACTTTCCATCATATAAATGGTTAGTCTTTCATATGGGACAATGCTAACATAAATCCAGAGTAAATAATTAGGTCTATAATCTTCTGGCAGAGATTTTGCCATTTAAGTTAGCTGCACAGGAAGTATAAAAGGTCCTGAGATTTATGAAGCAATAATATTTTGCTTTGAGGGTCTGATCAAGATTCCACAGAAGTTAATGCACATTTTATCACGCCAAGAGCAATTGGCTTAAGCCTTTAGGGGTGAACTTATTATAATAATTATAATATTAAAGCATCATGTTGCTTTTGTATTAAAGTTGTATCATATTAAGGAGATAATTAGGCTTGCTGAAGCTTTATGTGTTTGGCAGTTAAATGTGAGAACCGTTTCAGAATAAGAAATCTATTTAAAAGAGGCACAACATCATTATTAGTCAAAGAAAAATAATGCTGTGTAAAAAGACTAAATTGAGAAATTTTTTATTTTTTTTTTTACCTTTTGGAAGGCACTGTGACTTGTGCTGAAACAGATCTGTGTTTACCTGAAAAATACTTCCAGACAAACTTTATAGTCACATTTTGTGACTGGATATTTTCTTTTAATCATGCAGCAGTGTCACAATATTTAGTAGATAGAAATAATGAATATAACCTGTTAGCATGTGTATCACATAGCAGATTTGGTGAAAGCATGTAGCATCCCTTGTGCACTGACAAAATCACATTTTATTTCATATCTTCCCAATGCTGAAATAGATTGCTGTGCAATACCATAGCATTTGGCAAGGAAGGAGTAAAATCCCTACAATGCTGAGGATGTCTTAATTATGATGTTACTATTTTAGGTCATCCAGAATCTGTGTGTCATATTTATTCCCGAAATATTTCCTCTGAAGAACTAAACTGCTGTTTTAATTACCTAATGCAAATTCCCCTAAATTCCGAAATAAAAACAAATTAACTCCTCAGATGCAGATAATGAGAACAAATCAATAACACCATTGTAAAATAGTACTAGCTTCAGAAGACAGCTGCAAGAGTAAAAAGGTCCATTTGTTTTGAAATCCTTCCTGAACATCATGACTCATCTTCTGGTTCTATTTTGGGCTCTGTCGTATGTGTGTGTGGCTGAGGTCACACAAGCCAGTAATCCAAGCAACTGAAGCAGTGTGAGTTGTCAAAAAGAATAGTTTATTACGTGGATTTGCAGTATAGAAATGTCTTTTCATGCTCTGCCTCTTCATAAAAGGATATGAGCAACAATGTGCCTTGGCTGCAATGACTTAAATCTTCTTATTCAGAATAAGAGAGAGTTTCAGATTCTTTCCCTAGGTAATGTCAAATCTAACCCTTTACTTGCAGGGAAATCAGGTAAAAATAGTTGACAGTTTTTCATTTTATCTGGAAAGCAGGTTTGGAGGGCTCAGAGAAACGATATATATTTAAAATATAAACAAATTTCTAGATCTAGATTGTAGCATTTGTTGTAGTAATGCCCTCAGAAGACTAAAAAGGTCAATAGCTGATTTTTACCCTTTCATCCTCTAATTAGAAAAGTTCACTATGTATGTACTTGATGACAATATGATCACGAGTGCTTTTTTAGCTTGGATGTCAAATGTGAGGGCTGCAAAGAGTGCAGAACACTCATGTTTGCTCACTGGGACATCTGCACGGAGATGTCGAGCTGGGGCTCGTTCGGGGCACATGATGAGTCATCTCTGGCTGGCAGAGAGTGCTGCTCAGCTCGGTGAACAAACCACTGCGGCCACAGTGTTACCCGCTTGGAAGGAAGCAGATGTGTTGGGAAAGGAGAGAGAGGAGACACCCACAATATATTCACATACGAAACGGTGTGTTTTCTCCAGTTTTTAAGATTTACATGGGTGATTTTGAGAGCTGAGAATACCAGTGCACTTTAAGACAAGCCTCTGGATGAAATGATGGTGGCTCTTAAAGTCAGACAATGAGAAGAATAAGGATCCACTAGTTTTAATAGGATACTGTCACTATGCACTCATCACTTCAGAGCAATTATTGCTTTTAGATTTGACAGTTTTGGAATTCCAGGAACAGTATTGTGTTACAAACAAACACGAAGAAAATAAACCCTGTGATCTGTACTATGCAATAAAAATTCTGGGGCACTTTATGTCTGCCTCAGGCCCTAACTTTCAAAGAAAACTTGATTGGCAGTTTGGTGGTTTAGTTGCTGCTGCTGACGATCACCTATTTAATTTTTTACTCCACGTCCCACCCCAACCTCACCACTCCCCTCCCCTCACCCCCCGCCCACCCCCACCCCCAACCCCCAACCCCCGCCCCAATCTCTAAAGCCCTTCACAGTATGGAAAGCTATTAAATTTTCTAAATAAACTAGGGTGTTTCTTGACCCTAAACTAGGATGGGGCTTCATTGGACTCTGGCCACAAACTCATCCCTAGATTTAATTCTTTTCACCAGTGTCCTGGGAATAACGTAAAAAGTGAAGCAAGTCACCTTATGATTAGAAACAGCAGGCCCAGCACTCCATCTGCCCTCTGATATGTTAGACTCTCTCACTGTTGCTTCCAGGACTTGCTATAATGGACATCCTGATCCTACCACAGCAAAGCTTTGAAAAAACCAGAAATGATGGGCAATCAACAATAAAATAAATGGTAAAAGCTTTATGAAGAGTCTTGAACACAAGGGCATCTGGACACTTTGTAGTCAGCAGCTAGTGTAGAGAACAAGCTACTTATCAAAGAGTAAAATCAGTTGTGTTTCTTATTATCTGACTGCATATAACCAGTATGCTTTTGGGTGGATGGCTTTTCATCTAACTAACAAAGTAAGTGAAGAAACAGTGGTTATATTTTTCTAATCAACTGTCTGGAGAACAGGTCATTCCATTTCTGGAAGGAAAACTGATGTTTGCAAACAATTTATGCTCCACATAAGCTCCATTTCTTCTACATGCAAATGAATATATTGGTGCTGTGTCTTTCAAATTCTGTGTATTTATTTGTCTCCTATGCTACTGTTAAAAGGGACACTAGTACCTAGATTAGTTCTGGCAAGAAATTTATAAAAAAATCTGAACACACACCAAAACCGAGTACATTTTAGTTAGAGCAACATATGTTGTTACCAAACTAGAGGTACTAAACATACTCCTGTTCATTCATCTGGAGCAAACTGAACTCAGCAGCATAAGCAGTAGCATTCTAACAAGTGAAATGTGCAAAGTATCCACGTGGTTATTAATTTCTTTTTGTTTTGTGGAAGTAGTACCAGGATTATATGCCAATGGAACAAGAACATTTCTTTAACATTAAGTCAGCTGGGTAACCCCTTTCACCAAGAACTCACTGGTTTGTTTGTGCAGATATCAAGATATACTCTAGGAGGAAGGGGTAACTTGCCATGTTTTTCCAAGATGTAGTCCTCACAGCAAAATTACTGGCTGGTAAAATTATATCCTGCTTTAAAATAATTTTAAAAAAAAGAAATTAAAAAATCAGAGAGAATATACTTTTTCCAATTTACAAAAAAAAATATATAAAAATTGCTGTGCCTAAATTCCATGCTTGCCAGGCTTGAGATGTACAGACCAACTTGTGTCTACGGCACAGATATAAAAAAGCTCTAATAATGCAAGCCAGTAGGAGCTCTTACTTTGGCATTTAGTGAGGTTTTTTTAATCCAGACCATAGTGCTTGCCTAACTCATGGCAAAGCTCTGGCATTTTAATTAATGCAAATGATAGACAAGTTGCAAAAGATGAAAATATGCAATGGAAGCATAAACTGCTGTTTTTTGTTGTTGCCCTCTACCATGGAAATTTGGAAGCTACAATAGAAAGGAATCTGCTGAATTCTATAAGAACATGAAAAAGTAGAGATTTTTGCAGAAGTATTGGATGGCAGTTAATAGGGTCATTTTTCTCCCAAGGGAAAATAGACTTTCCTTCTGTAAAGATTTTTTTTTATTATTTCCTCATGGTGTGCAGTACTATAAATTGCATCCAGGGGACTTGGCTGGAATTTACAAATGGCTATAGCCTTTTATTGTGTTTTATGCACTTGTCATATTAGAATGGCTACTGTAACTGAAGTAATATAGTAGTCATTTTCTGCACAATTTGATTTAGGGAATTTGATGTCTGATGAGAACTTATTACAGGATTGAGCATTAATATTATTTCCTGCTATATTCTGGTTTAGTACCTCCCTTCAAATCTAAAGTTCATTGATATTCTCCCAGTCACTCTCAAGGTTAGTAATTACATGATCATTACTACCTACCTTCAACTCACTTTTGGGGAATTTCCACTCTCAGACAGTTACAGTGTTTGGAAAGTCCTTCAACAATTTTAGAGTTTTGCAAAAATATATGAAACTTGCTTCTTCAGCACTATCCAAAGTTCTGGGTACTAATGAGACACCCAGTAACTCCCACCATCACCCCACATGAGGAGCTGCAGTGACAACCCCGCACAACACAGCTGTAGCTTTGTTCCATGGTGCTGATGCCAAGTGAAATTTCTAAGTTTACCACGGGCCTCCACACCACTCTTACCCTTTTGATGTGTGACTTTTAGTCCAATACACTTCAAGCTACTTCTTGAGATGGATTTGTGCTAAAAATAAGGACTATTGAACCCAAATGTGCCAGAACTCTATAGGTTTGATTTGCAGGGAACATGCCTTTCTGCACTACCAGCTTCGTGATTTTAAGATGAAGTCTCCTGACATTTGCTGTTTAAGTAAATGACCTGTCTCTTGAAGATTGGTGATTGTAAGACTGTCTGCTTTCATTTAAGTGAAATCTCTAGGCCCTTAACTGCAAGGCAAAGTTTGAAAAGTTATTCTGACTTCACTTTGTGTTTTCGGAAACAAAGACAGAATCTTTCAAATTAAAAAAATAATTTGGGCATTATGACTTTTCTTTTGCAGTTGGCAAAACAGCACATTTCCTCCACTGTCATTTTTATCACTGTTGTCAGTGAAACAACAGTGGCAACTGTTGAAATTGCTTTGAAGAACTTCGTTTACTACTTCTTATTAAGTCAGTCTGTAAATTATAAGAGTTAGCATCACATATTGATTAACCAGCTGATCCAGGGATTCCTATGTGAAAATCAGTAACATGAGATTTTTCAGAAACTGAATGAAATGAAAATGCATTGGATTTGTCAGATGAGCTCTTTGCCCTTGACTAAAAATTCTCTATCTATCATAATGTAAGTAATTTTAAGCATAAAGAAACTAGGGTACAGATGTCTAAGAGGAAAAAAACACAGTGAGATGTTGGAAGGAAAGGAAAACTGAGAAAACCCAAGAAGTTTTCATCAAGCAGCATCAATGTCAGAGCAGCATCAATATCATTAATGCTGTGAAACCAGAAATCTTCATGATGACTACACAAAGAGAGGCTGCCATGTTGTAATAAAATAATTTTCTGCTCAAAGGGAAACGGAATTTTTAACTGGAGATATTTTACTGCTTCACAGAAGAAAGGCAGTGGGAAGTGTAGGATACTGTGCTGTATAGACACCCTTTGGCTATACTAACTTTTGGCAGATTCTCTAACAATATTCTGCAACTTCCGTCTTCCTAATCCCTAAACTTTGAATGCCACAAGTAGCTGGCAGATACCTCCTGGATGGAGAAAGGGGCAGAAAGGGCCCCAACCTGCTTTACAGAGGTCAAAGAGGGAAAAGTCCAGTTTGGAAGAGAATTCCTCTATCAGAGTTATAAACCAGCAGGAAGTTATTATTGAAGAATGCCTGTGTGTTTGACTCTGCAGTCTAACCCTCAGGACACTTAACTGATAGAGAAAAAACCTTGATTAAGATGCTTGCTTCCTGGGGATACGTGAATACAATATTCCGTCCCTGAATTTTAATAATAATAACTGTATTTTTAAAAACACCACACAAGATCCAAGTAGGTTTTCCCCTTTCATATGAATTCCTTACTTCCTAGGTTATAAGGCTTAGGTATTTCCTCTTTGATATTATTTTAGCCTTCTAGCCATTAAGTTTTAGAATGTAGCTGAGCTTTTTTGAGTCAGAATCTTTCACTTGATAATATTCCTTTAGTTTCAAACCAACACTGAGGCTTTATCTCCTCCACTGCTTTGTCCCAACTCCAGTCAGTATGTCATGGCAAAGCTTACCTTGTATTGGCAACAAGTCCACACTACTAGAGGGTAGCAAGGGGACTATTCTACTTCAACCACTGTCATTCTAAGCTTTCCCCAAATTTCCTTGCCTTCCTGCAGGCTCCAGGAACAGCACGGTTTCTCAGCGTCACCAGTAGCTGGCTGCCACTTCACAGTACCAAGAGGGTGTTCAAACAGTATATTCAGCAAGTACAAACAGCCTCATTTCAGTATTAAATTACCTCTATCTGGTAGCTGGACAGGATCCAAGCCATGGCAATGCAGAAAAGCCGGAGACTTAGCACTTCAAGACTTGCTTGTCAGACATTTTTCTTTTAACAGTCATTAAGGAAGTGTATGATGCCATACAATGTAATCTAAACATTTCTTCACCTCCTAAAATTTTAATCTTTACCAACGGCCCAATCAACACTCTTTTGAACCCCGTAGACTGTTAAAGCAGCAGAAGTATGTGCAAAGTGATTTTATAGCCCAACTGTACCAATGTTTGTCATGTACTAGAAAATCACCTAGAAATGTTTTTTTCCACAAACTTCCTGTCTTAGATGCAGAGGCTCTAGCATTGGGATAGGATGTGTCCGTAGGTTCTGTAGGTCAGATGTATCTTCTTATTTCATTAAAAATCAAAATACATTGGAGATTTTCCACCTTTCTATTTCATACTTACTCTCACCTTTTTATTTTGCAATTTTTTTCCATATATTTCCTGTGTGGCTTTCCCGTTCTCATATTCACCTTCCTCTTTTTCATTCCCTTTTCCTGTGTAGTTCAAGCTTTGATTATCTAATAAGACTTTTCCTCATAGTGGAGTTAAGCTGGAATTGAAAAAATGTTTGCTAAATTCTCCAAAACAGAAAATGGCCAGGAAACATGCACACTACCTGTGACCAGAAAATAATTGAAATTGTAAGAGATGTAAATCTGTAGATAGGATGCTCCAAACTGTCTGTACAGGTGTTGCTAAAAGATCACATCTAAGGAAATCTCTCTCTGCGCTGCTGAGAAGAAAATATTGAAATATTAACTTTTAAGAAACATTGACCATGGAAAGGAAATATTTTGTCAATGAAAGAGTAAATCTAAAGAGTGTATTGATAGAAATGTAGAAATGTAAGGAGGAGGAGAAGAGGGAGAACAATGTCAAGCTTCTTGAAAAAATCTCAAACATCCTTCTGGAGAGGGTCTGCACTTGGGGCATCTCAGCAGCACCACACTTTCATCCTCTTTCCCCAATCACCTTTTTCTTGCTCAATGTGGATGACAGTCAGTGCAGGATTGTGGAGAAATAAGAAGCAGATTGTGCTCGTTATGCCAGAACGGTAGGTTCACCAGAAATTCAAGGGAAAATTATGAGGGTGGAAAAGAAAGAAGTAGCTGGTGATATAAAAAGAACTGAGATACAAAGGGACAACTGGAATATCAGCATTCCTTATTGTTAATGAACAGTGAGGAGCAGGCTGATTGAAGACAGCTATTTTTCTAAAGTCATTATTACAGCTAGAAGGTGACTGCTATGTATAAAACTACCTCTCTCTTTAAAATATGCTGCAAATTCTGCAACACATACAAGACTTGTTTTACCATTCGAATGAAAAAGAGGGGGGCTTTAGAAAATGTAGCAAGTTTCCCAGTATCTTTGTCTCAGGTGATCCTTTTGTGATATTTTTTCTCAACTGAACCTTGTACCGTGAGCAGCAAATAGTATTTTTAATGCATCATAAATATGTTTGGCTTATTTATTCCTTTATTTTCAAAAAAAATCTTAGTGTACTCTGCATGAATGAATGTGAGTACTGTAAAAAAATGTTTTCCAACAGAAGTCGTAAATACTAAATTCTGCAGCAAGTATCCACTAGCTCTAACACTAAAAAAAAAAAAAAGAAAAGGTACTGAAAGGTTCTATTTTCTGTCACAAAAGCAGGTGCTTGTTACTTGCAGACCTGATGCTGAATCTGTGTAAAACTTCATTATGAGATATTTTTTTAAACTCCTGGAGGAACTGAGGAGCAAAGGTGACTAAAATACAAAGTGATCACAATGACTGGAAAAGAGAACAATCTGCAGAAGACCCTGTGGCAATGCCAGCGTTGCCTTTGTAACCCAGGAGAGACAGTGCCACTGGGGAGATCATTATGCAGGAGTTGGTATTCTAAAGCTTCACAACACCTTAAAAAGAAGTAGCAAAACAAAACCATGGCAGAGACAAACCTCTAGGACCTCAGAACAGCCTGCATTGCCTCAGAAATAGGTAATTCCCTGCTTTCCCAATCCCCTAAGAGATCAATTATGGAATTCTTTTGAATAACAAAACATAATTCAAATTTCAGTCTCAGCTGCTGCCTTACCTGGTATATAAATTCAGTCCTCAGAAAGCCTAGCTTATGGTAGAGGCAGTGGAGCAAAAAGGGTCGGATAAGTGTGTAGCTTATAGTTTTTATAGTGCTCTAGCTTGGCATGAATAACGTAGGTACCTTTCACAGAAATGTTTTAAAAATTTTCTGGGTATAATGACTGTGGTATTAATGGTTTTGGGCACATACTTTCTATCCCATCGGTTTTAGATGATCTAACCATGCTGCTGCAGAGACACTAACTATGAAGGGTAGTTTGGCATAGGGAGTCCCAGGCTGGCAATAGCTCCCAGGCTACTCCCCACTTCCCATAGAGGCTGGTACCTCCCCAGTGCCCACAGTCTGCTGCTGCCCATGGCCACCCTGCAGTGAGCTACCCTGGCACCACCTCACCCAGCCTGGAGCTCCCTGCAGAAAGGAGCATTTCCACATGAATTACCACTCTAGGACATGTCTTTAATTAGTGACCTTTCTTTGTAGCTGGTACTCTCTAATAGTCTGAACAGACTGTAAAAGTTTTGCTTAAGACAGAGGCCATTGTACAGGAATGATGGGCCAGTGCCAGGTCCGGAGGTATTTACACAGGAACCTTGTCATGGATTTCTGGTAGCCCAGGATGACATCAGCGAGTGATAGAGTTGCTTGTTTTTGACCTCACAAAAACAAGAAGTCCTTTTTGTGCAGAATTTCCAGATTCCTGTTCTACCTCCAGAAATTTTTTCCCCATTGGTTAGTGCTGGTTTTTCATTTAACAGTGAGGCAGTACCTGAGGAACTGGACAGGACTTTGTGCATTCCTTGACTCGAAGCTTTTCCCTATGCTAAGATATTAACATAGCATGCAGTCCCTCTGACTATCTTTGAACTAATGTTTGCAAGCAATATATGTAGAAACAACTCTTGTGGCATGAAGAAAATTTAGAGCAATAAAGTTGCAATATGAATACACAGCTTGTTTTCAAGAACATGCCTCCTTCTTGCCATGAAGGCCTTTTACAGAATGGCCAGGCTTGCACTTAGTTGCTGGAATAAAAACATGTACCACTGCATGCTTGCATTTTCCCTTTTTTTGTAAAAAAGAGAGTTTATGTTTACCTTGACAGAAGAGAGCTAACAGTGTGCGTCACAAGCCCTGTGCCCTGCAGCAGTTGTGCTGGGAAGTCAATGTGACGGCACAGCAAGAACTCCCTGCCACAACTCCATCGGTGCCTGGATCCCAGCTCCTGCCCTGGCACCTGGGAATCTCACAGCAATCCTTCAGAGCCAGGGCATTGGATTATGTTTTTTGCTCTGAAATTCAAACCTGCAGCTACTAAGTTAATCACCATGAATTTCATAAAGTTTCATTTCAGAAATTTTTTGGGTGAAGTATTGATTTATGTGGAGGTGTTGCATTAAAAAGCAAAGAATTGAGTGTTTAGACCTCCTGTATTGGTAATGCTTAACCAAAACAATTTGGAGAGTGAGACAATTAAAGCAAGTTGGATCTAGCCGAATACAGTGATGGCACATAAAATGTTAAGATTCAGTACTGAGACTGTCAGAAACATCTCAGCCAGAAATGACAGTTTTATAGCATCTTGGAAAATATACCTTTACTTTGCTCAGCAGCACTTCAGAGCCTTCATATATCAATTGGTCCAGAAGGAAAATGTGAACATTATTGTTTTGTCTAAACAAAACAAGTCTGTTTCAGTAAGTTTTCTGGCCAAAATTGATGAGACTAAAATAATATGTCAAAATCAATGTGTGCTTAATATCAGTGTGAAGTTAATTTGGTTTTGTTTAGGTTTATGCACTGGCAAACATTTATAGAATGTGGTGTCCTTGTGGAGTTCTGTGGTTTTGGAGTCTATAGACAAATTCAGTAATATAAAAATGCATATGGTCTATGACCAGTACTTGAAACAAAACTTCAGAAGTATTGGTAAAGGTCAAGTTCTTACTTCCCTCTATTCCATCTTGTTTTCTATGGAAAATATCAGTATATGCTACTGAAGTCCCAGTGTGGTATATATGAGTTCATTTGTGTCACTGTACAGATCTTTCAAACTTATCACTGGCAAAATAATCTTTCTGGAGGTCACTGTGGTTTACAAGGAAGCTATGCCAATTCCAACCAACAGATACTAAGCTCAACAGAGTGCAAGGCATTTTCCTTTGCATTACAGCTAAAATCTCATAACCACCTCTATCCAAAAGAAATATGAGGTCTTAACAGCTTTGAGACAAAACCTCATAATAACAACTTCTTTTATGTAGCATTTTTCATTTCAGGATTGCACAAAGCACTTTGATTCATGGAATTGCTTTTAAGCTGAGAGAAATCGTGATTTTGGCATGCTGCAAAGCACAGATCTATAGTTCTTCTACAGTGCCTTGTAACTCAGGACCACTGTAGCAACCTTGAAAGACCCCCATCAGTCAGGTTATGTCAGACTTACTTTGCAAATAGGGAAATTGTGATATTCAGTTAACTGGCTGACTCTGAACATACAGCAAGAAATTCAGTGCTCAAAATGAATTGAGATTAATCTACAAATTAATTATTTCAGCAGCTGCAAAATGCTTAGCCATTTTCAGACACACATTTGGTAGGGGAAAACAAGCTTCTGAGCACAGTTCCTTCTTTAAGTCTCAAGGACTTGTGTGAACAGAATTAATTGTTTTTAATTGAAAGCGTAAGAGCAGTGATAGACACATGATATTAATAATTTTGGGGTTTCATTATAGTATTTGGAGCCAAAACATAACATAGAGAAGGTTGTTTCTCTTCCTCACATACCATTAACAAACCTTGTGGTGATAAAAGCAAGTCATAAGGGATGCTTTAAGGAGATTTTATTACATTTCTTTGCCATGAAAAAATAATGAAATAGAAATAAAAGAGAGAAAAACCAAAAGGCAACAAAAGAAAGTGGAGATTCAATGCTGTTTCTGTTTCATGCTAATAAAGGGCAACTTTCTATTGTTTTCATGATGCACTAATGAGTAGAGCTGTGTGGATAAATATGGAGCAATTCAAACAGAATGGCAGGTACAAAGAGGCTTAAAAAATTTTGTAATGGGAATGATTAAATTATAAGATTTATTTTTATCTACAGTGGTGACTTTCTGAGGTGCAATGCAATATATGCTGTTCAAACTTAGAATCAGTGAAACACAGTGAATGATCCAGTTTATGGCTAAACCTAAACAAAGCTACTGGATTGTTCACTAACTATAGGAAAAAATAATATTAACATAACTCAAGTTGCATGTAAGTTTTTTAGACTTGGTTTTAGATGCTAATACTAATAGATGTATAAGATGTATAATAACTTCAATTCTGCCAAATTCTTATTGTGAACATTTATTTACAAGTTTCCACAGTCTTTCTAAAACAGTGATGTGAATGGGTTTTTAGTGAGATTTTTTTAAATATACTTTCCTTTTGTAAATTTTATTTTTGATGTTTTTGCTTTATCTAATGACAGGATTTAAAATACCTTAATCTACTGGTAAGTCTAGGGCTTGTAGGGAACGTCCTTCTGTATAGAAGTTTTCACTCTTCTGGGAGAACCATTATTTCATTAACTTGGATTTTCTTTTTCTTTAAATCAGTACAAAAATTATCTATTTAATAATGAAAAATAATAATTTCTTTCTCTAGGAATACAGTATAGTCTTATATCTATTTAGACTTCTGAGAAGTGTTTGTTACACTTTGAGTCAGGTCCTGAGTATTAACAGAAAGACTCGATCCTATTAAAGTATGTCTTTCATTGTAGCACTAAGTAGATGAAAGGAATATTCATAGAGTCACCTGGTTGTTTAGCAGATTTCTCATCATTCCTGAAAAGACAGACCTTTCTAGCTTTACTGAAAAATCCAAGGAAGCAAAATAAAATTACCCATTTTTTCACTTTCCACACTTAGAACCACTTGGGATCAGTCTGCTATCTTTTATCATGGCAATATACATTGTTGCACACTCCACCACAGGAATTTGTTAGGATTTTTTCACCTGAAAGGTAGAAGTAATTAATAACTTTCCATATTACTGACATTTCTTTCAAGATGATTCTATGCTATGTTCAATCTAAAGTAACACATCATTGATTTTTAAGCACAAAGAGATTCCTGATTTCCCACAGATTCTATGATGTTAGGATGCTTGTGAAACCAGTTTATTCTGACTTTTTTCCCCTCAGAGTTTAGGTGTTCAAATTTTACTTTGTTAGCACTGTATTGATTTTAGCTGCTAAGTGACCTGAGATTATGGGTATATGTTCTAACACTGGTGGAGTGGAATGACTTTCTCTGTATCAATTTTCTTTTTTCCTCTAATGGGTAGGAAACCATGAAAATTTGAGATAAGCTGTGTCAGTGAGATTTCAGGGACAAAATGTTAGCTTCAAAGCATTCAGCTTATTTTTAAGCATGAGATGCAACATAGCAACATGACTTCAAACTAGTGAAGTCTTTCATCTAGGGCCTACATTCAAGGTTAGTATTCTCAGAAACCAAACTACATGCTAAAAGCAATGAAGGCTTTAATTTCAGCACTGCAGAAATGTACAGTGGAAACTATTTGTTCCAGGTAACATAATAAATTGTATATCGAGCATATAAAAAAAATAAAATTTGAAACCTGCCTTTGTGGTTTACTGTGGTTATAAAATGAGAAATTTAACAAATTACAACATTAGCATAGAACAACCTCTATAAGCAGCTGAAGAGCCATCATTAATGTGCAGAATCCACTAAAATAACATATTGCTTTATTCAGAGTCTTTGGTAATCTGACTGGAAAAATAATCTACCATAGACAACAAACCTGAAGAACACAGATGAATTTCACATTTTGCACAAAAACACAGGAGAATTTTTGTTATTATGTGGCATACCAGAGGCCATCACTTGGTCTGCAGCATACTGCAAATGCTGCAGTTGGGGTTTTCATTAAAAACCCTTGTCCAAGAAGTTCAACATCACACAGTGAAGGGCAGGTACATCACCCAGATCTGAATCTTGCATTGCCAAGGTGTTCATGTTTCCACCTTTGTTTTTTACAGATTCATATGTCATGAAATCACAGGACTATGAAAAAAACAGGATTGGAAGAGAACAGAAAAAGTCACCAACTCCATTCCTCTGCTTGAGAGTAGGATCAGCCAGGTGTGTGTCATTTTAAAAGTGGAGATGGCACAGCTCTCTCAGCAGTGGGTTCTTCCTTACCAGTAGGTTACTCCTGATAATGGACTCCCACATTTTCTCCTGCAAGTCAAGCTCTTCCTGGTATTCTGACTGTTCCTGCCTTAGTAATATATTCCAGCACAAGGTATTACAATAAAATTGAGCCACGATCAGTAGGAGGTACATCAACTTTTTAATGATGTGCTCTTTTAACACAGTTAATATTTTTTGCTGGTAGGAACATTGATGAAAATAAAAAGTCAGGAGACGGACAGTATCCTTTAAATTAACTTAATTTTTTTTAATTGAGGTGCAGTTGAAATATAGATCAGGGAAAAAGAAAATGTAACGCTCAGTGGTTTCTGTTAGTACTGTGATACTTCAGATAATTGCAGTACTCTAATTGTATGTTTTTAAGTAATCAAGCAGAATTAAAGTTTTCCAAAATAATTGTTATTGGTGATAGTCATATCTTCCCTAAAAACAGTACATCAAGTATCTTAGTATCCAATTAGAACCATATCAAATCAAACTGGACAGAATGTTTTTGATACTTTTTGGCAACAACTCTACAAAATTTTGTACTGAAATGAAGGCTGAAAAACTTAATGAACATACCAGTTTGGCAACTAGTGATTTTTATCAGGCGAAATGGCTTTTATATAGTGCCCAAATATTTGATCTGTGATTCCTTTTCCTAACTCAGTGCAAATGCTTCTTCAATAATTGATTTTTTACACATTCATTTTGGTGTTAAAACTTAATTTATATTAAATCAATTATTTAGAATCATGATAATTTAAGATTGATATACAGTAATATAAAAATACTTACTTGCAGTGAATATTACAGATCTGATGCTAAAGGGTCAATATAGCAAAGCATTTTAAAGATGAACATAATAAGGTTTCAGTGGACATTAAGCTGAATTGCACTCTGAATCTTAACACACTTGTAGTTTGGTTAATACCCACTTGGCAGTGAGGAAAATAAAGCCATTTAGCCTAACTCAGTTTGTCAAGAGCAAAGGTAAATAGTTTGCCTCCTGCATCTTTCTACCATCACTATGCTACTTCTCTAGAATAAAAGAAAGAGGTCCTGAAGGGGAAGAAATCCACTACAGCCGATCTGTCAAACACTTGGTGTTCAGTCAGTCTGTCTGGTAATTTGAAATAATAAAAGTGTCATCCTGTTTCCAGTAGTATAAGGGCAGAATAGGGAAATGATGACTATCCCAGGCTTTAAGCTGACAAGGAAGTGGGAGAGATAACTTTGGTGCACTTCTCTGCTTCAGGGTTCCTATTTTGCCTCAGGTACATCAGCTTTCCAGCTGTGAAACAAGGGTGAATTGAACTCTCCATTCCTTGAAGTATTGTGAAAAGATCTATTATGTAGCAGAGGTTCAAGAAAGACTGTACTGGCGATCTGAAAGGTTTCAAAAAGATGTTCAGCATGATGACTTCTAAAAACATAATACAAATGATAATTTAACCTATTTGAAAACATTCTTACGACTCGCTGTTTAGACCTTTAAGGGAAGGAATATGTTAAAAATTGGAAGAACAGTAGTATAGATTTTCAATGCAATTTAACCCACTGAAGAACAGTAAATGACTTAATGTCAGCAATACAATGTCACCAGAGTGCCCAAACAATAGATTCTGATCAATCTTTTAGCAGACTAAACACTGAAATTGCCCAGTTTTAAAAGAACATTTTCTGAAACACAATCCTTTAAATTTATTTTAAACTGGTGATTCAAAAACAGACAGTTCAAGTCATTAGTACGTCTTGAAAATCTGAGTATTAACTTTAGAGCAAATAATTGTATTTTTATGAATCCATTGCATTCAAAAAGCTCTTTATAAATGTTCCTTCAGAAGTGTGAGACATGATAGTTAACATAAGCCATTTCTACAGCAGAAGTCATGGGGATAGGTTTCAGCTTAGACACAAATTCTGGTACAGTTGAAGATCTGAAAAATGAGTACAGAATAGAAGGGCTGGCTCAGCGTTAACTTTGTGCAATTAAATCAATATTGTAATACAGACCCTCTAGCTGAGACAGCATCATCCTTCCTGAGCACCCCTACTTACTGCATGTTGCAGCACACTGTGTGAATCCTGCTTTTACCATTACAGGAAAGAATTTAAAAATAGAAGTGAAATGCAGTGATTACCTGGAGTCTGGCTTTTGAAAAGAGAGAATGTTACAAACATCAGAGAAAAATCTTATCGCTTTCCTCTAAATGCATTGGGTGAGAAAGAGATCTTGCATTAGCTATGCCAGTTGCATTCTGACACTGTGCTGACAAAACTGTCACTTTTGCAATCTCCTGGCAAATTTAGACGCTCCAAAGTAGGACCAGACCTGCATACTTGATGCAGGATGCAATAGACTGACTTTTGGCTCTGGGATTCCAGGATTTTTCCAGTGAAGCTGTACAAATAATTCTGTGGTTTGGCTTATTGCAATTCAGTGACTGATCAAACACAATTATTAGGCAGACTCAAGAGACCTTTTTTTTTTTCCCGTAGCTAGAACTAATAGCTTTAAAGCAAAAACAAAGTCCAAAAACCTGCATGCCATGTTCATTATTTTCCACTTTTGAAAGTCATGGTTCTTTAATGAATATCTAAATGAATATCTAAATTAGCCCATTTATTTCGTTTAGAAAATGTCAAAACATATTCTGATACTTCAGGAGGTTTTTTATTCCTCCTCATTTTTGTTTTTCCTAAAGTCCTCCTAAAGTTTTCTTAATCTTATCCAAAATTTTTGAATAATTGGGAAAGGGGAAGTTTTCCCTGTCAAAGAGATTTTATTAAATAAACCACCCATCTTAAAGTTGTGCCTAGCTCTATTCAATGGTCTACTTAAAATATGTGTGTGTTAAGTCCAATCTGTAGAATTATAATCAGCTTAATATCACTATTAAGCAAAAAGTCACTGTCAAAACTGATTCCATTGTTGGCAGTCTTGCCAAGCAGCTCAAAGACTGAATGGACTGGGTGACTAATTAGGGACCTGGAATGGGCTTATTTCTTATCTATAAAGCTTTGCTCATCAGAACGAGACCAGGGAGGATGAAGGCTGGTAAAGAAGAGCTTTTTCTTTTGTCACATGATCCTGCTGTGTTATTCTCCACTTCATTTAATTAAAACATAGAGGTGTACTGCATGACAACCTGAGGATTTTAAGTGTCATAATGAAACTATAAAAAGATGATCCATGATTTTAAAGACTAGAATCAAAGCTCAACTCTGATAAATATGGAAATAATTTTCCTGATTCTCAATTTGCCCAATGAGAATTATTTTTCTAAAAGTAACTAAAAACTCCATATAAAGGAATCAAATATTTTAAATATCATTAAGGAAATAGTAGTGATCTAATAAAACAGTATCAATGAGCATTAAGAAATCGTATTTTAAATCACTGTAATTTATTGTCAGTTTTGATAATTCTACCAATAGGCATATTTAATATGGATTT
Organism: Acropternis orthonyx; assembly: GCA_035583155.1. Taxonomy (NCBI): domain Eukaryota; kingdom Metazoa; phylum Chordata; class Aves; order Passeriformes; family Rhinocryptidae; genus Acropternis; species Acropternis orthonyx. The sequence goes on from JAWWEU010000081.1 coordinate 30,413,606, forward strand.
TGGATTCTAAAATTAAGTTTCTATTTTTGCCCAGAGATTCTCTCTTCTATCTTTAATCTTATTACAGAAAAATTGCCTCTTATTATAAGGATTAGTTTATTAAAACTCTTCATCTCTCTGCTTACACATACACTTCTGCTGCTTGAACTGATACACTCCAGTAAGTCAATGCTGAATTCAAATCTCTCTGTATAGCTGCCAGTGACTAGTTTTGTTAGAAACAAATCTCTCATTTGCAATTATATTCTGATTTATCAGACAACATTCTTACAACATCTTTTTAAAAAAATTTTTATTAATAGTCTCCACTTGAGAAATTATTTTCAATGGCTTCTAGGAAAATCTCACCTGTTCCAAAAGTGTAGCTGAAAGTTCACCAAAATTATTTAACAACTATGTGACTTCATTATCTTTTCTCAGCATGCAGCAGAAAAATAAGATACTTTAGAGGATATCAGGAGGGTGAATTGTTTTCTATACCAGCACTTGTCTATCACAAGAGTTTCGTAATTGTAATACAAGCATTGGAAAAAATGAGGTTGTAAAATACAGTTTGCACATTTGTGGCCTTTTGCTTTTATATATGCACTTTAGATTTGTTTTGTATCCTTTTATCCATTTTGTACCCTTTCCTTTCCAAACACTTGGTTCCTAAAAGAAAAAGCAAACTGAGATTTACCAAATAATAATCTTCTAGAATCTGGAGGCTTAAAGAACATTAAGACTGTAAGAGCCAATAACCGTGCCTTGGGCTCTCCCCAGTTAATAGGGAAAGCAACTGTTACTGCCAAGATCTGACTATAACCCTTTAGACTAGAGACTTCACAGAATCTGGTGAGTTGGAAGGGACCCACAAGGGTCATTGAGTCCAACTCTTGGCCCTGCACAGGACCATCCCCAAGAGTCACACCATGTGCCTGAGAGCATTGTCCAGATGCTTCTCGTACTCAGGCTTTGTGCTGTGACCACTGCCCTGGGGAGCCTGTTACAGTGCCCAACTACCCTCTGAGTGAAGAACCTCTTTCTAAAATCCAACCTAAACCTCCTCTGACACAACTTTTGGCCATTCCCTCAGGTTCTGTCACTGGTCACCACAGAGAAGAGATCAGTGCCTGCCACTCCTCTTCCTCTCATGAGGAAGTTGTAACTGCAATGAGGTCTTCCCTCAGTCTCCTCTTCTCCAGGCTGAACAGACCAAGTGACCTCAGCCACTCCTCATACGGCTTCCCCTCAAGGCCCTTCACCATCTCTGCTGCCCTCCTTTTGACAGACTCTAACAGCTTAATAGCTTTCTTATGTTGTGGTACCCAAAACTGCACACAATATTCAAGGTGAGGCCGCCCCAGTGCAGAGCAGAGTGGGATAATTCCCTCCCTTGCCTGGCTGGCGATGCTGTGCCTGATGCCCCCGCAGACATGGTTGGCCCTCCTGGCTGCCAGGGCACTGCTGACTCAGATTCAACTTGCCGTCAACCAGGACCCCCAGGTCCCTTTCCATGGCACTGCTTTCCAGTACCTCATTCCTCAATCTGTACATATATCAAGGGCTGATCCCTCCCAGGTGCAGAGTACTGCACTTCCCCTTGTTGAACTTCATATGGTGGGTGGAAGACTTGAGAGGTAACTGATTTAGGTGGTTATGATGATTATTAATTAAATAACACACCAGCAAGAAACTACTAAATCTCTAAACTACTATTTATCTGAAAAACACACCTATATTATTAGAAGTATTAAATCACCATTACACTGCTATGCAAAACCTTTGCAACTCATACACGAAAACTATTCTTTTCCTTTCTTCATTTTGTGTTAAAATGTGAGTCTACTTACTTCTCCCTATCATGTCACTTGATGGGGAGCCCATTGGTTTGTCTAAGGAGTTCTCTAGAGCATCCCATGGGACTGGCATGTGCAGTTCATTTTCACTACCACCAGAGTCATATGTTCTCCCACTCTCAGATGTCACCCCCCACTATTCTTTACTTAGTACAATTTATTCTTTTTTGTTGTCTTTTTTCACCACCTTAAATACCATCCTGCTGTTGTGTTTTCCTCATTGGTCGCAATTCTGCTACATACACATCTAAATACAGAGTTTCCAACATCTTTGCTTGGTCAAACAACTAATTCTGGTATTACTGACGCAATTACCCAGGTACAAATGACCTTGAATCCCAAAACTGCCTCCCAATTACTCTGTTTGTGGTGGTTAGACTTGTTTGACTCATTCTGCTCTCTAGGTATTGTAATTCTACTTCAGCCTTGAGTCCCATATATGACTCTAATGAAGCACATGCATTTTCTTACTTTATGTACTTACAGTTTATATACTTCAGCAACTGAATATTATGTTTTTCTGCTTTTCTTTCACATAAGACCTTTGCCATTTTATAGCTTGCATGGTCCTTCTAGTTCCCATTGGAAGTCTTAGCTGATTATAGAATCTACTGTTCCAGCAGAATCTCTGGTTTGCAGTAATTTTATTACATTTTTTAAACACACTGTGTCACATTAGTAATTTGTTCATTTTCCTTCATCACAAAGAGTAGGTTTGAGAGTGAGGGCATTTATTATCAGAAACATATTCAGCACTGTTTTCCAGTGGGTAATATGAAGACGTTGTTACTTGCATTCAACATCTTGTTTGGATCTCTGCCTTTTGTCACTTGTTAGCCAAAAATCAGTGATCCTGCTCAAAGTCACTGTGGGACAAAAAAAAAGGCCACAGATTTGATAAAATAAAGATTAATGACTGTAGTTGCTTGCTGGCACATGGCCACTTCCTGCAATGCATGCATGTCATGTCAGACAAATTACATACAGAACACAAGTATCCCTCTCCTGTTGCCTCTTCTTGAGACATAACTATCATGCTCACAGTGTCACTCTTCAGACGTGGAACCAAAGCTAATGGAGAAGACAGGAAAATACGTCACACTGGTTAGTTTGTTCAAGAGCCACCCTAAGACAGATCTTACATTGCAGAGTAAAACATATCAAGACCTTCTGCCCTTGCATTTCCATAACAGCCTGGGAGCAAGGATGCTCCAAGGCCAGTTTCCTTGTTGAGAATTAAAAAAAAATCTTTGGGGTTTCTTAAAGAAGGAAAGAATAGAAAAAAATCTCATGAGATTTGCCTTTCATTTATTAAGGGTCAATATAGATTCTTTGAAATCAGAAGAATTGATCCATAGTTTGAAGCAGCATTATAGCTACCTTAAGTTCTGGCTTTTGCTGAGAAGAAGAACTTAGGCCACCTGTGTCTTACACACTGGAAATGTCTCCTTTTTATTTGCTTCTTTTATAGACAGTACTTCATGCTTTAAGAAGCAGATTATCGCTTAGTAAACAGGTAAAATATTTTTCTGGTGGCGGTCCCAATGAGTGTCTGGTCCAAATTGTAAGCCCTTTTTCAATATATGAATTTTTATTATTCTTTCACTGACATTCAACTTTTATATGCACAGGTAAATATATATGTACATTGATATGAGGCACTGATTAGACCTCTAGAAATCACTTTTGCTATCCTGACTTCTCTGTCATAACAAATGCTACAAACTGTATTGAAATAGATACATAGAAGGCTTTCAAAGTTGTTTCCTTTCAAGTTTGTCTTATTTGAAATAGATTTTTCTTATCAAAAGCAAAAGATTTTAGAGTGAATATAACCATGTGGAGTTGTATACAAGAAAAAAAAAAGTGTTAAATGTGTCCAATTCACTGCAGAAGCTGTATTGTACTTTCTAATGTATTTCCTCAGAAATAAGCTGATGAGAAGAGCAGCATAAAGTGGACACACTGAGCAGCAGGACATGGCTTTTTTGTCTTTAATGGTGGCAGAAGAGATAAAACATACACTCCAGTGTCTCTTTTTTGAGAGGTCTCATGAAACGCCTGTGGCTCAGGGCACATATAAGGATATGGCTGTAGTCGGAATGTATTTCATACCACAAAAAGAAGGCAAGGTTCCTTGCACTTGGGGAACTGGCCGCACAGTAATTGCCAGCCTTTGCTTTCAGATGCAGCAAAATATCATGGCTCATACCAATTTTGTGTTATTACTTAACATACTAATACTTTGTTCAGTGCATCTGACCGAGTGTTATATAACTACAGATCATGTGTATCTTGTAACCTGTACTTGTGGCTCAGCAGCCAGATAAAAACTCTGTGACAACACAATCAAAAATCCTAAAGGAATAAACAAGTTACTAAATTAACTACCGTTGGAAAGCATGATGTTCCAGGCCATCAATTCTGCATGTGCATTTCAGTCCCTTCTGCTGTTCTCATTTCGTCTCTCCAAAAGCTATCAGACCTGTTTTAAAACCAATGTACATGTATTTTTTTAATAATTTTGCTAAGGTAAAGTTTGTTTCAATTTTTGTGATGTTTCTCAGCTCTGCTACATTTTGCCATTGAGAAATTGCAGAAAGACACATACTTTTTTATGTTTAGTGACTACCAGTTAGACTTAAAAACTATCTGACTAAAATAGTGTGAATGAACAATGCACAATTAACCCTTTATTTCAGTTACTCTGTAGATGGAATGACTCTTAGCTAGTATTATTGTAGCAACACTTTTCACATTATTTCATAATAAGAGAGAGCTAACAGCAGTATTCTAAACATCTGGCTGTTTTGAAGTGTTTATAGTTTTTTTTGTTCCTCCCTCCTCTAAACAAGTTCATCATGGTTTAGTTAGGATAATCTGCTTCTTTGCAGGAAAGAAAAAAGAAAGAAATATAAATTTATCCATAAGAAAACATATGGCACATGTTCTTCTGGAAAAAGTCAACATCATGCTGAAATGAATAGCTGTTACTGTAAGTCTGAATTGTTTTAGCTGAATCTGGATCTCATGCCATGATTTTGCCTCCTCACTATAGAAGTCTGTGGTATTTATCTTTTTAATTATGTATTTCTCATTGTGTGTTTGGAGGTGAGTGTGAAGACCTCCCTACTACAGGAACCCTACTTTGCTTATGAGGAAAACCAGAATTCTTTTTAGAAACAGAGGAGTGATGGGAGACACTTTTAATATGAAAAGCTGAAGGTCTGAGGCTGGGCTGAGCTGCTACTCAAGGGAGTACTTAACAGGAGGTAGCTGAAAAGTTTAACCACTGCAGCTGTTGCAGGTGTCTTAAGGTATTTTAAGGTGTCTAAAAACTCTTGCAGTATTCTCTGAGAATAAAATACCAATATTAAGAGGTTTTAGAATGTTATATCTGTGTTGCTCAACTAACACTAGTAAATGGTAAGTCAGCGCTCTAAGAAGTGGAATCTGCCTCAGTCATTTGACTTAGATTACTTGTGGTTTTCGTCAAAAGGCTGAAAAAAGACACTTGCCCAAGAGAGTCAAGTTTATTACAGATATGAACAGTAAAAACTCTAGTGAGGTCATTTGGCTTAGTTAAAACAGAAAAATAAGATAGCCTTCAGTGCTTAGAAAATTTCAAATCTGTTTCTATACAACTTTATGATCCTAGTTAGAATAAATAAAATACAATGCAAATACTCTTGTGTTTCCATTTGAATTAGGTTAGAAAGCATTACTGGGTCCATATGGCATGCACACAGTTAGGCATCCCTCAGCTGACTGAGAATGAACAACTGTTACTGTTATGGTCAGTTATGGTGCAAAACTATTCAAAGTCCTTAAAGGGATAGATATTACCCATTTCTAAGCAAGGATATTAAAATTATGCCAAACCGGACATGTCTGAAACTTTTTCTGTACTTCTTACTTTCTTTTTCTCTCTGAAAGGCACATGGTTGAATACAGAAGGAAGTAACTGGCAAATGCCATCACGGAGAGTGAATTAAACACCTAAAGATGGTGAGTACCCAAGGTATAAGACAGCTGTGTGCAAAAGTCTCAGTCTCAGACTCAGGTGTAAAGAGCACAAGCGATGACATTATTTTCTGCTCAGACTCCACACTGGACTTTGTTTTATCTTCCATGAGAACCATACTCTATACTTCAGGCAGTTAAGTAAACACCAATTTTTTTTTTAATTAGTATTTTAGATATATTTTTAGCAAATTTTACAGTATAAACATAAGAGGAGTGAAAAAGATTCCAGCACTTAAAATTTAAGATCAGTGAATATTTTGAAAAGACAAGTGTTCACGGTCAAACAAATAGAGTGTTACTGAAAATAATTAGTGTGCTTTGCCCTTTGGGGCATTGCTTTTAAACCTTACCCAGTTCACCCTGCTCTTGGCATTCTGCTGCTGACATCAAAAGGAAATTTTACAGCTAGTTACCTAGGCTGTCTCATAGGTCTTTATATCCCAGAAGAAGATAAACCCATATAAAAGCAGATTAGCAAAAACCATCAAGCCATTTATAAAGTGTCTCCAAATACCTACTGGACTTTGCAGTAAAATTCCAACGGCAATTGCCACAGTTCCCAGAGAGCTGCAGAGCCTGCTTCGTGTTTGGATGGCAAACTGCTCTTTGTTGGTTAGCTCTTTTTTGTCACTGTTGTAATTGAAGCACATTTGCAACAAGACTTTAAATATTATTTTAAAAGGGTGTGTGTGTTCTGTAATATAATTGATATATATTTATTACCACTTTAAAAACTTTGAATCCAAGGCTCAGTTAGTGCATGTTTAAAGCAGTGGTGCTGGATTGATATATACAGATGCTGTGCATCTGTGTTAAAATTAATAGTCATGTGAGTTTTATATCTGTTATATAGGCAGAAAGTTTAAGTGAAAAACTTTGAAGGTATGAATGAATCACCCACAATATATGATGCTATCTGGAAGGGCTGTAGCTCCTTCCTTACCCTTCCCAATTCAGTGTGCTCACTTTGTGTCCTGTGATGCCGAGATGCTTGGTGAAATACAGCTTCTCCTTTTCTGTCTGGGTAACTACTGCTTCCAAACCTGAAAAGTGGCAGTGTGTGTATCTATAGCCAGCCAAACTGAAGTTTTCCAGTTGAGCACTTATGGTTACATGTCATAATACCTATACTAGCATGTGTTGTGCCATTCTTAAAAGAAAGAGTAGTGATCATTCTAGACCCTTTTCTCTTTCTCTTTTCCATTGTCATTTTATCCAAGAAAATGACACCATGTTTATTTTAATTCAGAATGCCAAGACATCTTCTGGTCAAGAAACAAATTCAAGGTGGGATTTTGCAAGGCAAGTGAGCCATGCTCTGACAATGAAGGCAGCCAGTTCAACTCACTGAATCAGTAGAAACTAATTTAGGAAAACAAGGGATAGGTTTTCTTCCAGGCTAGTAAAATTCAGATATTTGTCAAAGAATTGCAAAGGAGAGAGAAGCCATTTAGCCTTTTAAAGAGCAATGACTCATTTAGCTGGTCAGCTGGAAATTTCCTCCTGCAGTTTTACAGAATAAAGTTAAATCTATTCAAATCCCTTGAAAGGCATTGAAGAGGAGACTGGTAGTAAAAGTCAGCATGCCCCGCTGACACAGTGTGCTCTCTGATGAGACCTGTCTAACAATTAAATCTAACAACAGGAATTCGGGGCACACAGCACCTTGGTAAGATGTGATAGCAGGCCAAGTTTATAAAGGCTATAGAAAGAGTGACATTTCTGATTTCTTAAGTCTGTTAAGCACACTGGGCTTGGTTTTTGGTTTTTGTTTTTGTTTTTTTGTTTTGTTTTGTTTTGTTTTATTTTTGGTTTTGGTTTTGGTTTTTTGGTTTTTTTTTTTTTGTTGTTTTTGTTTATTTGATTTTGTGTTTGTTTTTCTATTTTTATTTTTTTCAAATTTGCAGTTGTCTTGTATGAATAAGTATAACTGTGCTGTCTACTTTGGAGTTGCACGAATGTGTGCTTTCATTTGAACTTGACCTTGAATTGCCTTGAACAAAGTGCAACTTCATGGTAAGTAAACAGCAGGAAGGAATTCGTTATATAACAGTGTTGGACCACCCTTGGTCCCTCCAGAGGATCTGTAAGGGGAGAGCACTATTCCAGCTGCATGAACCAGTTAAAGATCTGATACCATAGCTGACTGAAAGAAGTTTCTTCCAGTAGAAGGTGGTGACTATGAAAATAATTCAGCTTGTAGCGAGATGCATGTTTGGACTCCAGGTCTCCTCCAGAAGTAACTCACAGCACTTGGCGAAATAGGCAGGTCTGGAAAGAGCTTGAATTTGTTATTCCTGATAATTTATACTGGAGGTTGTGTGAGCTCTGACAAGTTGTGATGGGTTTGATAAACCCCAAAAAACTCAGATTAAGGTTTTAGTTTTAGCTAGGCCCCAATTCTGTGGGTC